>JALIZF010001780.1:0-385000 GCA_029948255.1 Telmatactis stephensoni
TAGAAATATGTTTGACAAATAATTAGTGAAATGCATTGAAAAGAAAAACACGAAGAATGATGAGGAATTTTATGGAGTTGGACAGGGCAGTTTGTTATTACCTCGACTCACATGTCTTTCGGAAATTAAACGTTCGGAATAACTTGGTAAGTGATATTTTTAACAATGTTTTTACGTCCATCAATAGAGACAACTTCATAGACAGTGTCATAGGTTTGTAAAAGGAATTGCTATATATAGTGTTTGTTTGGCCTTGCAATCAAGATCCACGTTTGAGCTCTTCGTACATACTGAAGGCATTACATTTCCTCAATAGCAGCTGAAATATTATACA
The DNA here is from genome assembly GCA_029948255.1 of Telmatactis stephensoni. Lineage (NCBI taxonomy): Eukaryota > Metazoa > Cnidaria > Anthozoa > Actiniaria > Isophelliidae > Telmatactis > Telmatactis stephensoni. The sequence continues at coordinate 335 of JALIZF010001780.1, forward strand.
ATGAAGTGAATTATTTGATAGTTTACATGCAATCGTTGTTTACTGTTGCTAAAAGATAGAACATTTGCGAAAGGCTCAAACGGCGAGATCGAGACGAACACTTCAATATTGTATTACTTACCACCGCTCAAAAACGACCTCAAAATTGAATAATGATTTAATAATTCTCCATAAGAATAAACCTGACACATTCTATTAAAGCTGAACCTTATCAATGGGCATAAAATCATTGTTAAAAACATCACTTACCACTGAGATTTTCAGTGACTTGAATTCCTGTCAAACTTGTCAACAGTCTAGTCGTCAGTCACATGGAACTTCGTGCTTGTCAGTTACCTGTCCGTGATTCCGAAAGACATTTGGTCGTCGATTCGTATGTCATTTCGCCTTTACTTGTTTGTTGCCGTGTATTTTCCGAAAATATTCCGACTTTTCTATTGTTAACACTTTCTATTGTTAACAAGCATAGAACTTTGTGTCAGAACTCATACATGTTCTGGTGAATACCAATATACCGTGATCTCATAATTTGAGTGAAGCATAAAGTATATCCATTTTCAACACGATGACATAGTATCTACTGCATTCTGCAGTAGATACAAAAATATCAAAGTCACCAGAAGAAAGCTGAACAACACCCAGACAAATACTTAAGTGTCATCATTGACGGTATGGATCAGTCGAAGACTCATCTCCCACATTGGAGTCAAATATCAAAAGTAAGCTGTTGCTGTTGTTTTATATATAAATCAGTATTTCACATAACTCAATTAATGTCAATATTCATTGTAGCTCGAAGGGGAATATGCAGAATTCATGATGACACACGTGACTGGAGTTATTTGTCATGGTCTTCGATTGACAATGTGCTTCATTCATTTTATATGTTGGCCCCAAGATGCCAATCCAACAATGAACTGACTTTTTTTCTCTTTTTAGATGTATTTTACGAACAGTAAGATTCTCAGCTTACAATATAAATATATGATCAGTATAGAGACAATTTTGAAAGCCAACCTAACCTCATTTTTTCTTTAAATTAAGGGTGGACATTTGGCCCGGTCCTTTATTTCCAGTTAGATAACTGTTATCGGGATTACAAAAACATATACATCTTGGGATTCTGCATCAAAGCAGGCATTTTTAAAAAGGTAATTTCCCCTGATTCCTATATCACCTTTTTGGATTCGAAATCACTGTTAAATTCATATATGGTTTCGTAGGACTTGCAGGTCTACAATTATATTGTTTTTACGAGAAAAAATGAGGTATCTTTCCTTTGTGATAGCTGAGAACTTATAGAGTTGTTTCGCAAGTCTTACTTCTAACAAAGGACCATGACTAGTCAGATTGATAAGACTTGCTTGTAAAACACGATAATTGCACTATAAATTTCAGTCTAAAAAATGACCTGTTTTGATTTTGTTATGTAGGTGAGGCTGTTATACCTTATGGTTGGTCACACACGAAGATATTGATCAAGTGAGTATTAATGAATTATAGGAGTCATACAATAAAATCAGAGAATTAAAGTTCTGAATTTCTTGTTAGATGTTTAGTCGCATTTCTGTATCTTTAAGAAGAAGGAATGCTGTAACTCTGGATGAGCCAAAAGATGCCATCCGAAAGTCATACAGCCCTACTCCTTTAACAAGCTATGTCGAAAACATTTATGACATAAAGTCTTGGCTAAGCCCTTACATTGCAACGCTGCAATATCACAGTCATCCCCATGATTTCTGATTCAAATGAAATGAATCAGAAGAAGTGGAAATGACTTACAGAAACTGGGGTAATGCCGATAGAAAGGACTGGTTAATTCCAAAAGACAAGACGGACAAGAAGGAGGGTCCTTTCATAATAATGAGGAGGATCCCTTCTGGAAAACCAGCTCTACTTAGGCCAGATCTCAAAAAATGTCCATCAGTCGAAAAGATGGAGACCTCAATTGATCATCTCAAAGTAAGAATGCAGCCCCATTAACTTAACTGGTGGACTGATCTGGTCAGAAAGGAAAAACAAAAAGTAGAGCAGTGGCAGACTATGTCCGATGAAGAGTTAAAGGAGGCAGGGCTGTCTTTCGATCTTTTGAGCATGCGCTACCAGGAGCCAAGTAACCCTAAAGAGGAGAAGAAAGAAGAGGACAAAAAAAGATCGGGAGAGTTGAAACGGCTTTTGGCAAAAGTAACAAATTCCCTAAGGTAACATTTGAATGCTTCATTATTACAAAAAAATAACTTAAAGTGAAAAAAATAGGCAATTGAGGACTGCATGTATCTACGGGTCTGCGTAACTTTAACAGGATTTAATTCATAGACACAATGTATTGGTAAATTTTTGAAGGACGGCATTTTGTATTAGTATAAGAATTATCTCTGGCACACCAATTTTCACAAATATGAACTTTAATCAAATAACTCAGTTCTTTATAATAACTACCATTGTTTATAGTTTGACATAACAGCATACAAAACAGATGACATTGGCACTCTTTTTTGACATTTCTGGTGATCTTTCTTCTAAGTCTTTTCGATTTTAAAGATTGCATAACCTTTCCTATATTCCATATTGCATAACTTTTCCTGATATTCTAGATGACTCTCTATTTCTGATTCTCAGTGTGAGTTACATAACCTCTGAAAGTTGATCGAAAATGTCTAGTACTTTTTATGCTTTGTTCATTATTACAAATACAAGCGTGCTCACTAATAGCATTACCACAATTACAAGATTCAATATTCATGTCTTGAAAACCAGCCACAGCTTTCGTGCATTTTACACAAGGGGCATTCTGAATTGTTTGTTTATCAAATATCACATTCTTAGAATTTCTCTGTTACTGCTTAAACCGTTATATAAGTCTTCTGAAATTGGTTTTGAGTACCATTGCCGGGATTGTTTACTCCCCTAAGGAAGTTATTTGTCTCCCGAGAGTGGTTCAATGGCACGAGTCAAGTTCGAGCCCGAGTCAAACACGAGTCACGAGCCAATTTCGAGCCAAGCTCGAGCCAAGTTCAAAATCATATATTTTGCTCGATAATGTATTACTTTTAAGTTAAACTTCTAATCGGTTTCGAGGAAATGTCCAATCCAAAACTTCGCCGCTTCCCTTGCATATGGCGCGATGATCATCACAAGGCCTCAAGGGGCCTCAATCTACAAAATTTTACAAAACCTTTCCATTCCGTGTCTTTCTTTGTCATTATATTTATTTCCTCCAATGGAATATACTTAACTACGAACTGCTGGATCATTTTTGAAGCATTTACTGACCTGGTTTCGCGAAATCTTCACGTAGGATATGTCACCATTTTGAATGACACAGGGATCCCAAAACATTAGGTTCGAGTTCGGTCAACAGACGACAAGGAAAACGTAAAAATACCGAAAATAAAAGAAGAAATCAATCCATTGGTGTCCAATGGACATGTTGGACATATTTCTTTAAAGGTATTATTATAAATAAACAAAAGAAAAAATATCTACTGACGGCCACAGGCATCCCGTCATCCAGGTTGCTCATTACCAGTCCACCTCAACTGTCACATGCTTCTCGACAGCTCAAAATGGAGGAAAAAGGTAAGAAACAAGCTAGGTATAAAATTTTCTTCCATTAAAGGATTTAAAGTAATTCAGACTACATTTTTTTAGAGTGTGGAGTAGCCGACAGAGAAGCGAAGTCCTCCAAAGAGGCGGTAAGTTTATGAAACGTCTCTCACGTGCACATTCCCATGCACGACTGCCCACGAGCATTTTATGACATTTGCACGTGTTGAGAAGTTTTGCTCCTTTATCAAAGAATACTAGTTGTACTGCTGTCCTTTACCTTCAGCTATAAAATACCCAGAGTTCTTAAAGTTATCATAGAGAAATCAGTTGCATTTGTGATTTTCTGCGAGCTTGACAAGTCAGTCACGTTGCTTAGCGATGTACGTGCAAAACACATTTTGTCTAGATTTCATCAGCAAAAAAATCGTATAATATCAAATATTATTTAATTACAATTTGTTTGCACGGTTAATGTACGAATACCATCTGCAATATCTACGTACAGTTTATTATTGTAAAAAAACAGTACCACGAGATTTGATCAGCGGTGTTGACATTTTTAGTCGTAGAAAATCAAAAAATTTTACCGTAAATTTTAATTTAGATAACGATTTCTGTAATTTATTTGTGATACATTGTTGCAGATTGACTTCATTGACCTCTCATTAAACAGGTAAGGGATAGTTTTATTTAATCACTATGACTGTGCATTTTTCTGAGCATATATCTCTGTCATATAGTTAAAGAGTTTAATTAATTATTTAATTGATGTATTTCTTCTTTCAGCGAAACTGATCATGACGTTATTGTGAGTAAATTGTATAGTTGCTACATTATTTTGAATTTCCTTTTCTATTCCTGCTGTAAGTGCTTCTTGTGGGCTTGCACAGGAATCCCAAGCTACTGGAGACATATATTCAATATTGGAAATGTATTTCAGGTTATAACTAGTGCAGAAAATACCCCAGTTAAATCTGGAAAGCGCATAAAATCTACCTCAGAAAAATCAACTAAAAAAAATAATGAAACATTGAGGTATGTGGGCTATGTATTTTTAGTGATAATCATTAATTTGAACCTCCAGAACATTTCTCACATTTTCTTTGATAATTGTATTCGCATTAAAATCAACTGACTATACATCTGTAGAGCTTCAAGATCAACCTTGTATAGTGATGATGATGATGATTATGGTGTATCTATGTTTGAACCAACACATAAGAATAAAGGAAACCCAAGGTAAATAGAACATTTTCCCCATAATAATTTCATCAAAATCAACTGATTGTTTATTTGTGAATGCTTCCAGATCAACCTTGTATAGTGATGATGATGATGATTATGATGTATCTATGTTTGAACCAACACATAAGAATAAAGGAAACCCAAGGTAAATAGAACATTTTCCCCATAATAATTTCATCAAAATCAACTGATTGTTTATTTGTGAATGCTTCCAGATCAACCTTGTATAGTGATGATGATGATGATTATGGTGTATCTATGTTTGAACCAACACATAAGAATAAAGGAAACCCAAGGTAAATAGAACATTTTCCCCATAATAATTTCATCAAAATCAACTGATTGTTTATTTGTGAATGCTTCCAGATCAACCTTGTATAGTGATGATGATGATGATTATGATGTATCTATGTTTGAACCAACACATAAGAATAAAGGAAACCCAAGGTAAATAGAACATTTTCCCCATAATAATTTCATCAAAATCAACTGATTGTTTATTTGTGAATGCTTCCAGATCAACCTTGTATAGTGATGATGATGATGATTATGATGTATCTATGTTTGAACCAACACATAAGAACAAAGGAAACCTAAGGTAAATAGAACATTTTCCCCATAATAATTTCACTAAAATCAACTGATTGTTTATTTGTGAATGCTTCCAGATCAACCTTGTATAGTGATGATGATGATGATTATGATGTATCTATGTTTGAAACAAAACATAAGAATAAAGGAAATTCAAGGTAAATATAACATTTCCTGGCATTGACATTATATTTCCATAATAATGTGGTGATTTGTTTTTATATTAATGAATAAATACTTACATAGTGCAAGTATCCTCATGTTCAATTGGGGCCTTTTTTAAACAACAAAAAAATCATCATAAAATGTAAATTTAGAGAAACACTTAGGAGACATATTGCAATATTAAAAACATCATTTGACATTATATTGGGTAAAAACATTACAATATTTCATAAAATACAAAGATACATTTATAAACTTTTTAATAGGACCGTGTTTTATTGTTTAAATAACAGAAGAAGAAAAGAGAAACTCAAGAGCATTAAAGAGATTTTAGATTATAAGATTAGAGAGTGAGATGGTTCATAACGTTGCAAAATATCAGTAATGACGTAGGATTGGCATAACTCATTCAGAGCTTTAAGATGTGTTTAAGAACCCAGTGAAATTTGTAGATTATGTTTTCGATGCATTATTAACCTTAGATCAGATTGTCCAATGATAACATGTTGGCTATGAGCCCAAATGCATAACCGATACAAAACCGGGTATCACAAAGTGTATGGAATGTTGTGAAATGACTTGTTTCAACTGTAGATATAATTGTTCTGTAAAAATTGCTATTTAGTTATATTCATAAAACATTATTTTTACTTATAAAATCATAAAAAAAAAATCATTAAACCTCCTTTTTTGAAGGGATGGATGCTTGAAACTCACTCCAGATATTTGGAAAAAACGTAGAGATTGAAAATGTGGAGAAGATTCCTTATAACATTGATGGAATGAAGATTTACCAACTTCCTTTTGACAAAAACAATAAAATGGATTCCAGCAAAGACGGCAGACAATGGGGCAGTTACACAACTTCAAGAAGATCAGGCTTCTCAGGAAAGCGTTTCATAAAATCCTGCAAGGGTTCTTACCGTTGTAACAATGAGAACTGTGGATACAAGCGTCAGTTTAAGGAGGCAAATAGAGTTCAGTTTGAGAAAAGAGCTTCCGAAATGAAATGTAGCACTTGTGGAGCTATGGCAGAGTTTATTCAGTGTCAAGCAAAGAAGATATGGGAGTTTCCTGAGGGACAAGACAAGGTCACAATATATCATTATGGACACCATACTTGCGTGCCCATCAAGTGTAGCAGTGGAATTTCAGAACTACTCGATGAAACTGATTATAAGTTAAAGAATTTGAAACCTGCGCGACTTTTTAATGACAAGATCATAGAAGCTGTTGAGCAAGAACAACCTCTAGAGGATATCGAAGAACTTGCCGACAAGCTCATGGACAGAAAGGTCATGAATAATGTAAAAGGTGCAGCTATGAAATCGGTTGATCCTGTTGGCCACAGTTTTGACGCAGTAATGCAATATAAGTCCAAGGTCGAAAAAGTGCTTAAGGATCCATTCATGATCTACAGAGTTGATTGCGAGAAAAAAGTTGTTTTTAAGACAAGTAAAGACCAGTTGTCGATAGCATTACAGATGGACAGAGAAGGAGATGGTCACCTGAATGTTGAGCCATGCCACGTTGATGGCAAACACAATCGGGTGACAGGTTATATAACAATATCGCTTGTGATTTACGAACCACACTTGAGAGAGATGGTCAAAGTTGCTACAATGGAATGCCCCTCCGAAAGTAAAGCAAACATCAAGATGTTTTGGACATTCCTTAATGACGCCCTTCGAGAATACACTGGAAATACAGAGTATACCTTCAAACCACATCTATATGTCTTTGACGAGGGAGGGGGATTCTGGTCTTCTCTACAGGAAGCCTGTAATGATTCTTTGATTCGCGTTCTTTATTTCTATGTACTAAGATGAATGATCTAGAGGTTTCACAATGTTGGTTTCGACTCATGCTCAAGGTCACTGTACATATGATATCCTATAGTGTTTCGTGACAGCGAGGCTGTGACATATCATGACATCCCTCTTTCTCTAAATATAAATTACATAATCAATTATATATCTTAAAGTAATCATATTCCTTAACAGTAACTTAGGCTAAGACTGTTGCCTATGCATGCAACTTATTATGTTCGTTCTTCTTAGCCGTGTTGTCTCTCTCTCTTTCTCTTTTTTTTTTTTTTTTTTTTTTTTTTAATGTTTGTTTCACTCTTCATCGTGTACTCTGCGGTTACACAAATCTGTCGGGTGGCTGCACGATCCTTCCACTTCGGGTGACCTTTGTTCCTGGTGGAGTGGTTGGCTGTGTGTCCTTAGCTGAACTGCAGTCTTCTGGTGATTTGCTTATCGTCATTGGTTGTGACTGTTTTGGGGGTGATGATGTTGTTTCACGGATATGTGATCTGTTACGGCGAAGTTCTCCTCCTGATGAGGTAACGACAGTGTAGGACCTTGGGAGTTCTAGCTTTTCCTTGATTGTTGCCGGCTCCCACCTCCTTGTCGATGGGTTTTGAATGTTGATGCTTTGCCCTGGTAGGAGGTCAGGGAGAACTCTGGTGTTTTGGTCAAAGTAGAATTTTTGAAGGTCTTGCCGTTCTTTGAGCCTTTCAACTACATCGTCATTGTCTCCTCTGGTTATGAGGGACGGAAGGTTTCCCTGTATCTTTCGACCAAGAAGCAATTCTGAGGGTGACGGTAGTTTGTTATCAATTGGAGTTGTACGCAAGCACAGTAGGGCCATGCATGGGTCTTCGCCCGTGTGCCTGGTCTTGAGAAGCGTTGCCTTTACTGTCTTGACTTGGTTTTCAATGAATCCATTTGCCTGAGGGTAACGTGGTGAACTTGTTACGTGTTCGAAACCATAATTCTTGGCAAACTCTTGGAAGTTTGCACTACTGTAGTGAGGGCCATTGTCTGATCTCACTATTTTGGGGATGCCTTGTTCACTGAATATTTGCTTCATGATTTCGATCACAGTTCTGCTGTTGCTTTGGCCCTTAGGGATCTTTCTTACGAATGGGTACTTTGAATAGTAATCGGATATCAACAGGTACTCTGAGTTATCTATGCAAAACAGGTCTGTGGCGATAGTGTGCCATGGCCACGGTGGAACCTCTGTGGGAATTAGTGGCTGTTTTGCATTGCTGGGTTGATATGTTTGACATGTTTGACATGTTGCGGTGATCTTGTCGATGTCGTCGTTCATATTTCTCCAGTATACGGAAGTTCGTGCTCGGAGTTTAGTCTTCTCAGCGCCTTGATGACTGGCATGGAGTTTTGCCAATATCTCTTTCTGTAGTACGGCTGGGATGATTATTCTTTGTCCCTTGGTAAGTATGCCGTCGTCGATAGTAATTTCATCCCTGAAGGACCAGTATGGTTTTAGCAGTTTAGAGACGTCTTTTATAGTTTCTGGCCATCCTTCATACACAGTGTGTTTCAGACACGACAACTCTTCGTCAGCGGTTGTGCTGGACCTGACTTTCTCGATCATTCCATTGCTAAACTGGGTGTAAATCTCGTGGACTTGTATCTCCTCGTTTTCTATTTGGAATTTCTCCTCAGGTGATAGACGAGATAATGCGTCGGCTAGCAACATTTCCTTTCCAGGTAGATAACGGATTTTTATGTCGTATGGTTGTAGCCTGAGCAGCATCCTCTGAAGCCGTGGCGGTGCTGAGGTTAGGTGTTTGAGGTGGATGCTTTCAAGTGGCTTATGGTCGGTTAGTACAGTGAAAGGGCGACCAAATAGGTAGTTATGAAAACGCTCACATCCATACACCACTGCTAACAGCTCTCTTTCGATATTTGCATATCTCGTTTCTGCGTCCGTCAATGACTTGCTTGCGAATGCTACGGGCTTACCTTCTTGCAATAGGGCAGCCCCGAGGCCTTTCATAGAGGCGTCTACTTGCAAGGTTACCTCTTTGTTGTCGTTGAAGTAGGTAAGTGTCACTTTCTCGCTAATAGACTCCTTGATCTGGTTGAATGCTGTTTGATAATTAGCGTTCCACTGGAAGGTTGTACCTTCCTTGAGCAGCTCTCTTAATGGTGCTGTGAGAATGCTTAGGTTGGCAATGAAGGGTGACATATAAGTGGCTAGGCCAAGGAAGGTCTGTAATTCTTTCTGATCAGTTGGCTCTTTCATCTGCTTTAGTGCCGAGACTTTCGCTGGATCAGGTTGAATGCCGTCCCCACTGCAAATTATCCCATAGAATTTGATCTTATCTTGGTTGATATAACACTTATCTGGGTTGAGCTTGAGGCTGGTTGTCTGGCATCTCATGATCATTCCGTGGAGGTTTCTGTTGTGTTCTTCTTCTGTTGTTCCGGAAACTACTATGTCGTCTGCTATGCCAGTAACACCAGAACAGCCTTCGAATGTTTGGTCGATTTTCGACTGAAATACGTCTTGAGACATCTTTAATCCAAAGGGCATGCGTAAGAATCGATATCTCCCAAAGGGTGAATTGAAAGTGGTTAAGTAACTTGAATCGTTGTCGAGGACGACGTTCCAATAGCCACACTTGGCGTCTAAGATTGAGAAATGCTTTGCTCCGCTGAGTTTTGGGAGGATTTCCTCTAGCGTCGGCGTCACGTGGTGGTCTCTTTTTATCGCAGCATTCAGATCTTTGGGGTCCAAACATATTCTTAGTCTGCCGTTGGGTTTTCGTCTGTATACAAGGCTGTTTACCCATGAAGTTGGTTCTCCCTCTCTTACTTTTGCGATAATACCTTGACTGATCATTTCGTCAAGTTCCCGTTTGATATCATCCTTCATGCTGATTGGCACTCGCCGAGGTGCGTGTATAACTGGGGGTATATTTGGATCTAAAGTGATATGATATTCCCCTTCGAATTTTCCTATTCCGTCGAAGCATTCTGGGAATTGTTGGATCAATTTTTCTTTGGGTGTTATGGGGTCAGAGCTGGTTGTTTTATTGTGCGTCGCGGCTTCATTCTGTGCATGTTGCTCTACAGAACAGTTCAAAGTAATTAGCTTAAGTGTCAGTGCCGTTGGTAATCCGATTATGGCGCGGCCTGGCGCGTCTGTCACGTAAAAAAGGGCTTTAGTTGTATAGCCTTCGTGTTTGCATTCTATTTCGCAAGTACCAAATTGATTGATTCTTGACCCCCCATATGCTGTTAGTACTGTCTTGGATGCTTTTAGAGCTTTGTGTTTAGGCTGACCATCTGAACTGATGTTCTGTGGGAACATCTCCCTGTATAATCTAATTGGCAGGATGTTGGCTTGTGCGCCGGTGTCAAGTTTTGCCTTTAACTGTATTCGAGGGTTAGTTTTGTGAGGTAGAGATAAGTCTAGGGTAACTAGTGCTTCATCTCTAGTCGTTTCGGGGGTTATGCTATCTACTGTTATGGATTCAAAATGCAGCATCTCGAATTCGTCGCTCAATTCGTTTCCTGCTTGTAATTCGTGAACGTGTCTATTGCGCCGACGAGGTTGGGGGTCAGTTATTTGACCTTGGGGGACTTTGGTGCTTCGTGATTGATTAGCTTCTACAAAGTTATTTGAATTAGCTTTCTGGCGGCAGACATTACTCCAATGATTTGGTTTGGAGCAGAAATTGCATATTGATCCATAAGCGGGGCATTTTCTGATTTCGTGCAATTTCCACATTTCCGTTTCGGAGTTTCGGATTTTCCGATGGCATTGACATGTGTGTCTGGATTGTTTAGTTGGGCCACATGCGTTATTGTTGCTTCATATGTTCGCGCATAGTCTAGAGCTTTATCAAGGGTTAGCTCATCTCCGTGTTCTAGAATTCTTTCTTGTGCTTTTTTGTGTTTTGTCCCGACGATCAGTTGCTCGATTAAGCGCTCATCGATCTCGCGCTGATCGCGGAACTTGCATTTTGCTGCCTGATTGCGGCATTTTGTCATAAAATCGTCTACAGTTTCCTCATTAGTTTGCTTAAGCTGCTGTAACTGATACCGGGCTAGTCTAAAATTTGTTCTTGGTGCTAAGTGTTTTTCAAATTTAGACCAGATAGCTGAGGGTTTTGTTTTATCGTCCTCATTATCCCAAGTGAATCCATTGTATATGTCTACGCCTTGGCGGCCTATCCATAACAGGATATATGACGATTTCTCGCTATTATTCTTCTTTGAGAAGGGGCCGTGGAAAACGAGATTGCAATATTGCTTAAATGTAGCGAGCTCTTCTTTGATATCACTGGCTTGCAAATTCATGGTGGGCGGTGTAAACCCAGCGGCGGCCATGTTTTGAGTTGTTTACTTGAATATGGTGTATTCAGATGAAAATACACTTACCAATTGTTGTGGATAAGTACTACCACTTCTGGCACCATGTAATGATTCTTTGATTCGCGTTCTTTATTTCTATGTACTAAGATGAATGATCTAGAGGTTTCACAATGTTGGTTTCGACTCATGCTCAAGGTCACTGTACATATGATATCCTATAGTGTTTCGTGACAGCGAGGCTGTGACATATCATGACAAAGCCCTCGGTCAAGATGAAGTTACGAGAGCTGTAAGTTGCGAATTGCATTGGAAATTTACAGTTAACCGCAACGTAAAGAAGTTAGTAGGAGAGGATGTGAAGGATGAGTACCGGTTTCTCTGTGATTCAGTTCTTAAAGCAACAACCACAAACATGTATGATAAAGCCAAGACTCAGCTTGAATGTTTCATTGACAAGCATCCATTCTTAAACAAGTGGTGGGAGTGGTGGAACAAACGAAAAACTCATGTATTCCGTGCCTTCAAGCCCAGCTTTAATGTTCCAAAGACAAACATGGCTGAAGTCCATCATTCACGTTGGCATCAACTTGGGGCTGAGAACTTGACACTTATCCAAGCTTGTCGAGAGGATGTTGCAGAAAGTATGAAAATAAAAAGAAAAATGGCTGGTTATCAAAGTGGTGCTTACAAAGGTGGAAAAGGGCCCTCTGTGCAGGAACTTCAAAGAAGAAGACATCATGAACAAAAGAAGCAGGCGATGTCTTTCTGCAAAGAACTCGACGATCTAGACAGCGAAGAAGAATTACAGCCTCGTCAACCGGAATACTTTGTGGAAGAAAAGTCATCTCATAGACACGATGCTTATACCAAACCTCGAACACAAAAAACAAGAGATGAGCCATCAACATCAAAGAGTACAAAACACAGGTATGACAAACGCCCAACACCACAACGCAGTACAAGAAGCAAAAAGTTTCAACGTTCCCTAGAAATTGCACGGTCATGCAAAAGTTCCTTCACTGTATCAGATGTTAAAACTCTTAATGCCCATTGCCAGGAGGTGAATCTTGTTCACAAAACTGGGAGTACCTATAAAGTAACGATAGCTGATATACCAGACTGTGATGGATGTAAATACTGTACATCAAGAGATCAATGTAGTCATATCATATGGGTTTTGCTGAACGTATACAATGTCCCAGAAACAAGTAATTTACTCCACCAGCGTACATACCTGAAATCGGAGCTAGAGGACATTTTGAAGGATCCTTCTCGTCCCACTGCACCCAAAGCGAAACAAACCTCAAAGGGAAATCAATCATGGAGCATTGGCAAAGTGCACTCAAAAGGAAAACCCCCTCGCTGTTCAAATGCAAAGTGTTCAAAGCCATTTCAACGCGGTGAAATTTCGATACAGGTAACAGCAAAGTGGACTCCACCACACAAGAATGACAAAGGAAAAGAATTTACAGTTGACAGAAAATACCATTTCTGTCTTAAGAAGGATTGCATAAATATCAACACAGATCATCTTAAAACACCCGAAGAAATTCTTCTTCAAAAAGATGTGGCAGAGAGCCTTACCACAGAAAATTATCAAACAATTTTCTCAGAGCAACTTCCCATTAAATGGCTTTCATACAACGATTAACAAACAATTAATACCCTTTACTTTTGTAAACCGGAAAGTACTGAGTACTTAGGTCATTACTATCAATTTGTTTATTGCTATTCGTCACACGCAAGTATTGCAGAGGTTTCCCCTAAACTGAAATAGGTCAACCCATTGGTTATCTAAGAGTCTGTGCATTGGAATGGCTTAAATTAATCGTTAGAGTTCGTTAGGCTTCAAATTTATGTCTGAAAATATGTTCGAAAGACGTTTTATAAATGTACCTGGAAACAATATTACAGTGTTATTTACGATTTAGAATCATTTTAGAACACGTTGCTTTTATAAACTTTATATAACAGCCGTTGAAAAAGCTGGCTGTGGGTGCTGGCTGAAGAAAAATCACTCAGGCTATTGACGTTCAACAAGACTCAAAGTTAAAACAAACTTCTTTGTTGCTTGCTGTAATAGTTAGGTGCTGCAGTCAAGTTAAATCCCATTATTGTTGTTAAAAAAGACGTTTGCGTTCATTTAACATAACAATCTACAAGTTGAGTTCAAATAAAGTGTTGGGACGACAATTTTGCTAATTTGTTTTACCTTTAGTTAGTTTTTAGGCAGTTTAGAATCGCATTTTTTTTCCTGCGAAAAAAACGTGATCACGAGCCACCATCTTGAATTTTACTTATATGTTTCGGGATTCCTGTGTACACTATAGGGAGTCCCCCCAGTAGGCTTAAACTGTCCTCCAAAGTTTTTAGTGATAAACCAATATCTCTTTCACACATTCTGTATTCCTCCTATCATTTTTTTACAATAACCCATAGCTTCCTTTTTTTATTTTTTACATTTGCGTAATTTTCGGTATTTTTACGTTTTCCTTGTTGTTTGACCGAACCTAATGTTTTGGGATCCCTGTGTCATTCAAAATGGTGACATTCCCTACGTGAAGATTCGGCGAAACCAGGTCAGTAAATGCTTCAAAAATGATCCAGCAGTTCGTAGTTGAGTATATTCCATTGGAGGAAATAAATATAATGACACAGAAAGACACGGAATGGAAAGGTTTTGTAAAATTTTGTAGATTGAGGCCCCTTGAGGCCTTGTGATGATCATCGCGCCATATGCAAGGGAAGCGGCGAAGTTTTGGATTGGACATTTCCTCGAAACCGATTAGAAGTTTAACTTAAAAGTAATACATTATGGAGCAAAATATATGATTTTGAACTTGGCTCGAGCTTGGCTCGAAATTGGCTCGTGACTCGTGTTTGACTCGGGCTCGAACTTGACTCGTGCCACCGAACCACTCGTCTCCCGAAGGAGGTTTTGTGTCCCATTGCTCAAATTTTTTGCTCCCCAAGGAGAAGAGAAATCAGAGGTGTTCTGTTGACTGTACCAGTCAGTAGATAATGATGGAAAAGACAAGTCCGGTGTTAAAGTGTTGATTGGAGGAGAAGAATCACAGGTAGCCATGGTCTGTTGACTGTACCAGTCAGGAGATAATGGAAAAGGCAAGTCTGATGTTGAAGTGTTGATTGGAGGAGAAGAATCACAGGTGTCCATGGTCTGTTGACTGTACCATTCAGGAGATAAAGATGGAAAAGGCAAGTCTGATGTTGAAGTGTTGATTGGAGGAGAAGAATCACAGGTGTCCATGGTCTGTTGACTGTACCATTCAGGAAATAACGATGGAAAAGGCAAGTCTGATGTTGAAGTGTTGATTGGAAGAGAAGAATCACGGGTAGCCATGGTCTGTTGACTATACCAGTCAGGAGATAATGGAAGAGGCAACTCTGATGTTGAAGTGTTGATTGGAGGAGAAGTATCACAGGTGTCTATGGTCTGTTGACTGTACCATTCAGGAGATAACGATGGAAAAGGCAAGTCTGATGTTGAAGTGTTGATTGGAGGAGAAGAATCACAGGTGTCCATGGTCTGTTGACTGTACCATTCAGGAGATAACGACGGAAAAGGCAAGTCTGATGTTGATGGTACTTCTAAGCTAGTTTTTGTGGTTGCACGTTTCTTCCATTCTGTTTTGAGTACACTCTCAGCTTCAGTGGAGAATGTTTCTCTGTAAATAAGGTTCAAGTATTATACAGTAAGTATATATGCGATAAGTAATTTTTCTCTAAATTTTTAGTTTTTGCATGTGTGTATACAGGTGCGTTTTTCTCTAACTGAAAGACATGTTTGTTTTGTGTGGATTCCCAACTTTAAGTAATAATTTAAGTAAAAAAGTTAAAATGGCAAGAAAACCACACAGAAAGCTTCATCACATGAACTGTCCATCTTTCAGTTTTGAAATGCATTTTGAAAGTTTACACCAGACAAAATCTCTAAGAAGCCCAAACGGTGTTTTCCTCCTGCTTCTTTCTCTTCTCCTTTCGTAGAAGCGGGAGGAAATTGCCTCTGTTCGCAGGGTAAGCCTGAAGTTAAAGTGCTACTATTATCAAATTTTGCCTATTTTATGAATGCTTTTGGTAAATTTATAGAAAGAGTCACTAATACCTATACAATAACTGTGTAAAAGGAAATTTTGAAATTCCAAATAAAAGTGCGATTTTGAAGCCGTTTTTGGAAGGTTTCTAATCAAGCGCTTGCCGACCTCGTCTCAAGATCCTCCTCGGTTGAGTGGACGGAAATGACGTCATCGACTTAACCAAAACTTTACAGATTCAAAGCGATAAGCGCAGAATATTGACCTAGAGACATCTTTCTTTGAAGTATATCTAAAAAAATATGTAAAAAGTTTTAAAATGACAGCACAAAGATGTGTTGTACAAGGATGTAGCAACACAGCAAATTTAAACAAAGGAATCTCGATACATAAGTCGCCACTCAACAAAATTGTTCGCGCAAAGTGGGTCAAATTTGTAAATACCAAACGCCGTAACTTCAAGTCATCTGGGCGATTTTCTGTCTGCTCCGTTCATTTTGAGAATTCTTGTTTTACAAGACAAGTGCACATTCCAGGATCTGTAAGAATACTTTATCCTGATTCTGTCCCGACAATTTGGAAACCACGGCAGGATGAACCCGAAGTTCAGGTCAAAGACAGAGATCACCGGCAGGTACGCTAGCTGTCAAAACAAATACCATGTGCTTTTGTAAACGATTCTAATATTCCCTTTAATTTTCAAATGTTAGGCACTAAAAGTCATTTTACAGGGGACCACTCAAGATACAAATGAAGATGAAGCGACAGATCTGATAGATACGAGAGATGTGGATGAAGGCGAAGGCCGTATAAATCCCGAGACAAGTGAGTCAGCTTCACCTCACGTGGAATCTGGCAATGAACAAGAGAACCCCGCGATTGACAATATCGAGGCAGGAGAAACTGAAAGTAGTCCAACAGAAACCGATCCAGAGCGTATTGAAAATCCCGACGCAGAACCTGAACCATCATCTAGTATAGATCCGGTAATATTTTTTGTATTTTGCTTAGCTTCGCGTGCGATGGCGTGCTAATATTTCGATGTGATATGGTCTCGTCACAAGCGTTTGTCGTGTTTACCTTTCATGCTCATATTTATCATATATTTAATTTACAGGATGAATGTTCCAAATGCCACTCACTGCAAAACACATTAAAAAAACTCAGAAAAGAAAGAAACAATCTACGGACTCAAGTAAAAAGACTGAAAAAACGCCTTGAAACTTCGCGGCAACAAGTATACACATTCTTGTATACACAGAAGACCAATGTTGGTAAGTTGCATTTATGTAATATAAACAAAGTGTCTCGCATCTCAAAATTTTTTGTCTTTTAAGGTACTCAAACTACAGATGACACTACAGAAGTGATAGAACAGCCAGAAGATGATGTTGATTGCGACACCGATGACTCTGATGTCGAAATGGAGTCTGATGGTTTTGAAGATCCCGTCTGGACAGACAGCGAGCCCGAGTTCGAGTCTGGAACTGTGGAGGAGGAGGATATTAACTTTGAAGCTAGCAAAGTGAATACACGGTAACTACATAAGCTAAGATTGCCCCAATATCGTACTTCATGGCTGAATATACCCACAGTCATTCTATTGGTAAGGTTTCAGTGTAAATATATGGAAGGTTATGGCATTCAGCAATGAAGTACATATCTTAATATCACCTTTATGGTAATCAAACTTAAAATTAAAAAAAACTTTTCTTGTACAATATCATTCATTTGAATTGCAGGTTAGACATCAAGGGAAAATTAAGACAAGAACCAAAGGGGATTGTATTCATCTCTAAACTCCTACAATTATTCCAGTTCTGTCATCTCTGCCTTGCACCTTCACCTTCTATCACTCTCAAACAGATTGGTACCATGGTAGCCATTGAAACCCTGTGCTCAAAGTGCCAGAAGATATTTACATGGAATAGTCAACCTTTCATGATGGGAAAGTTTGCTGCAGGCAATTTATTACTGAGCTTTGGGATACTGTGTGCTGGTGCCTCAGTAAAAAAGATGCTGCTTGTTTTCAAGCACATCAACTTGCTTGTGTATCATGAACCAATTTATTACTACCATCAGAAACACCTCTTGATCCCAACAATATGGAGGTACTGGCAAACTTATCAGTCAGGAATTGTAGAGTCATTAAGTGGAAAAGAAGTGATATTGGCCGGTGATGCCAGACATGACAGCATGGGGCACTCAGCAAAGTATGGCACGTACACCATCTTTTGTTGCAATTCTGGGCTTATAATATATATTGTTCTAGTTCAGGTATGATAAATAGTAATTCTGAGAAGTTTTAATTAACCTGTGAAAAAAAGTTGTGCCAACCATCATACTGTGTCTCATTATCAGATAAAATAGGAAAACAAATGGAATTCAGGTGATCATGAGGAAGTCTTAAATATGCAACACAGTGAATTCACAGGTCAATTAAGATAAATCTTAAAGATGTACACTAAATACTTTTTGATACTTTAATACCCCAAGAATGGTTTACAAGTCACATCAAATATCATATTGCTTTATTACTAAACTGATGAATATCTTCTAAATAATTTATTGTAGGCTAATGAGGCTGGAAGTAGCACAGCTATGGAGTTTCTTGGTCATAAGAGGTCATTTGATTATCTGCTGGGCACAAGCATGGTTATCAAGTCATTCATTTCAGACCGACATACTTCAATTTGCAAATGGATGAGAGAAGAACTTCCTGCAAAATGTCGAACCCTTAGAAAGTCACAAATAAATCATTTTTTTGATCTTTGGCATATTGGGAAAAGTAAGTAATGAATGCAACTGAATGTAATGTCATGTAACCCTTTTAGGGAGAGGTAGCCTGTGCACAGCCGTTTCCCACCCCACCCCATATGGGGAAAAGTATTTTCCCCATAGGGGAAGGGGTGGGAAATGGTTGTACACAGGTTATGCCTAAAGGTACCGTGTACTTTCCAGGTGGTTGTAGCAAGACACAAATTTTACCTCTGAAAGGTACCAATTCAAGGTAATATTCAAACACCTGTTACTTGTCTTGTACAGTTATTTGAGGGCATATTATTCACTTAAGACCTTATACTCTGGTACCAGCTTAGTCCTTGGTACTCCATTTATATTCCAGACTTACCTAAGGTACCACATAATTGATTTTGGCAGCCCTTAAGGTACAAAAAGCATATCTACATTAGGATTAGCTCAAATAATAATTTTCACCATTTCATTTTTCTATAGAAATAAATAAATTGCTCAAGAAACTCAGCAAAGAGAGTGGTTGTGAGTTGGTTGGTCGATGGTCTAAGGCTTGTGTCCGGCACTTTTACTGGTCGGTGACAACAACAAAAGAGTTGTTGGGAGATGTAAAATTGGCCAAATTCCATGCATTCTTGTACCACATCTTAAACCAACATACTAACCTACCAAATAGATTGTTCGACAAGTGCTCACATGGTCCAGTCCAAACACAAAAGGTTTATTTTACAAAAGGCAAGGACATTGAAAATGAGTTTCATATAAAGGTCAAATTCGATATAGTACATTAAACTTAGACTTCAATAATTGATTTACTTTTTATTCAGGATCAGAAGCATATGAGAAACTGTACAATGTATTAAACAAGAAGAACATTGTTTCTGCTGTTAAAAAAGCATCACCTGTTGGACAAACTAGTTGTTTAGAGGGCTATCACTCTGTCGTCAACCAATTCGCTCCCAAGATGCTATCTTACTCTTACCAAGGCATGCTTGTACGGTAAGACATTGTATAAACTTAAGGTTATTAGTCAACTAGCCTATTTAAGTTCTTTCTTCACCTGCAAAAGAATGGGCTACCTTGAGTTGGTAGTAGGTTGTTAACTTATTCCAACCTTTCTTTTGTGGGTGAAGGAAAATCACTTTAATAAGGCATGATATTTTACATATCACTTATACTTGTCTGGGGCTCATTAAAAATACAATTTAAAGTGCTAAACTCATTATGGTCTCCTTTTACATGCCTTCTTGCTTTTGTGGATTAATAATTTGGCTTCTGGTGGGCATTGTACAACAAAAGTGTCCAATTTGTTAATGCTCGTTGCAAAATTGACATTGATATAAACTTCTGTAGGACTGTTCTAGCTGCCCTTCACTTCAACAACAATTTAAGAAGAGAGACAAAATTGGATGATAATGGACAGCCAAAGCTCAGAGTGACATACCCCAAATACAAGTATGGGGAAGCTACAGTTAGAGAGGCAAGAATTCCACCAAATTTTGGTATGGCATTGTGAATTACTATTATTATTGAATTTTGTACACTGTAATAAACCCAAATCCAAAATTAATTCAAAAACTAGGCTTGTATTGCCTAAAAAAATATTGTTTATCTTGACAATTTCCAAAGTATAGTGACACTACACTAATAAAAAGAGACAACCAATATGTAATATTGTTTTTCTTTCATTCAAGAATATGTTGCTGAAATTTTTGAGTGTCTAACAACAACACCTAGAGCTGAGTTAAAGGCCATAAGAGAAGAACTAAACAACAGAACACCAGAGGCAAGGTACCACATGATGGACTGCGAAGAGAAAGATGATGCTATAGCTAAATATGTCATGACAACAGAAGCAAACTGTTATTGTACCACCAACATGTACTGGTAATAATTATTCTTATTCTTATTTATCCACATACCGGTAATTAAAAATGAAATTCTTACTGTCTTATTACTTTACTATCATTGAGACAGATCTTAGAAATGATCAAAAACAAAGGATATGATAGCCTGACTTTATTAGAGCTCAATACTTTTTTTAATTTTGTAGAAGCTGAATTACAACGTCTAACTGGAGGAGGGAATAAAACAAGAAAGGCCCCGACTTGTAAAAAGTGTGGAGCTCCAAGAAAAGGCCACAAAAGGGGGGTTTGTGGACCAGTGCCTTAAGAGATTGGATAACTTTCAATCATGTAATTTTTTTGAAATCTTTGAACACAAAGCCCAAAATATTATTTATAGCTTTTTTATAAAGACCAATTTCACCATTTTATGCTATAAAAATATATATTTATAGAAAAACTCATATTTTAAATAATAAATCCTATTGCCATTATATTCTTGAATACAAATTCGACAATCCACAAAACAGTAGTGCACATGGAATTTGGCCTAGCTTATTTATGAATAATCCATTCAAAGGAATTCAGTATGAGATGTAGCTAAGTGAGTTATGAGAATGAACTGATTGTAAAACATGAGTTACCTTTCGAGTTATTTTACATGGAATAGAGGGGTTTTCATAAACCCTTGAAATAAATAAGTGTGTATTAGTTTAATATCTATTTCAAGGGTTTATGAAAACCACTCCAATTTGTTAGAAACTGTTTCTATATTCTAAGAAACTTGATTTCTCATTGTAAGTTACAAGTTAAATAAGAAATTGAGAAAATTGTAGCTAATTTACAATGCAACAATAAACAACATTCGTTCAACTTAATTCTTCACCTTGAGATACTTCTTCATTTCCCTCTTCCTCCTCTTCTTCCTCCTCTTCTTCCTCCTCTTCTTCAAACCCTTTATAATTTCCATCTTCACTTGGAAATTCTTTTCGGATCGCATTATAAACACATGCTGGTAATGGTGTCCTATTTGAACTCCCCAGGCAATCCCAAACAAAGCGAACCATTTGTCTGTATGATACTGCTCTCAGATATCTAAAAATATGATTAAAATGAAATGAAAAATGTTAAATACAGTTAAATGAGTTAAATACAAAATAAACATTATACTTGTACTACAGATTTGTTACAAAGCTGACAACTCACTTACTCTGACTCTGATTTCAAGCCTTGATTGAATAGTGTTTGGTAGCTTCTCTTGTTCTTGGTTTGCAGGCCGACTCCAGCAGTTAATAGAACCCAACGGTCAAGACAAATATTGTTGAACCCTGGGTGAAGAGTTATGCATGTATCATCAAGCTCAACTTCCTCCATTTTCTCTCTGACACGGTCCATTTCTAGACAGCACATGCACTCCTCGCCTCTTACAAGTAGTTCCACTGAACAACGAGAGCATTTACACCTGTAAAAAATAAAACAAAACCACGTTAAACAACAACTTCAAGCACCGTAAACAGAAAAATAATAAAAGGACATATTCCTTACCAAGACTGTAATTCAACTTTGCCCTCAAATCGCATTCGAAATTCTTCTTCTTGTTGTTTTTCGGCAGCAATGGCGTCGCTGTATGCTTGTCATTCAACATCGGTCGCAACTGGCTCTAATGTTTCATCAAAGCCTAAAAACAGACCACAATTGCCTTCTTCGGAGTTTGTGATTCCTGAAGGTTCTTCAAATTCACTTTCTAGGGAATTGTTTGAGTCAAAACTCGATTGAAACTCGCTATCGCTTTCACTCGAAGACATGTTGCCTTGTAAATAAAGACTTTGGAGTTAAGCCGATGACGTCACGGGTTATAATAATGGGTGTTACCGCTGATTAATTACTGCTGGCACATATATGCAATAAAAAACATGGCGGACAGAATTCTTCAGTATTAAAACTCGAAAATCTCGTAACTGACCGCATCAGTAGACACGAAAGTGGACATTTCGTACTTCTCAACTAATCTATTTTCATGTGAGTTGGGAGAAAACACCAGCAAAACTGGCAAAATTTGATAATAGTAGCACTTTAATAATTTCGAAAATGATACGATTCCTGTGGTATGAGATCGTTTTGGGGTGTAGTGTAACTTACCAAAATTGTACTTAATATCACGCATACTTAATTTCGCGATTTTGGCTAGGCTATATTTTCACGATTTTGTGAAGTCAGAATTTTTTCAAGTCGAATATGCTATACAAACAGGAACTTGGACGGAAGTCATTTTAAATTGTTTAAATTTTTATTGAGGATCACAAAATCAACATTGTATTAATTGATTTAACATTCAATTCTTATCGTTCATCAGTGAATTGAGTTTGCAAGGCTTTTATTTCGGGATTTTTTTCGATCACGAAGTTGAAGACGCACGAAAAGAAGTACAAATAAGGTAGTTATTCTGATTATCGGGCATACTTTGAAACAGTAACTTATTGAAAAGGAGATTGAAAATTTTGAATCAGTAATGCACTCGAGATGAGTAACAGAAGAGCTTACCGGATGTCAATCGTTAAGCAAAAAAAGCCGGGTTTTCTTTGTTGGAAACCCTGTGGTTTTATTATCAAAGAACGGTGCGGCAACGCTAATAATTTCCTCTGAAAACAAAGCGGCGAAGAAGGTTGTCGACAGACAACAAACAAGCAATACGAAAGTGTACACAGTAATATATAGATTGTTACAAGCAATGGGTGTGTAAAACTGTTTTAATATCGGTTTAGGGTCTCTGGGTATGCACTTTTGTGTGGGCTGTCAAATTCTCTGCCGGGAAAATATCAAGAACACTGAAACGCCGGTTTAGTTTTTCAGCTTACAAGTTGAAACCAATACAGACGGCACAAGGGTAACATCTGTCCACTCCTTTGTCCGTTTTTTTTTAGTTAATTATTGGGTTAGTGTTCTTGATAGAGGAAAATAACAGAGTCAGTAGACTCGTACTTTATCTTTATGAAGGCTGTTTCATTGGCGAGTCCTCGGACACTCAATCTGTTTTTCGATCCAGTGAATGCCAGTGACATACCTATTGACAACTAGGTAGCGTAGCGTTGTCAGTTCTTAAATCCATCAGTCAACACCGTTTGGACAGGCCGGCTAGAGAGCTTGTCAGAAAGCTTGTAACAAGTAACTTGCAGAACAGGCGCAGATGTCTACAGTGAGAATGTACTCCGTTAAAGTCCTTTTGGAAGGACAAGCAGTTGGTGTTTTACCTAATTACGACCAGGATGCTAAACTTTCAGTACTTCGAGACGACATAGAGGAGGAATTGGACATTAAAAATTTTCTATTCGAGTGTAAAGGTCAAGCTGTCAATAAGAAACTAGAAGAAGAGTTGGACGTAAAATCAAATGCTGCTTTGAAGGTTGAGAACAACAAGACAAGTATACTAGAAATTGTCATCAGGAGTAGTCGGGGCAAAGAGCCCGCTTCAAGAGCGCCGTCTACACATGAGGAGAGTGTACTATCTCGCCGGCCAAATCTCAGCCATTTCCAAGCTTTCTGTGAAATCCAACACCGAAGAAGACATTGAGCTCTCGAAAGGGGCCGAGAGGAAGAGGAGAGTATTTTGGAATGATTTGGCAAAAAGGCTCTGTAGGGAGACCACAAAGTCAAGACAAGAAATTGGGCATATTATCAACGATAAATGGCGTGAACATCAATTGCAAACCCTTATAGAAGAACTGGATATGAAAGACACGGCCAGAGAAGAAAGTCTAAACAAAAAAGCCACTACACTTAAACGAAATGCTTCAAGGATAAATGACAACATGGAAGAACTAGAAATAATCAAGCAGCAGCTTGAAAATGAAAAAAAAACAAAACGTTTGAAAAAATGGGAACGCAGGAAGAAGCTTATTTTATCAGAACTAAAAAAAGCCCACGAAGCCGCTAAAAAAAGTATTAAAAAGCAGAAGAGTGCTTGAACTTGCACTCAACGAACTGATAAACTGTTTGTATAAGTATAATCAAGTTCAAACAAACAACAAATTTGTTTTAGAAGGCCTTCGGGTCTTTGCATGGATTGGAATGGTTTTGATAGGAATCCAAATCTTTGATTTTAATCATCTAATGGCGTAAATTTTTGACTGTGACAAATTGGGAATTTAATACTGGAGTTTTCAATGTTTGAAGGGTTTTTCGGTTAATTAATTCAGTCCGATGTTGCAACATGCATGGACGTAAGCTAGACCAAAAGCGAACGATACTTTATGCTATATTTGTGACTGAGTTGTTTATAAGTTGAGTTGTTTAAAGTTACAGTTCTGGAAAGTAATATAGTATTTGATGTATTAATAAAGTCAATAATAATTTGATATAACATTTCAGTTCGTTGAAAGTAGGCGGAAGCGAGTATTTATAGCCTGATTTGTCAACAGGAGGTCGAGACATGGTCGAGGTTTAATATCAGTACCAGAGGATCAGTACGCAAGAAGTTTATGTCTCATTTTGCTTTCAATCTTGAATTTTTAAACTTTGTCGGCCACAATTGAATTTACTGTGTAAACAGTCAAAATGCATTTTCAAACTTGTATTTTTTCGGTGGAAACGGGGAAGAAAGGAAGGGAGAGCCAGCCAGCCCTGATGCACACAAACGAGCGCATATGGTCAAAGTTTCAATATTGACATGTGAATGACATTCTGACATGAAGATACACTCCAAAACATAAAAAGACTTTGAGGATTTATTCGTTTCAAGGGAACAAGAACAATACTTGTATTTTCTTCTTAGAAATATTTGTGGACTTATACATTGTATTTTGTATATTATTTCTCTTCTTAATTTTCCAACGATCGACTGAACTGTCCTTAAAGAACTTTGACCCTTACAGCATTGACTGTAGTTCGCGATATCGACAGTTGTGGTCGACAAGTGATATTTGATATTAAAAGGGTTAATCGAAAAATCCCGCGGGGGGTTTATCGTGGTAGGGTACACACACACACAAGCAAGGGCACTAAATGATATGTATAATTATTATTAAAGTTAATTAAAATAAGATTTCCAACTGACCTTGATTCTGTTGGAGGTTTTGATCCTGAACGTGCTTTATCACCTAAGGCAGGCCACCCAGAATTATAAGGGAAAAGAGGCACAAAATGATTTGGTTGATAGGCAGTCCCTGGAGAATTGTCCAAATTAGAATCTCTCGAGAACATGATGTAGACTGCAGTGGAAAGTACAGCTGGAACCCTTGGGTTAATTGCTCCATGTAACAAACACCGCACTTCTTGATTGGCCTCAGGATAAACTACAAAGATTTGTCTCTTGATTACTGTTGATAAGGCCATTATTTGGATAGCGGGAGACCACTTCTTTCTTTACGATGCTGATTCTATCATGAACATCAGCATAGTCACAAGAAAGTGACATACTAAAAATTGCAAGCTCACTGTAAGAGCTTTTAACACAAGATGACTTTAGATGAAGGTGATGAGCATAGTATTCAGCATTCAGATATAGCTCACCAGCCACAAGAAGCCTCAGAATTGTTGCAGCGCTCTCTTCAGAACCATACACTGCAGTAGAGGCGGCATGAAACAAACAGTTACCATCTCCAAGAACGGCTTTTGGAATAAGTGGTTGTGGTACATCTCTCGGGAGCAGGACCTCTGCTAGAGGATCGATTTTCTTCATCTCAGACCCAAAACCAAAGAGATTGGAATTTCGGAACTCAGTTGTTTGATGACTTGAAATAAAACGATCGATCGATCGATCGATCGATTAATTGAGTGATTGATTGGTTGATTGATTGATTGATTGATTGATTGATCATGCGTTTTTTTAAGGAAAAGTTCTTCACGCACAAGGAGAACATCCGTAAAACATCTTAAAACCGAAAAATGAATTACAATCCGCAATATTGAGCAATTCGGGAAATTCCTAAAACATCAGTTATCGAAAATCCGAACACCCTAAAATGGCAGAAATGCAAATTGGAAACCCCCCATGTCTCCCTCCATTGTTCCTTGAAATGCCAAAGTC
Source organism: Telmatactis stephensoni (assembly GCA_029948255.1). Classification (NCBI taxonomy): domain Eukaryota; kingdom Metazoa; phylum Cnidaria; class Anthozoa; order Actiniaria; family Isophelliidae; genus Telmatactis; species Telmatactis stephensoni. The sequence goes on from JALIZF010001780.1 coordinate 26,694, forward strand.
AAGCACTTCAAAGCCCCTGAAGCTTTTAATAGGAGCAGCATAACCATCCCGAGTGATCCCTTAAATATTTTTCAATTATCGTTAAAAAGCTTAATGTTGTTACAAATCAACTTGAACTTTTTTATCCTCGGAAAACAATTTGTCAAAGTTTTGTGGAGTAATTGCAATGGGGAAAACTGAATGAAAAGCCAGATTTGCCATTTTTATCCTAGAATAAATATTTCGGCTATTATCCAGCAACCGTATATAGCAAATAACAGTGCCGATGTAGATCAATGGTTGACCATGATGGTTGCGTCAATCAGGCCAGTGCAATTAAATCACTGAACTACCTAAATAATACGGAATTTAGTGTTTCGTTATCCAAAACGCAGTTTCAAGGGAGACGAATAAGGAGGAAAAAGAAGCTGCGGTTCTGAACGAGTTTACTACATGTTACTACATGTGAAGATCTCTACAACACTATACGCCCCAAAAGGATCATGTTACATTTGTGGCGTGAGATATTGTGCAATTAATTTCTTTTAACAATCTTTAGGATTTTGTAACCAAAAAAGAGGTATAAATATATAAGATAGAATTATCATAATATAATATCAGTGGGAAACAATAGGAAAAACATTGTACGAGGCTTTAGCCACAACAACAGAGTAACATTTTACACTCATTTATCAATTTGTCACTAAATTCTTACATGGTTTTACAGTATGCAAACATGTTCTCTATAAATATATATGTGTATAGTTCTTTTGCAAAATTTAAGGTTTATGGAAAATGTTCTGATTAAAAGATAAAACATCAAGTTATAAAGCTGACTACAAACTGTCGTCATCCAAAATCTCAGTTACTTCGTCTTCGGTTTTCACCTTTTCAGCAAGGTCTACATACTCTTCCTCTGTTATATCAGTTTCCACTGCATCAGACTTGGCCGCTCCAGCCGTGGCTGCAAAAGCACTCGAGACATTCAGACACTCCAGACATTTCTGTAAATCAGCCTGGGCTTTTTTTAGCTGAGAAAAAAAAAACGAACTTTTTTCGAGGGAGGAGCGAAGACTTTCTCCGTACTGTTTGAGTTCTTCACAAAACTTCTCATATTCTTTTTGCACCACAAAGTGGCACTTCTCTACCTCATCAAAGTTCTTCATCAAATTTCTTTCTTCATTTGAAATTTTCTCAGAGGCATTGGTTTGCGAACTGATGTGCTCTCTCACCTTCAACTTCAAGATATCGGTTTTTGCCATCACCCACGAAGTCTCTATGACACCATGCAGCTCTTGTTGCCCCCATGAGTGAAAGCTTCTGTTCTTTTTCAAAGCCTCAAGCTTTCTGTTGAAGAAGCTTTCTTTTACTAAAACCCCTCTGGCTTCATCAATTTGCTTTTCAGTGTAGGCTTCTATGGAATGGCTAAGCTTTCCCTTCTTGGCTGCAGGCTCGTTGGTAATTTTATGTTCTTCTGGGGAAGACGGCTTCTTGGATGTATCAGATTTAGATGCAGACTTCATTACTCTAACTTTTACTTCTACTGATCGGCCATCAGACGATTTCTTAGTGCAAAGATCTCCAATATTATTTCTCAGTTCTTGTTTCAGTGTTAAAGGAATTTCATAAGCCAAAAATCTGAATTCAAAGCAGAACTCTGACTCCTTAAGAATCCTCTCTCTTATGTTGGAAAGTTTATCATCTTTTATCACGTTGTACAGAGAAGCACACAGTTTTCCACTTTCATCTACAAGCAACAAAGTGAAATGAGCCATCGTGATGGTACCAACTTCAGACTCACTTCAGACTTGTTATGTAAATGCGTGGAAAGATCGGATTACCATGTGGCTTTGTTTTCACTAGAAAGGCTTTACGCCGGGAGGATCGCATTACCGTTGGTCAAACATGGTGGCCGTGAAGTGAAGTTTTCACAACGCTCATTAAAAATATTGATAAATGAAGTTTCAAAATGAATGAATGACTCCTTAGGTGGCAATATTTTCAGTTTCAACAACGATTCTCGGCTCGTGTGTTGTGTGAGAACATATATTTAGTTTGTTTGTTTTGAATTGTCAATTAAATTTGCAGTTTTTAAACATTTTTACAAGCTGAAAACACTGTGCATTAAAAACAAAAGCTGACTCTACTAGGAGTGTGGACCTCTTTTGGACCTTTTTCTGAGCCACTTTTCGGAAGACTGCCCCACGCAGACAATGGATTAAAAGGGCGAGACCAGAAATATAAATGCAGATGCTTTATCATCTCACTTTTTTGTTTGTACATGTCAATCAAAACTATCAAAATATCTTTACATGTTTCCATTCCACTGCTACCAGTTACCTTGAAGTAGTAACAGTAGGAGAAAATTATGTATAATAGCGTCCAAAAGGTAACTGGGTTGTTTGCTGTTTTGCCGGTTGAGCTAATGACAGCAATCTGCTACCAGGCGTGAAAATGAAAATTTGTACTCCGGTCGCAAATTTTTGTGACTGAATGGTCAGTAACCAGAACAAACTTCGTTAAAATAGAACCAGTAATAAATTTGGGATTAACCAAGACTATCTTGTACCTAGCCTGTGAACAGGTTCAGTGGCTTATAGCTGTCATTACAGCTTCTTTGAAAATTCTTTATTTCATTTTACTTATCTAAGAAACCTCTCACAAGATTCTGAAACCAAAATGATAAACCAAAACAATGTGGTAGTGATTACAGCCATTCAACTTCTAATGAATTTTCTCCAGTTAATTTAGCTTTTGATTGAGGTCAAAGGTGAACAGCTTTTATTATGATTTTGTCAGTACCTCATTTTTGGTCTTCAAAAAAGCTACTTCCGATCAAAGAACTACTTTATAAGACTTATTACTCGTGCCCAGGCCTTTAGGCCGGGAACAAGTTATAAACTGCAAATTTTTTTTTCTCTGTTCGGGTCCAGAAGAGGCCTTTCTTGCGCAATCGGTCACGTTACACCTCCGATTGGTTAAGAGCATAAGAAATAATGCCCTTCATTCATCACTTTTAAACGCGTGCAAACTCTTTGTGGTGAAGGCAAGCCAGGAACTTTAGGAATGCTGACTTCAGATGATGGCTGACTTCAAAGAAAATAGCTTTCAGAGAATGGCTGTTCCAGGAGTAGAACAATGGAAAGTGGAGCTTTTAAGAGTTTCAGGATGGGTTGTTATTTTGAGCTTCATCTCCAATACTTTGACCAAGTATCGAACTCTAAATGGAGTACTTGAAAGGAGGCCCTCGCGATAAAAACTTTTTCTATGAGCTGGAAATCTACGAATTTCTCATCCTACATGTTGCTAAACGAACATAGCTACATAGAAGCAAGTCAATTATATTCCTCATTCAAGCATTCAAGAGATCTTGAGAGGTTTTTGTACTGAGTTTTAGTAACGGAATTCTGAAGCAGACCATTCCATGGAACTTGACCTTGTATTGCACTTTTGGTCACGTAACATCTTTTATTCATATATAAAACATCCGAAACATGAACAAAAAAATACACAATTTGTTATTGTGTCAAAAACGCTGTTGTAGAAGTCTTTACAGCAAACAATTGAGATACATAGTGAAATATAAAGTTGAATAAACTGGTATATATTTGCATTCGCGGGCAGAACGCGGTTCATTTGCGTTTTAACCTCGTTCACTGAACGCGCAACAGACGCAGTTTATGCCTCAATGATTTCAGGCGGTACTGTATCTCTGACATGCAAAAATATTACTTGCGAATATACCAATTTATTCAACTTTATTTTGCACAATAACGTTTTTACGAAAAATCCAATAGTAACATGATATATACGTGTCTTCAGAGATTTGTAATTTTCGGGTCAAGACAAAAACAGCAGTCTAAGGTTATGTCTCGACAATATGAATTTAGCTGAACAACGATGAAAAACTCGAGGTTCACGCTGCGGCCAGACCACCCCCCCTTTGTACTATTGATCCGTGGGCTATTCATTTTCAAAATGGCGCCTAAAAATGCCGCGGAGGATCACGGGAGCTACTTTTCTGCTCACTCGGCCATATCATACCGTAATTTATGCAGACTGGGTTCTAAAATATGCAAAGGCGGCCATTTTGGAAAAGATTGAGAGTTGCTGCGTTGTTTGACACCAAATCTTTGTTAATATTCCGATATTTTAAACAAAAAAATTTACTCGCAATATGGCATGATTGGAGTACCGGATGTTCAAAATGTCGACCCTAATAGGTAAGTTTATTTGCGAATTTTTCATTTATATAAAGCCTAAACTAAAATTTTACTCTCACACGATTGTTTTTCGACCCTTTCTTGTGTAGAAAGTGTCTTCATCACTGCTCAGCAAGATAAGCTAAATTTTTTTTTCCATTGCTTTCAGTCTGCACTCTGTTTCTGCAGTTGTCGTTAAGAAAAAGCTGTTTCCTTTAGCCGAGTACAATAAAGTAAAAAGGTTGGAAAATGCCAAGCTGATATCCAAAAAACTTGAGCAAGATGACTCATTAACAAAACTAAAAGAAGAAATATCACAAAAGGATAAAGAGCTAGCTAAACTAAATGCTGAGCTGCATAGAAAAGATGAACAAATTAGGAGAAAAAAAAGGTTAGTTTTTAAATATGTGACTTTGTGTGACATTCTAATAGAGTGCATTCAGTAAAAGCCTGAAACTTTAGTAACACTATTTTGTACTATTTTATGCTAATTCTATTGTTTTCTATTGTTCAACTAGCACTATTTTGTACAATTTAGTAATAAGTGTTTCATGCTTTTATACTGAATGCACTCTAAGTTTAAACTAAACTTAAAATTGTAATATTTTTTGCACCTGTCCAGTTCATTTTCAAAGCACTTTACGTAAAATGTTCTTTGGTTCCACAGAATATCGTCTCAATTGTTAAGAATTGTATTTAGATTTTGGTAAAACTATTGTCAAGCAAGTACTAAAATATATTATTTTTTTATAGCTCGACAATTTGCCACTGGATAATGGCCAAGCCAAAAAATTGAAGCGATGTACTATTACAAGTCACATATCGAAAAAGTCCAGTGAAAAGCTTGAGAAACTCAGCCGTAACCAGTCCTACCTAAGAAGGCAAAAGACTCTTAGAGTTTTGAGGCCACTTCACATAGGTACTGATGGAAATGTCACAGAAAATGACATGTCACCTGTACTTGATGGAATGTGGACCACTCTTGTTAGTGCATCAGATCAAGATCAATTGAGAACTTATGTAAGGTCATCTGAGACTTGCATGAAGCATGTCATACCTAAGATTGTTTCAAAAGCTGTGAAAGATTATGAAAGTAGTCAATCAAACAAAATAAGAAGTGTCAGAGCACTGTATGACAAAGGTCTAATCTCAAGCCGGAAATACACTGAATTAAGAAATGGTGGCAATGGATCGCAAACTGGGAAGAGCAAGAAAAAACCAGTAGAGTTTATGCCTGGTTGTGCAATACCTAAGTATGTACCATACAAAGCTTTAATCAGTTACATTAGGAACATTGATATAGGTGAAACATTGGATCTTGAGGATCTTGCTGTAAAGTATTCTCTTGAACCTGTTCCTGGTGTTTACAGACCACTTAAGTCATATTTACTTCATCTTGCTGACCACTATCTTTTACTGGAGTCCCATGGTTCATACCTCCATTGGTTCAGAGGTGAAAAAGGTGTCTTCTACGTAGCCGTTGGTGCAGACGGAGCTCCCTTTGGCAGGGATGATACAGCAACTGGTAAGGGCTTCTTTGTGCATTTCACATTAGATGTTTGGATTGATACTAATTTATAAAAGTATTGTTATTTCCATTTGGCTGGATTTATTAGCATATTGCAGGAGGGAGACCATGTTTGTTTTTCAACTGTTTGTTTCTTTGTTATGAACTTTAAAAAGTCAAAATAATTAACCTCTGATTAAAAAATAAAAAACGTAATACAAACAAAAGAAATGCTTTGAATCTAGATTCTTGCAGTGATTCTACACTGAGTTAGTTGGGCTGTAAAGTTTGAGTGATCAAAAAATTTTTGCAATTGAAATTGTCTTCTCAGATACCTCTGCTTTTCTATTGGCACTTATTTTTTGCCAGTAGCCACCTTGAAAAAGCATGAGAGATTTAATGCATTTAATGCTAACCTAAACTTGTAAAATTGCCCTCTGCTTCTCATTAGAGTGCAAACAATGTATCTGTGAAAAAGCACTAATACTAAATTGTACAATTTTAAGCTAATTCTATTGTTTTTGTTTTTTTTGGGGGGGGGGTTACCTAAGCTAAGCACTATTTTGTAAAAAATGCAATCTATTGTGATGGCACTAAGATTATTTTTTGTTATGTTTTAGCATATTTGATAAGCTTTCTAAACATCCTAAAGAAAGTTCAGAGCTGTGATGAAAACCATCTCATTATGGGAGCCAATTGCCCAGAGGACCATCCTCTCATGATCAAATACACTGAGTACTTGGTAGAAGAGATGGACCAGGTATCAAACAAACTATTGATCACACCTGACAACAACAAAGTTATGTTTAGAGTTAAACTGATCCCTGCAGACCAGAAATGGGTTGCAACCATGTCTGGAGAACTAAACAACGCTTCTATATATTTTTCATCATTTGCCAATGTCAACAAGGAAACAAAGGTAATTACTTATTGAAGATATACAGTCAATCCCATTAGTGTTGTTCAATCAAAAAAGAAGTTCACATGTTTACAAAACAATATTCATATTCCTCAAGCAAGACCATGAAATTGCTATCTCCTTCTTTGTCTGACCATTTAATAGAAAATTAGAATTACAATATTTGGTTTTATACAAAAACAGACCTCAAAATATTCACATAGATGGGACATGTGAACTTCTAAATTTATAAACATCTTATTTCCTGTGTATCTTATTAGACGGTTGATGTGGAATACAGATGGATATTATTTCTACTTGCTCCAGTCTTACTCATGCGTTATTTTTTACAAGTTGGATCATTCTTGTACCCAGACCTTTTCATCTTCGTTGTCAAAGGCTGCGGTCCACCCTGTATTTTCAAGCCATCTGATTGGCTACTATAGGCTTTATTGAGTCTAAGTGCCTAACGAAAGAAAACAAAGGGTTTATTGGGTTTTTCAGAACCTACGGCAGGCATTCTGAGTGTAGGGTCTGGGTACATAAATGAAGTTGGATAATAAAAACTAACTAAAGGTCTCATCTGAGTTAACTTTGTTATTTCAATAATAGGAAACAATTGGTGGTTCAATAGGCAATTCTAAGAACTCCACATGGCAACCTTGGGATTACAAGTCTAGACTCACAGTAGCAGAGAAGGTTAAGAAGTTTAAGTCTAATCCTGATAAAAAAAGGAGTGATGTTACCAAGTACATTGCAGATCAAAAATCTAGGCAGGAGTTTGTACCCCCACTAGGTACCTATGTGGATTTGGTGAAAGCCAAACCCCTACACAATAACAACAATGCCTGGCAACATTGGTTTGGCCAAGTATTCACAATTGCAATGCAGTTGACCAATCAAGTCCAGCTGAAACGTGCTACCACGTTGTCTGACTTATCCAGTAAAGCAGTGTTAATGTCTTTCTTGAGCTGCCTAAAGGTCACCCTCCAGTGTGGTCGCCTTTACAAGGCCATCGAACGGTGGTTTGGTGAAAAACGAAAGAAAGGAATTGAGTTTTCTTATCGATTCACAGGACACGAAGCTAAGAAGTTTGCCCTAAAAGCAGCTTGCATTATCAATCTGCTTTCTAACATACCATCTCTATCAAATAGCTTACAAGTGAAGTTACATGCACTTCTTTTCATCGCAGTTAAGTTGCGTGATTCAAGTTCACTGTACACACGTGTTGAAATAAGCAGTCAAGAAATACAGGAACTCAACAACTCCTGTCAACACTACTTTCACTATGAAATGAAAATCCATGAAAAACTTGTGAATTTTTTCATGGTTAATTCATGGGTTATTCCAGGGTTTTCCATTGTTATTTAATGGTTTTTCCATGGGATATTTTCATGGCATTACACCTTTAAAATGCCATGAAAAAACATTATAAAATCCATGAAAATCCCCTTAATCTTTAACAATTCATGGCCATGAAAATGCACACATAAAATTGTAAACCCATGAAATACCCATTAAAGTACCATGAATCGTTATGCTGGAATTCCATGGTTTTTTAATGGTGTTTGGAAAACCCATGAAATGTAAAATGTTACGTTTCATGGTGTTGTTTTCATGGGGTGGGCAAATTCATGGCCCATGGAAAAGCCATGATTGTCCTGTGAATTGTTAAAGATTAATGGGGCCATGAAAATTTTCATTACTTTTTCACAGTTTTTTCATGTGCCATGAAAATATCTGTTAATGGTATTTCCATGGGACAATATAAGGAATGCCAGATCATGAAATTCCCATGAAAAGTCAATGAATAGTAGTTAACTTAGAAATGAAATTTATCATTAATAAAAATATAGATATACCATTAAAGTAGAAGAACTAGCACTTCCCAAAATGGATGAAGAATCCAAAGTCGGTTTTTTTCTTCAAATAATGAAACCATGAAATGACTATATTGAATGCTTTATTTTATTCTCCTCTGTCACTAAAAAATTGTCATTAATAAATACACATTTTTCAGGAAGTTTTTTTCACTGACTCTTGTGATGAACATTGTATAAGAAAAATATGCAACAAGTAAGAAAAATGTAAATTCTGATTTAGGAATTAAATATAATTATAAAAACTGTAACTTACATGACTATATAAATATATGCAAAATGATCTCAAGTTATAATTATCATGATATGTGATAATTAGTTGATTATTTATATTATTCCATTTCATATTCATAAATTTGCAATTTCTTCTAAGTCAAAATTAGCTCAAGTGATGAATCAAACTTATTTTAAGAATTATTTTTCTAGTTTTCAGATCATTTACTTGAGGCCTAGGGTGTATGTAAAACTTAACTTTAGCTTTAGCTACTTCTTACTTTGAAAAAGACATCTATCTGGAAATTAAATATAACAAATTAATTTTATTGATTGGAAGTTCTCCCTAGATAGATATTGATATCAAAGACACTGAGTTTTTACCAAAAAGATCGTTTAATAGTTTGAATATTATGATCAGTTTGTGATTAGAAATCAAGCATAAACTTCTCTAGAATAATCAGTTGTTGCTGAATAACGCTCTTACCTTTATGTAAAGAACTTCCTTTGAATGTATAGTCCATATAAAAATCCATTAGCGAGGTAAAAACGAAAAAGAACAAGAGAAATTCACAGCTATACGCTTCAACGAACCGTTATTGAAATTTTATACTTCGCGCCCACTCAAACTACGCATGCGTTATATATCCGCTGTCTTTATAATTGCAGGCTCATAGCCAATCGTACTCAAACAGAAAACCAACAGTTCTCGTAGTTTTTACCGGGTTTTATCGTTAATCAGGATAAAAAATATTGGAAATTCACCCCAAAATGCTTCAAACAATACAACAAAGTGATAAAGATTTAGAGATTAAGTGGAATTGTTGTTGCTATCCGATTTGGAGTTGCATGGACATCGATTGATCATGAAGAGCAAGAGAATGGCGCGATATTCGAAGTTTTATCTCAAGCCTTCAAATGACCTTGATGGTTACATGATTGCAGAAATGGAAGAAAGTGTTCACAAACATTCAGGCAGTAAGTTCATAAGTTTTAAATCAGAACTCTTTGAAGACGTCAAAAGTTACGAACTCATAATGTTGCAGATTGCTACAAACAAACCAGTTCACTTAGTTTAAAATCACTGGAGAATTTCTGAAACTGTCTGCAATCTTCAGTAGTTTACCCAATATATTGTTGGTTATCAAGTAGCATATTACACTTTTATATATATGAACGTTATATTTTAGTCATTTTAGTGTTTAATACCAAATCAGATAGGTGATTTTTTTGGCCTCTTGTCTGATTTTCATATTAAATCAAAATCGATTGGAATACATCAAAGAATATTATTTTATAAGTTTCTCAACTTTGATTCATAGTTTTCTTTTGAAGCTGATGATTGAATTTTTCATCTTCAAGTATTTTCATGACCATGAATTTTGTAGTCAGTAAAATTCATGGTCATGAAACTCGACGTGAATTTCTAGTTTTATGGGTTTTTCATGGCTCATGAAATTGACAAACAGAGAGACACGCCACTTTCATGGGTCATGAAACTTTTCGATTTCATGTTTTACTGTATTTCATGGCTCATGAAATTGATAAACAGAACAACACAACACTTTCATGGGTCATGAAACTTTTGAATTTCTAGTTTTATGGGATTTTCATGGGTCATGAAATTCACAAACAGCCAATACACCACTTTCATGGGTCATGAAAATGTTCCTCCTGGTGGTTCATGGGATTTTCATGACTCATGAAATTCATGTATTGCAGCCAAAAGATTTTTCATGGGAAATTCATAGACCCATGAAATCTCAAATTGCTGTTTTCATGGCCACTGAAAATGAATTCATGGGGGTTTCACATAATTTTCATGAGATTTTCATGAACATAGCAATTCATAGTGTTTGCTGCCATCCAGCTTCTCTTGGGAAAAGTAAGCCCAATGGTGTGGACAGTAGGATACGCTATCCCCTACCACACAAAGCAGCTATATGACAAACTTGGTTACGGCCTTGGGCTAAATAGCATGCAAGGCCGAGAGGCGAAGCATCTGAGACTTGCAAGCTACTTGAATAACACATGCAATGTGAGAAAGAATGTCAGATGGAAAATTGTTTTCCGTCATGAATTTGTATCACTTATGTGGCTCCCAGAAATGGATCCTTCCCATTCGACTACCAAAGCAAATACTGTCTCTTATGTTCCACAGAAAGTTTCTGAAAAGGATCCTCTAACCTGCCACTGCAGTCTCCCCAAGTCTAAAGATGACGATGGCTGTACATTGTGTACAGATAATATCACAAGTATGATAATAGAGAGTGTAGCCCAAGGTAAAGTTTGCAAAGCATTAAGAGAATTTAGTAATTCCAAGAAAGTGGTCAGCAAGACGAAGTAAATATGACTTAGTGCTCTTTACGCACTTCTTTTATGACATTGATAGTCAACCAACCCCTCTGATTAACTCACTGAAAATCAGTATTTTCATTTGACTTTTGTATGTTTAGTGAAAAAACAAAAAACTACAAAAAAACAAAAAAAACAAAAAAAACAAAAAAAAACAAAAACAACAAAAAAAAATTGTGTTCATGCAGCTAGTTCGGGGCACAAAGCATTTTTATTGTGCTCCCTATATTGCAGTATATAATAAAATCTATTAACCCTATGGTTTTTTTATCAAGCACCCTCCACTTGCTTTTAGCAATATTCATGTAATTAATTAATTATTTAATGATATATTTTTGTGGAAATAAAAATCCTTGTAAATCCTTGTAATGACTTTTTCTTCTCTCCACATTTTGGCATCTCTTTGCATCTATTAGTACAAATTGCACTGAAAAATACAATCTATTTGTTTTATACTATGAAAATCACTACAGTGGTAAATGTCCTTTTGAAACTTTGCCAGGGTTTCTGTACCACATGACCACAATTGGCCAATCGTTTCACTCCAAACTGGTCATGTGGTACAAAAAGACACACCTCCAAGACAGAATTTTAAGGAAACAATTTACCACTACTGATTTCCACAGTATAGTTTTCATGGAAAAACATATCAGAGTGCACGCGTAGGGTCGGACCAATCAGAGGGTGTGTACGATTCAATGATGTAATCAGTGCATGTGTACTGTAACAACACATGGTTCTCAGCTAATCAGAGCGAGTGTGATAAACCAAAACTTATAAAAAACCTTTTATTCCATGGCTCGAGTGACTCTGCTCAATTGTATAATATTTCTCACATCAAAAATACAAGCTCCATGTTAAGGTTACTCCCACATAATAGGGAGCAGATTGAGGGTTTTTTTATAAATCGCTCGTTTCGCGTCAAACTCGTTCCGATTTTTATGATTTCTACACACAGGAAAGATTAATCATTCGGAATTTCTATGGTGCATTCGAAATTTCAATCAAGGGCTGCGTTTGCTAACACGGGCCGATATTCTAACAGTGGTAAAAAACGTTTTGCCTTCTAGTTCGCGAAAAAATCTACGAATTTTTTTTAAACTTTAGATCATTACGACTTCAACACGATCTAATCCTGGACACTAACAACCGCACTCTGTGCGGTCTATTAGTATGTATATATTCATCAAACACCATATATGGGAATAGAATAAAAAACTAAACTTGAAGATGCTAATCCAGCTTGTATAAACATGGCCTACATGTTAGTTTCCAAGTCATTGTCGTATCAGAAATATTTTGCATATGTTTCTATAAGTCTAATTATAAAGGCAGAGTTAGGTCAAGCCGTCATGCAACAAGTCCGTTAAGTTTGTTAACAAAATGTCCGATGTGTTTAATACAAAAATATAAGCTTGGCAGACCTAAAAGCTTACATGTATTATGTCACATTAACTAAGTTGACCAGCAATCATTTTGACGGTGCTCGATGATCCACAAAAATATTCTCAAGTTTTTCTCCAATGAAAAACAATTTTTGCTGAATTTGAACTCATACGATTCTCAGCTGTTATCATGTAAAAGTGATCCCGTAAATTTTCATTGAAGAATCAATTGAGAATGCTCCCGAAATATGCCAAAATTGTCCGCTGCCAAAAAACCCTTGGTAATTACTAGCAAAATAAATATGCCCTGAGGGTCTCAGGCGGGCATGATCTAGAATACTGAGTAAATCATATTATAAAACTGGAATGATTGGTCAAAGTACGTCCCGTAAATCCACTACGAAATATTATCAAACTCTAATAATCTTTATAGCGGGAACGTTTTTAAGAAAGATTTTTTGACTAATAACTGTCTACACTAGAAATAAATTAGACTCAGTACAGTCAGCTGAGTGAAATATAAAAGAGGTAAGAGCCGAAACTCTGCTTGCAGGTAAAAGTGAGATCAGTTAAAGTTCTCATGACAAACAACGATAATTTATTAATTCTAAATGACTGTTTTATCCAAAGAAGCGGGCAGTTTCGGACTGTTTAGCGTTGAAATATGAACAAGTGTGCGATTACAATTGCATTTTTACAATTCAAATTACAATTCAATTCAAGACTAGTCGTCGGGTAAAACTTTCGGTGCCTTCGTCTTTTTATCAACAGAGCCTCATTACCAGGTAGTTCATTTCAAAGAATGTGGTGCAGCTGCACTAAAAATGCCGGCGGAAGTCAGTAGGTTGTTTAAGACACCGCCAAAACAAAATATGCTTTTATTCACAAAATATAAACCAGCACATTGAATATTCAACAAGTGGAAGTGCCGAAGAAGTGCCGACAATGGTGCCACAACTGAATAATTGCTTATCATAAACACTCAGAAATAATTTCAAAAGTTATCATTAACAACCCGAATCCGCTCGATTAAACTTTTCACTTGTCTTCAACACAGTTATATGGAAAATCTTTCTCTTATTGGAAATACTAGAGATCTTGGTTGGCCGGTTTGTCATATTGATGTGTATGGACTTCACGAAAAACTGTATTTTCTTTCTTCTGATGCTTTTAGAGAGTTTGGATTTCAATCCCACGTGGCAAACCATGGTAATACTCGCATTAACAAATTTTTACAGGCAAATGGTAGGTAAACTTAGTTAGAAGCATGCTCTTTTCCATGAAACTAATGATAGTTTTTGTAAAAGAAAATAATTTTGTTTCTGTTAAGGTCAAGCTGGCCATTTTATATTGATGAGTGTCGTGAAATTTTTTTTTTAGAAAATCACAAGTTTTTTTCTGAAGCGCTATCAAATTACAGTTTACAATCCAACTGTGGAACATTGCCTGGGGCATTTTTCCTGATATTTTAGCCTTAAAACAAAAACGTTTTTGGCACACTTATAAAGATAAAAATCGGATAGATTGGGCAAGGATGTGATCATAAGGCTTGTCTCAACTAGAAACATGCAATCAATTAATTCGTATCCCATAGCTAAGTCAATTGATGTAGTTGCTGCTCACTCAAACTGCTTGAAATCTGTAAGAGAAAAACATACTAAATAGTTAAAACGATAAGTTAGTCAACAAAACTGAAGTATCGAATTAGATCTGGTGTTATTGATTTTTTTATATTAATATTTTATTCTATTAATGGCTACTACCGTGTTTCTATCATACGCTCGTATACAGCGCTATATACACGCACGTTGTAGTAAATCCGTTCCATTAATTTTTCTATAGGAATTCAAAATGCCTTTGTCAACAAAGTAAGACAGTCAAATGGATATATTCTTGCTACCGCGGCAGTTCTGCTGATGATGAAATACCATGTAAAAGGTCCTAACGATGGCCAGGAGAAAGACCGCCTTCAACGTCTGCAACAGTATTGGTGTTCATCGCTTTTTATTCAGCTAAGCTCAGCAGAAAGTATCGATGAAACTGATGAACCAAGATACGGCATTCCCAAACAAAAAAGGTCTGCATTGTCAACTGCTCAGCTAAAGAGTAATCCAACAAGCCGTAGTAAAGCAATAGAGCGGCGCATCAAAGCTCAAAAACAAGCTTTTGTAGATGTTGCAACAGAGATCCATCATGGTGGAAAGCGGGATGTCATTGAAGGTATTATCCAGTCCATTTCAACTGAGAGTGAAACTGATAGCACTAACGAAAAGTGGGATGGAGCATTCACTGTCCAGGACATTGTCGATATAGCTAAAAAAGTGCACTTGAAAAGTAAAAAGAAGACTTTATATGATACTTTAACAACCGAAGATGCCGCTAAAGAGCATTACATTAATGGAGCCGACTGTATTGATATGCAGGACAACTTTAAAATGACCGAGCTCTTCCGAAATCTTAGAAAACGATTGCCTGGTTTTTTTGCATCAGAAAGAGAGGTTGACTTGTTAAAGAATACTCTGAATAAAGAATTTGAAATTGTGATGGAACCAGAAACGACTAAAACGGGTATCAGAATCAATCCACATCGCTTGACCGAATGCCTATGGTTTGTTTATCCTTGGCTTAGAGGTGGTAGTGTGCCCTCTGAGTGGTGGAGAATTTACGGCGACGGAAGGACATTTGGCGGGAAATCATCTGTACTTATTGCCTTAAGTAACATAAACAACGAATCACTTCTTAATGGGATAAGTTTCCAGAGCCCTAGTGACTGCTGGCCTGTCCATATTTTTTATGGCAAAGATTCAAGAGTTAACCTGGAGCTGAATCTTGGTGAAAATGGCCAAGCTGGATATTTAAACAGATGGGCAGAGGAAATCAATGCCTCTGGCCACAATGTATATATGGCTGGCGACTCAATGTATCTCGATGCTGTTCTGGGTGGGGGGTTAGATCCCAAAAGCGAAGATTCGTTCAACATGTACAATTTCGAAACAATAGCAACCAAATCTACTGTTGGGGAGACAACTGGTTTAAGGTCAGAACTGAACAAAACAATAGAAAGAGAGCATCCTGAATCCTTGGTTCCAGTAATTGAAACAGACCATTTTGTGCCATGTGCAAATCACATGTTTGCACGTATCACAGAGAGACTGCTTTCACTAAGAATAATGTCGTGTCTCGATCTGGAGTCAAATCGTAATGCCCAAGATAAGGATGCAGCTTTGACGAATTTGCTTGCAAACATAAACTCTCGTGGCGTAAGAGATGGAAAATTTAACATTAAATTTGATAAAGGCAAGCTGGAGCCAATCACCCTCAACGTTAGCCATTCTGAAGTTATTTCTGCGCCACCAGAAACATTTGAAGAGAGTTATGGTCACATTTTGGATAATGTTGCATCGAACAAGATATTCTCTGATAAGCTTCCACCTGCTCTGCAAAAAGGACTTCAGTGGCCAACAGATTCAATAACTGAAATAGAACTTGAGAAACGCATTTGGAAAATCCACTGGGAAATGCACCTATTATGCAGAAAAGATCCAGACCCGAGAAATACCCAATCCGATAAAGACAATTTCAGGTTTGGCCTGACGGAAGAGGAAATCAGTGAATACGTAAAACTGGCAGACCTCTTCCATGGCCTTATTCTTTTGCGGTATGGCTCAACAAGAATTACGCCTTATATTGTGAAGAGAGTTGATATAGTACCCATTCTCCTCTCAAGACTATCCTTCCATTCTCTCTTTCGATGCAGTACTGAGGGAGGTGAGCATGCTCACTACCTTCACCAATGTCTATTCTATAACCACTCATCACGAGGCGGGGGATGGATGAAGGAAGAGCCAATCATGACAATTTTCAAATGGTCATATCGCCAGCTTCGACTTCGAATTCTTAAGACCCCTAAGTAATCAAGTAGCATTCCAGCAATTTCTGGAAAAGAGATTCGTAGAGAAAGGGCAATTGTATGCTGACCAATGCCCTAAAGGCAAAGATCTATTCCCGACTATCAACGACACTCAGTCTGACTCTTCCACTGATTCACAAAACCAGACAACCGAGCCAAACATATTGCCCAGTGATGACCAACACGTGCCAACTTATTCACAGCAACTTGAATACCAGGAATCACTGTCAAGCATAATGACGGAATCATTAGAAGATGATAACAATGAATTATCAAGGCAAGCAACATTTTCTAATGATTGCCAGTCCCCACAGTCTACACAAGAACCACCAGCTGAAAATCCTGGCCATCCAAGTCTCCAATCCACGCCCACTTGCTCAAGTCCACAAACCCCTCTATTACCAGGTAAGGCTAAAAAGTGCAGTTTTCTAGAGTTATTGTACTAACAGGTAATGTGAACGAGCGCCATTTTTTAAAACAAAGCATTATGGGAAACTGAGTTATTGCATTTTTTTAATCCATCTGAGCTGAAATAAGCACAGAAATCTATTTTTGTCGTTTCTTTACAGAAAATGCAAGTATTTTCAATTTGCATTAATTTACATGCAAGTGGCCTTTTAAACCTTTCCACTGAAACAAAGAAATTCACTGCGCTGTACTTTTTTATTTTAAGGTGGTTTAAAAGCAAAAAGAGGACGAACAGTCTTTTATCAACGAGATGGTTCACCTGCAGCTAAGCGTGCAATGATTTGTAGAGTTACCCCACAAAAGATGCATGTGACAGTGGCTACAAGTGGAAATTTACCACCTGTTAAAATACCAGTGACGTCATTTAAAGATCCCCCTCCACAGCCTTTAGAGGGTTTATGCTTTGTAATCGCTGGGAACCTGTCAGAGCGTGGGGAGAGATTTAAGGTCAATACAAAGGAACTTCATGAAATCATTTTGCAAAATGGTGGTCATGTTTATACTAGTGATGTTGAAAAAGCTTTGTATGCGGACTATATTCTTGTCACATCACAAAAAGAGGTTGAAAAACAGCCCAAAAAAATGCCCAAAGCAGTTTCACTTGCTTTTAAATTTGGGTGGAAAATTGTTTCCAAGCAATTTGTACTCAAAGCGGCTGAACTTGGAACCACACCAAGTTTAGACCTGTACAAATTAGATTTAGAAAAACTAAGAAATGCTCCAGAGGGATGTATTGCCAAGTCAAAGCTTGTAAGACAAAGCATAAGTTGTGGCAAAAAAAGGAAGAAGAGTGCTCACAGACAAATAAAAAATGCAGTAAGAGTTAAAAACAAGTATGCTAGACAGATGAGGAAGAAGTTATCTAAAGCTGCACCTAAAAGACCATGTACTGGTTACACTATATATCTAAGTGAACAATATGCAAAACTCAAGACTGAAAATCCTCAAATGACCATGAAGGATATAAACAAAATGATTTCGGTAGGTTATGCAGAGCTCTCTGATGTACAAAAATTAGAGTATGATACTAAAGCAAAAGACGACTTCGAAATGAAGAAACAAATGTATTCAGGACACTGAAAAGAATTCAGACTATAACTATTATAAAAATTATTTTTAATGTAAATACTTATGGACCTTATGTGAATTTGATATTGACACAGTTAAAAAAATTCAGTATCTCCATGCATATCAACAATGTCAGAAGTGTTAATTGTAGCATAAATATAAATTCCTTTTATAGTTTTTTTGTGATTTTGTAAATAGATTTGTACCTGTGAATAATGCAGAGAGATGTGCATTGCTTATTACAACAGGTTTAATGTTCTATAAAACTGATTTTAACCTACTTTTCACTATTTATAATGCACATGATTGGCCGTTCACTGTTCTAGTTAATATGTTTATGTTTGTTTCTAGTTCAATAGTTAAATATGTTAAGATTCTTTTAATAAATCAATTGTACCTTGATCAGAGTCTGTATATCACTTGGGCCAGTTTGATACCTTACATCTCATCTGCCCAACTCACCTGTTTACTCTTTTGTTTTTAATGGTCCTTTTTTGTGGGCGCGATTATTTTCAAAAATTTCTTACGAGAATTTCCACGGCCTTCAATTCTCTCCCAATATGTTGACCAAAAAAAAAAACTTTGATTCCCGACGAAAAATGTGAATCATGATATAATACAAGATAATACATAATGACCTTTATTTTTACAAGTAACAGTAACAAGAGGTAATATTTACAATATGTTGTTTCTTTGAATATAATTACTTATTTTCTTGGGGGTATCAAAATTGTTTTTAACTCGTTGCATGTCTTTATCATTGTATTGTACTGTTGTGTTTTGTGTTATTAAATCAACTTAACAATAAATCAACCTACAATAAAGTTAGGACAGAAGGATCGAATGATGGAAATGACTTTTATTAACAACTGAAAAAATAGCATTTTAATCTATACTACTACTAAAAGTGATTTGCACTTCTCTCTATAGTTTTCGTTAGTAAGCGGAAATGGTGCTTCGCAGTAGCGAAAAGAAAACTTAAGAGCAAATGAGTTTTTATCCAAAAACACATATACCTCAGTGACAAATTTGAAATGGCAATCTGGGATACCAGCTCGAAGTGGCTTAACATCCCATTCTTTCCCTAATAAACTGTCCAGCAAAGCAAAACCCTTCCCTGATAATGAATACGTTGCCCTGAAATGAGTATTGGACGACAACCCAAAAAGTAAAACATCGTGTATTGGTTCAAATGCACCAAGGCTGATAGGGGCTGAAGGTTTGGTAGCATTAACACTAATCCCATTAAAAATGCCTTGGCGCATTTGAGCAGCTAAGGAGTAGCGTCTTAATTCCCTAAAGTAAGAAAGACTGGGGTTTTTCTCTTGGCAATTGGCAATACGATCATGGCAGTCACTGACGACTACATTAATAAACTTTGAAATCGGTGATAACACAAATTCAGATTTAGAACAAAGCCTAGACACATACAAAGCATTGATAGTGCAAACAAAATCCGAAACAACTGACAAAATACGCACAATTTGGTTTTCCTTCTCTTCCCTTACACAACGAGAGCATTGAACAAGAACTGTTTTCGAATTGGACTCTCTATAAATCTTAGTAATCAAAAAGGGGCAATTAGCAAAATACTCAAAATAGCATAGTGATCCAACTTTTACCACAACTCCAGTTGCACTGCACACGTACACGCTATATTCTAAAACAGCATTACATGCAGAGTTCAATTCCGTTGTCAGCTGCTGTCCTTCCTCACTTTGAGCTTCCTTTTCTGTTCTTGTGTCGCTTATGGCTCCTCTCTTTCGCTTTTTTGGTTCTCTATCACATCTGACTTCATCAGTTGTCACGTCCCAAGGTCTACAAACACTCAATTCCCTACTTTCGCTGTCCTCTACAAGCACTGTTCTATTCATTGGATCTACTGTAACCACTGTCACAACTTTTGTCCCCATGAATAGCTGATCTCCCTTGACAGTCTTTGATAGGTTTGGATGCTACAAATAAGAACCAGATAAATACGATTTAGTTTACACTGAAATGAACAGATGAAGAGTAGCTGCAATTCTCTAAGTATTGATAATTTCATACAAATAATGAGTTACCTTGTTAATAGTTCCGGCGTTCGAGGGCGGATTTCTTGTCCTCGGTGATCTTTCCAAAACAGTAACTGGACGTATTTCTTCAATGCTCGAAATGGTTCTGTCATATTGAGAGCTCCATCCAATGAAATGGACAACTAAACCTTGATCAATTAACTGAACTATTTCACAGGAATGCCATACACCATTCTCATCTAATGCTTCAGCTTTATCTCCAACACCATAAATATCCATGTCAAGTTACGTCATTATCGAAGATAAGATTAGCTCACAGAACGGTCAAACGATCAAACTCTGAATGCCAAAAAGTGCACGCGAAATGACTTTCAGCGAAGTTTGCCTTCTCAAAATAGCGCTTCTTTGCTTTGTGTAGTCGGAATGAAAAATGAAAAATGCCGCCTCATATCCGGTTTGTCGGCATTGCATTCATCAGAAGCTTTTATCGACCGGCAACCATTTGTGCACTTGCCGGAGACTGAATCGCTTAAATCAAAGCTATTGTCATTCGTCATTTTCAGAGGCAATACTAATAAAACAACAACTTTTCCAATATCTCCTTGTAACACCTTTATTTTATCAAGCTTAGTTTTTACATTTATTTTTTAAATGTTTAAGAGAATGCTAGCGTAATATTTAAGGGCCGGCTTTCGACAGGAAACTCAGTTTGTGCCTCGGAATGAAAAATGAAAAATGAAAAATGCCGCCTCATATCCGGTTTGTCGGCATTGCATTCATCAGAAGCTTTTATCGACCTGCAACCATTTGTGCACTTGCCGGAGACTGAATCGCTTAAATCAAAGCTATTGTCATTCGTCATTTTCAGAGGCAATACTAATAAAACAACAACTTTTCCAATATCTCCTTGTAACACCTTTATTTTATCAAGCTTAGTTTTTACATTTATTTTTTAAATGTTTAAGAGAATGCTAGCGTAATATTTAAGGGCTGGCTTTCGACAGGAAACTCAGTTTGTGCCTCAGTGTGCACACAACACTATTCAAGCTCAAATGAATTTGAAATCAGCGGCGCTTTCTATAATGTTCTATATTTTGAAAATCTAAGATTGACAGGGGTTGATATAAACATGGTGGGCATAAATCACCCCAAAAACGCGCAACGGAAAAATGTCGCTTTACACATTCTAAAGTTGAACAAACTTGACAGAATGTGATCGACGATCCCCCACCGGGGTCTGTAAGGTGATTCTGGAATAAAACGGGCAAGTCTGTCTTCATGTATATAATATAAAAACTTTATCAAATCATTAACTTTCTTTCAACTACAACCTATAGCTTTTCCTTCCCAGTGAGTTTTAGGGGAAACACTACTCAGTTGAACTCGAAAAACAACTCCGTGTCACTTCTTGGACGGTCTTTTTGGATTAATAATCGAATTTGCAAGTCAGACTCGCTTACTAAATCTAAAAACAACTTAACGAAAAATTTCATCCCAAATTATAGAAAACTTTTTTAACTTTATAGATATTTTGATGTTTTTGTTTGTTAGTTGCTTACATGTAATGAAATACTTTATGCTTATATCGACATTGGTGGGGCACAGTCCTGGTTGTTGGTCTTCTTGACTTCATGTAAATTCACGGCTTCAGTGATGCTTTAGAATTGTCATTGTGTCTTTAACTTTTTTCTTTATCAGCTTTTTCATCTAGAAACAAAAGTACTTCTTTACGCCCTTCATTCTTGTGAATGCTAAATTGTGCAAGGTGTTCTTAGCGTATGACAGATATGGCCTGGTAACTGAATTTGTTGTGGATGGCCTATCTCATCTCTCAGGACTAGGCGGTGGTGTTAGTACATCCGCAGGTTCTAAAATGTTGAAAAGAAAAAAAACTTTATTCAGATATGTTTCAAACTGCATGGAATTCTCACATGAACAATATAAAAGCAAATTTCTTACCATTTTGTTCGAAGAGTGGCTGGTGTTGAACCCAATGCAACGTCTCGCAGTTGATTGAATTCCTGAGGGAGTAAAATCGATAAAAATGACATTAGGAACTAAAGTAATGTACAGTCATGTTTCATGATTTAGTTGACTCACTGCCGAGATCAAGTTCACATAGCTTACCAGCTCGTTAAGTCATCAAGTTGTGGATGAAGCTAGTAGTAGAAAACAAAAACAAATTTAGATTGAGTCCAGAAAGGAAAAGTCATGGAGACTTAACTCACCTGATCCAGGGCTTCAGTATAGTTTTGAAGGTGGCTGGCTAATGCTGCCAGCCACGCATAAACTTGTTCATCTTGTACTATCATCTTAAAATATAAATATCATTTAAGTCAATACTAGGAAAGTACAAAAAAGAAAAGTACCGAAAATATCACTGTAGTAAGCAAAAACTGATGAGATGCCAACTTACAGCCTGTTGGGGTTGTGGTTCGGCGTTGTCCATTGTTGACTACTGAAGATAACTTTTGCTCCTCTGTGCTAAGCTATTTTATACTACATTTTTGTTTGCATTGGTTATTTATAATTGACTTAATAATTCAATATCTCGAACATGAGATATGATAGGTCTGTTATCTAAGAAGTCATTCTCAGTCAAAAAGCAATTGTTTATTAGCATTGCCAAGACAATAGAATTATATTGCAGCACACCAAACCATTAGTGCTTGTTGTCTAACGATACCTGGACACTTTTGCAATTAACATGCCAGACTTGAAAGTGTCAGAGCAGTTGGTTTTACATTGTTCTTTTGTATGTCAATTATTTCATAAATGAAGCTCTCCTGCGAGCAGAGAATCATGCAGTTCAGTGAGAACGTCTAAAAAGTAAAATGAGTTAAAACAAAGTTATGCTCTCAGAATAAAAAAGTCGCTTTCATTAAAATTGAAAACGATTTCACGGATACAATATCCTACGTCACCACATCATTTTTCCAGTCAGAAGTGATGGTGAAATTGATTTGAGGGAGGGAGTGGTTGTTTTTGAAAATAAATATCCTCCAAATCACCCAGCTCAAGTCAAATGGTCAGCCCCTAATATTATGGGTCGTTAGAACAAATTTGATCAAACATTCTCACGGTGGTCAGATGTTGATTTTTTTTCTTAGTTGAAAAGAAACGTGTTAAAAGGATAGTAATGTAATTGATTATGTACTATTAGTTAATCCTTTATTTGCTCAACAATTAATGTAGGCTTGAAGACTGACAAGTATCCTTCCCAGATGCTGCATGATTATGAAACAAGTTACGTTGTAGTCTAAGGGTTGTTCGATCCTCAATTGATTTGCTTTGAATTGGTAGAGTGGAATGCAATGTACAGACTTTAATTAACACAATACAACTAGAACAGCAGCTTTTCTCCAGAGCTCTTCAACATTGTTTGATCACGATCTTAAAGTTGCTCAAATATATGATTATGATGGCCCGATTATGATCTATAGATGATAATTTGTTACCAAAACAATGATTTAAGCTCACCGATTAACCAATTTTCTGGCTAAAGAAATTCAAATTAACTTAAGCATTAACTGAAAGTGACTTAAGGGTCTGATATACTCAACAAATTGTAAGTTATTTTTAAAAAGGTTAAAAGCACTGATACTTCGACAAACAAAGAAAATGTGTTGGCCTAAAAGGAGGTAACTCAGTATGAGCATTTTATATAACATTTGGACTTGTTATTCAACAATGAAGTGCAACAATTACAATGTTTGAAGATTTTGTTGTGCACAATTGCAGGCCTGAAACTGCAGACTACATAAGGTTGCATACCTAATTTTGTTGGATTACGTTCCCACGCTACTTTTAAAAGTTGGTTGCCTTGTTTACCTATTGTGACCTGGACATGTTTAGTTTTGGATTAGTGCAATTTTTGGGGAAACTAGTATAAAAGCCAAAATTGTCACCATAGCAGTGTTCACTTTGAGAAGTCCTCACTGTGGACTAACAACTGAAAAAATGCCTGCACCGTTTGCGGAGCATGTGGTATGTAATCATAAATTTAATCTATATTTTATTATCATTTCTCAGTCTCTTATTCCCAGCAGCTTTTCTTGACACCACTTTTAAAAGGAATTCATTTCTTTCCATTCAGATAAATGTCAACGATGAACAAATCTTTGGCTTCCTGACCGAGCTCAACATCTACCTCCAGCATCAAATGGAGCAATTTGATGAAGTAAGTATCTAATCTCTTCATACTTCAGTGAGATAAATTTCTTTATTTTTAGAAATTAACATAGTTTCTACTTTCGAAAACCTCACTAATGTAAAAATAAGTCAGTTATCGGCCTTCAGCTCGTGGTTATGTGTATATTCATTCGGGCTGCGCCCTCGGTGAATATATCACATAACCCCTCGCTTCAGGCCGATAACCCTCACATGCACATGGTCATATGTAGCCTCTCCCATATTGAACTGCGCTAGAGCGCAAAACTTAATTGTATCCTAACTGTGATATTTTTGCTTGTCATTTAGAACTTTCCAAATACAAATCAAAATACAAGATGGTAAGAGGAGTTTACATTGCTGACTTGCATATTTAGTTTTGACTCCGTTTAAACAAACCGCTTTGGTTCTCTTGTTAGGATCGTCATGATGGAACGCGCACTGCGGTGTGTAGCAACCTTCCTATACCACCTGGTATATGATTCAGTTGGTAAGCTAGCACGGCTCATACATTGACATTCCTAATTTTATTGAGTAATCTAGGCAGCACGCACGCAACGATTGGCCTGTGCAGCATGGTACTGCATGTTAGCAAGTATACCCTGGTTAGCAAGTGCGTATTGGAGAATTTAGTCTCACGAGGTATCCCAAACATTACCCCTTGGATTCCCTAAGTCTGTGCAAACACAAAATACCTTTATATTTCTAAGCAGCAAATCTTTGAGCCAGCAGTCACATGGTACCAAGAGACCATAATACTAAGAGAGCGAAACTCAGTATTGATGTCTGCGATGTTCGTGGCGCCTAAGGCTATTTTTAGTAACTTCGCCATAGCACGCGCAAGGCCCTCAACAAATAGAATTTGATTTTTGACGTGCGCGCGGACGGGACGGGACAGTTTGAATTCTATTGTTTAAGAGCCTTGCGCGCGCGATGGCGAAATTACTAAAAATAGCCTTAGCCGCCACGAAATTGGAAATATTGATTTTGTGCCTTGTGAATGTTAGCAGTAAGGTTCTATAATTACAATCCAATTAAGAGATTGCTTTTCAAAATTTCAGCAAATCAACATCCAGACGCAGATCTAGATGAGCCAGACATGTGATTGAAAAATTGTAAATATATATAAAGAAACAACATATTCAGTGTAACATATTGTAAATATATAAAAATAAATATTATTATGTACTTTCTGCTGAGTAATATGTTATGACTCACGTATTAAAGTTATATACCTATTTCAAAAAAGGTTGTCACCGCTAAGAGCGATAGGCGATAGGTAATAGGTCATTCCAAGACCGTGTTTCTATCAAACGCTCGTATACAGCGCTATATACACGCACATTGTAATAAATCCGTTCCATTAATTTTTCTATAGGAATTCAAAATGCCTTTGTCAACAAAGTAAGACAGTCAAATGGATATATTCTTGCTACCGCGGCAGTTCTGCTGATGATGAAATACCATGTAAAAGGTCCTAACGATGGCCAGGAGAAATAACGAACGCCTTCAACGGCAACCATTTGTGCACTTGCCGGAGGCTGAATCGCTTAAATCAAAGCTATTGTCATTCGTCATTTTCAGAGGCAATACTAATAAAACAACAACTTTTCCGATATCTCCTTGTAACACCTTTATTTTATCAAGCTTAGTTTTTACATTTATTTTTTAAAACAACGGGTGACTCTGGTGGCCCCATCACTATACGCTTTACTTTCTTCTTACTATCTACCATGATCTTTGAGTGCTTATATTCTGGAACAGAAATGAATTAAACATTTAAATTATATGCTCCAAAAATACCAAAAGACAATTAAACTACTAAAACACTAAAGACATCAAAGAGTGTTATATTAACAAGGCAAAATATGCATACCCAAACTGACTTTATGAGCTGGCTTTTCATCAATTACATATTGTTCAGATATAAATCTGGCATGTTGCTGTAGCATCCATTCCCTATACAAAAGTCAACAGCAGTGATGAATTTACTTGTAGAGGTAAGGTTCTTAATATTAAAATTTATTGTAGTTGTGAACCTAAATAACATGAATAATTATGTCAGTAATGGTGACGATCGTCTCAAAATTACAATGCATACCATCTTTCACAAGGACCGATGTTTGGGTACATCTAGAAAATAAAAAAACAGCAGTACAATTTTAATTAGCTTTAAAAAGCACCTTTATAGAATACTCGATATAATCTACCTTGTCAAACTCTTGTAATCGACTTTCAAGATAGGAAGCAAGTTCTTCCAAGTGATCTTTTACGTGGATGTCCTGTACTTCTATCTAAAGTTTGAGCACAACAACAAATTTTAAGTCAAGTAGACTCATCAGTGATAAAATAAAAACACAAAATTCACCATTAAATCCTCTAACTCTTACCTGGAAGGCGATTGAGCTATGGGAGCTATTGAGATGACTCGCCATGGTATAATCGTGACTGGTTTATATTCAGTATCGTACTATCTGGACACCGTACTAATTGGAAATACAATGCGCACGCCACATGACAGTTACGTTTGATTATTATCTTATTTAGGCACTTTCGCGGGCGCTTTCGAAAACGAAGAAAGAACTAATTTCATTGATACACACTGCAATTCCAAAGTCAAGTTTTCGGTTGCAGGAAAGAAACATGAATTGATGGATTAATGTTTTTGTGATCACGCAATTCAACTAACATTTATAAAAAGATTAATCGCTAAATAATGTCGTTTAGTATTTCAATTTTTAAATATTTTTTACAAGCTATTATCTAACTATTACATTGGTCTACTTTCACTGACATAATCGATTTTGTCTTGCCTGCTTTATTTTGTTGGGATTGTTTTTATACAGAATGACAAGTACATGCCTTAATGTTTATTTTGTGCTATATCTCGTAGTTGAATCTTGAATTTTAATTAGATGTTCAAATTCATTAATGAACTTGCTAACCAGTGTCAGTAAACATCGCCACCCAAATGCTAAGTCGTTCTTTGTAGCACAGATCATGCCTTTGACCAATCGGAGCAGTGAAAATCAAATGAATATTAATGTTTTATGAGTCTTCGGTCCTATATTCCAGCAGTCAATACCAATCGTTAGTGTCCATGATTAGATCGTGTTGAAGTCGTAATGACTTTATAAATAGTGTTATAGCATTTTGCTGGTCGACTTTAATGAAAATCTGTCGACGTCCATGACGGGTACAGAAAAGTCTTTAAGAAAAGCTGCTCAAATTAACATTAACAACATCCCAGTTGACAGATTTATTGAACTTTATACAAAACTGCTAATACAGTAAAACCCCGCGTATAAGAACCTGTGGTTTAAGAACCTGTTAGCCTAAAATTTTCCTTTTAAGGACCCTTCACATAAGAACCTATTTAGGCTAAAATACAAATTTAATACAAGTTTTACGAAATTTGTATTAAAGATTTAAGAACCTATTTTAAGAACCTGTTTAGGCTAACTGAGAAAAGCCAGGTTCTTATACGCGGGGTTTTATTGTATTACATATTAACCTACATGTAGATTCCAAGTATTTTAGTGATATTCTATACGCTGACGCTAGCAAGGTTTTGGATACTCATACTTGGTTTATAACCTTAAGTTAATGCTGGGGAACGCCTGAGGCATTCCAATAACCATAATGGAATGTAATTTGAAGAGTTTCAGAGTTCTTGTTATGCTTAAAAATCAATGGTTGGTCATTGGAAACTACAAGCATCACCTTCTTAAGACTGCTTTTACCATCTTGCTTGCAAGCAATTTCTTGTTTTGGCACAATTTCACCGTCCATGTTTTGCTTATTTAATATGTACAATGCTTTCCTGATATCAGTGACAGTTACCACAATCATTGCCCTCGTTTCTTTAAAGTCGTGCCCAAAGGAAGTTTTGTTTATTATTTTCTTGAATAGAACATCGAAAACTTCATTCGGTACATCAATAGTGAAGGCCCCTTGCCACGGTGTACAAATACTTGGACTTTCCCGTAATCTTGTGAGGATTTTCTTGTTTATTTTCTTTAAAAGGCTAACAATCATCGCTCTGGTATTCACGAAGCATTCCACATCTACAAATCTAGCGTTTTCATGATGATATTTTGCATCCAGTGCTCTACAATGGGCTTCCAAATCACGGAAATATCTGCCAATTGTACCCAGATGGCTTATGTTGTCAGTTGTAGAGAAAAAATCACCTCTCACTCTCCACAACAATGGCAAAATCCTGTTAGAAGGAGTTTCGCCGCCAAATGGATTTTCGTCCGCCATATTGAAAAGAACAAAATACCCATAGATCCCCGCGCGCCCTATGTAGTACAAAGAGGGGTGGTCTGGCCATGGCGTGGTTGACCATTTTTAGCAAAATTTCCTTCTAGTCTGCTCATCTACCACAATTCTTTTTATATCACGATTCTCGTAGTTTCAAATATCACGGCACTTTCAGTTCTTCATTGATTTTGGGTTTATTAATTACTATATAACTGTGGTTTCTTCTTGTGGACACATTTGAATTAAAAATAGTTAAAATAATATCATTTTTGGTGTATCTATCGAAATGGATGACAACCAAAGCCGCGCAGCGCCGTGTTTGGTCATTAGCATAAAGATCGACTGATCATATCGGCTAATTTACCAGTCATATTTTCCAAACATTCTTTGTACTACAATTCCAAGTCTAAAAATTGAGTAGCACGATTTAATAACATCCTCATGCACTAATGATGACAGAGGAATGAATAAACAAGATGTATCGGAAATTCACACGTGCTGCAAAACAACGTGCTGTGCTGTGGGATGATGGCCGATGACACGACCGGCCAGGATAAAATAACTGTAGGCAGTCGCCAATGTTTCAAAACTTTAAGGGATAAATAGACGTGCTAAGCGATTCCCAAGGACTGTTAATAATTACGATTGCGACTTGCCGTACCAAGTTATGAAACTGCTGTGAATTCGATAACTTTGACATCTTTTTATTTCAAAAACTCTTGAGAAATTTTTGTGATCAGTCGACCGTGGAAAGTTTTGTCGTGACACTCTGTCTTCAATGTGAATATTTTACCAAATACATTAACATTTCGGCCTGAGATATAAAGGGCCGAAATAACAAACACTTAAAATCTAAAGATAATCAGCGGCTTGTATGATACGAAATGAATTGTTGAAATAACAAAAAACACAATGATGATCCTATTGTTGAGTAACTGAATTTCAATGAATAAAATTATTGCTAGCGTGAGTATATATATGATGGTCGCATATTCCAATGCAACACTCCAGCACTCACACCAAAATGGTTTGCTGCTCTGAATACGTCAAACTTAGAATTTTATTTTTTTACAAGTCGAATAAGACAATTTCCGAGACCGTCAAACTCCTAAAAGAGGAGGGTATCTCTAAAAATCGAAATACTGTGGCTCGGCATTATAAAAAGTTCAAATCTGGCATCACACTCTGTGACAAATCCAGCACGGGCCGCCCATCGGTCATTCCCGATCGATATTTCAACTTTATTGATGCGAAAATGGAGGAAAACGATGAGCTGACAGCAGCAGGTATGTAAGAGAAATATATTTGTTCTTGATATCTCTTCAACTCTGATAAATAGAATATTGATTATTTTCTTTCTTTTTTTAGGACTAAGACGATTGCTACACGACAATTTCAATATTTCGCCTTCAGTGTCGGTTATAAAGAAAGTCCGTTCTAAACTTGGCTGGGTGAAAAGTGGGCCGAAATATTGCCAGGCAGTGAGGGAGGCAAATCGCATGAAACGTCTCGCGTTTTGCCAAAAATGTGAGCAAAACAAAGATATGTTTGATGATGTAATTTTTACGGATGAATCAAGCATTTGGCTCGAAAAACATGCCTCCCAAACTCAAACCGAAGGTGAAGCACCCTTACAAAGTTCATGTTTGGGCAGGAATTTCGAAACGTGGGGCTTCGCAAATCCTGATTTTCACTGGCATTATGGAGAAGTTTTCCTTCGTGAACAACATTCTCCGTGATAGCTTACTGCCATTTATCAGAGAGAGGTTTCCTGATGGCCACAGGTTTCAACAAGATAATGATCCAAAACATAAAAGTAAGAAAAGTCAGTTAACATATGAGATCATTCTTTATTTTCATAATTTTTTATTTGATTGATTTTAGGTAAATTGGCGATGAAATTCATCGAGGAAAACAACATCAATTACTGGGTCACTCCAGCTGAAAGCCCCGACCTGAACCCCATCGAGATGCTTTGGCATGAGATGAAGCACTTTCTGCGTAAAGATGTGAAGCCAAAGAACAAGGAAGAGCTACTGAATGGCATCAAACAGTTTTGGAGTACAGTAACACCAGAAAAGTGCCAGCGTTACATTGGGCACCTCAAAAAAGTTGTCCCAAAGGTGATCGAGCGGGAAGGCCAAGCTTCAGGATACTAAAGCACCGTGACTAAAGACCACCGACAAACAAACCAAACAACGGCTCTTTTAAGAGCCACCAAATGACGCAAAAGTCATGACATATGATGCTTGAAGAGTGCTAGAATTTTTATATGACTTTTTCAAGAAAAAAATATGCAAATTAGAGTCATTTCCTGATATATTAGTGTAGCTTTGGCTATTGCAGTATCACGGAAGAATCAATCAACTGCAATATTACGGAGTTTTATGCGCAAAACTATTGTCTTTAGAACTTTATAAATATTTTCTCTATTACATTGATTTCATATGCTTTACTTTGAAAATTATCTTAGAACATGCTGAAATAGTTTTTTTGGCTTCCTGGCAAGAAACCCTTTCTTTTGTTTACATTCCCACGCTGAGTATCTTTTAGTTTCTTTAGGATTGTTTACGTAAGTGGTAAATGACTTTTCTAATGAACCAAGTACTATTTTCTAATCCCTCTTTTGTTTGTCAATTGATGAACAGTGCAAAAGGTCAGGTATCCGCTTCTCAAAAAAATGCCAATAGGGATGAAGTTTTTAAGAGAAAAGAAACTACGAGCTTGCTTTTTGTTTTTTAGCTGTTCTTAAATTACCAAGAGCCTGAATATATACAACATATTAGGTCCCATATTACAGTGCAATACAACACAATTATATGAAACAGACAGCCTTGTCGGTAAAGCGGACTGTTTTATTTCTCTATGAAACACAAAATGCGGTTGCAGTAATACAGGAATTCAAGTCTTGTTTCAACTTGTTTATAATTATCTGATCATCCTAAAGTCTCTTTTTAAGTGACAATTACTGAGAGGTAGTTATGACTGGAGTAAAAAAGATAACATGTAACTTTTTAAAACTTTACAAATGCAGTTTCTGTGCGTACCTGGTATATGCCCTCAGATTATTAAATCGTTATCGATTTGTCATTCATCATTGAGCAAAATGGCATTACCGGCGGCCTTGCTTTGGTCCATGCCGACGAGAAATGTGCGCGAAAGTTTCATGAAGGCCGCTCGGCAAATCACACATACAATAAGGGCACTTGTTTTCATCACTGCTTCCAAACTGGTGGTGAACGTAATTCAAATGTAGTTTCAGAAGTTTTCTATTCTTAAACATTCTAACGTGTTTTAGGCACAAAAAGCACGGTTAAAGAATTCGTCGCTCCATCACTCTAGTAATAGCATGTGCCGCATGTATTAAATGAGCCTACTGGACTGTTTACATAATAAGCTGTTGGAAGAAAGTTTATTTTCAAATAAAAGCTAGAATTTGATCCCCCCAAAAAAGTCAACAAACGTTTGAAGTGAAAAGGGAAGCATTTCAGGCCCGGGGGGGGGACTCCGATCGTAAATGGACAGGGATGCTCGTCGTACCTTTTAGGGGTCAAAATCTGCAATCTGGTACCTTTTAGGGTGTCTCAGACTTAAGTGGACTTTTAGGGACTGTTTTGGGGTAAATAAACTACCAAAAATAAGCATGAAGGGACGATTTCGATGATCTGAATTGAATCTTCTAAGCACATCGATAACAAATAAGTGTTTAATTACTTTAATTCTTTATTATTGTTTTGAATTGGTACCTTTTAGGGGTAGAAATCAATTGTTGCCACTCCCACTCAGGTACCTTTTAGGGGTCATTTTCAAAATTTCCGACGAGCATCCCCGTCCTCTTATATATAGGAGTCCCCCCCCCGGGATTTCAGGCAGCTTATTTTATGCTTTGAAAGCTTTTCAGTTTTTGCGTCTCGAATAAAAAACTACTAATTGCCATATTCTGCAAGGGCATTATCTACACCGTTGCAAAGGTACGCTTGGTATTATCGAAATATTTTGTGCTGTGTTTTGGCACTGAAATTTTTGGTTTCTTTAGTTATCTTTTCCCTTCATCTCTCTCTCTCTATTTCACTCAGCTTCTAAAAAGATGCAAGTAAAATCAAATCAAAGGAGGAATGGATTGAGTATAACACCAAGTCTACACATACATCTTCAATGACTATGGTGGAGCTACCCGCCGCAGATACGAGCCAAATCGACCGATTTCAATACCTGTCTTGTTTGTATTTTACAATGATGCTAGTTCTTTATATTCTCATCCTCATATTGTAAATTAATTCGACAAGTCATATAACCCTTGTATCGACTAGATGAGTACTTTATAAAGGCTTTTATTAAGATAAGTTTACAAGGATAGTAAGAATTGTGTGTTAAAAAATATCTAAACCTGCACACTGCTAACTAAGCATTTTGGAATAATAAAATCAAGCTAAAATGGAACCTTTTGAAACTCCAACAAACTGGGATTTGCCAAGACATACAAATTGATTCTAACAATTAATTAGCAGTGCCCATGCAGGTATATTTTATTACTCTATTCCAGTGACTTTTTGTTATTCCTCCTGAGGGAAGAGTCGATTGCCTTGCGACAAAGTCTCCAGTCTTGTTCTTGCTGTATAGGTGGTGCAGGGTAGAACTGCGTAACCATTCTTTTAATTTTTTGAATCCTTATGGGATCAAGACGTTGTTTACCCTGCTTTCCTTCAACATTGCATCCTACCAGCTCTGTGCCCTGGAAAACCTCTCTAACTAGAAGCACGGTGAAGTTCTGTTTGGAGCATGCTTTTGTTTTGATTTGAAGCAGTCTTTCACTTGTGAGGCCGAAGTCATCAGGAGAATTGACATCTCCACTATCCTCAATGTCTGTGGATGTGTTTGCGTGTGTGTTGACTTGTTGTGGGAAATGATGCTGTTGTGTTTGAAAGTGCTGTGACATTGTATGGGGAGCTGTGGTGCGAAAGTTCGGCAATGGTGTATGTCTGTGAGTTCAAAGAAAAGAAAATAGCTCGTCAAATTTACGGTCTACATAGCTGACGAGTCTGCTCTCTAGATCCTCGATTACTGTTTCAAAAGAATTTGATTGAAGAACTCGCCTCTGCACCCGATACATTCGGGGAGTTGCAACAGCAGGCTCGTCACGAACAAGAGGACTACTAGGAAGAGAAGGAAGTGGACTATAATGAAATGATGGCGACAAAGGACTGTGATATGACTGTATGGAGTGGCTTGGTGTTATTGTGTGCCGTGCAGTGTCAGCAGTGTTGTGGCTCAGTGGTGTTGCAGTGCGCTTTAAAGTGTTGTGGCTTGTTGTATGCTTTGAAGTGTTGTGACTTGGTGTTGCAGTGTGCTTTGAAGTGTTGTGGTGGTTTGTTGCTGTAGTGTTCTGTGAAGTGTTGGATGAAAGTGGAGGTGCAACGCTTCTGACAACCACGACCTCATCTACCAAATCTTGAGATGTTGTTTCCTGTAGAAGAAATACAATTGAAAAGGTGGTTAATACTCAAATAGAAATAGCCTTTTCTGACAAGAAGTAAATGTTATTGATGCAGTCTTCTACAATTAGTATATCACTCAGTTGACAGTTCATAACCTTGATGAACCCTGCTAAGCAAACTAGTGAGCTACAGCCGGCCGGGCCTTTAGTCTAGGCTTCCTAGAAATTGGCTTTTATAAAAGGCAGCTTACCATTTGCTTTTCCTTGGGATCGGTGCCTTTACCAGGCGAAAAGCGACAAATTACACCAGCAGGCTACATAATAGAGAAAAATAGAAATAGTTATTTAGAATGCTTCAAAACATTTGCAACATTTTTCTCTTTTCACTCATTGACTTACATTTTTGCCTTTTGTCTTTTTGGCCGGTTGAGGCTGAGAGCTTTCTGCATTGGTTGATGCCTAGAAAAATGATACTTATTTAAGAGGAGTATGATTTACTGACATACTTAAGCGTTGCCAACGCAACATTCTATTCAATACATTTTTTTGATGGTTCCGAGATATCTCACTTGAGCTACATCTATTTCAAAAGAGGTTGTCCTGGCATTTGTTGCATACTGCTTGTATAGGAACACCTTTCTTCGTGTGTAATAAATTATCGTATAGACTTACCTTTTTGCCTTTTCTAGCTTTTTTTGGCTCTGGCTCTTTGCTTTTATTATGCACGTTACTTGATGCCTAGAAGAAAAGGATGTTGATTTAATATAGAGCATGACTTAATGAATTACTAACATTATTATTTAATTTGGTGGGATGGCTTGGTTTCCATATTTTCTATTTCTATAAAAAGTCATGTTACCCACCTTTCTCTTTCGTTTTTGATTCCTAACAGGTTTCTCTGCCTGCATACAAAGAAGGTAAAAATATAATACTTTAAATTGTTGTCGATAATCAATGCAACCTGCGTGCAATGGCGTTAAGAATTGGTTATTATTAATTTTTCTAACCAGTTTTTAGTTGTTTATTTTTTTGGGATGGCTTGGTTTCCATATTTTCTAGTTCTATAAAAAGTCATGTTACCCACCTTTCTCTTTCGTTTTTGATTCCTAACAGGTTTCTCTGCCTGCATACAAAGAAGGTAAAAATATAATACTTTAAATTGTTGTCGATAATCAATGCAACCTGCGTGCAATGGCGTTAAGAATTGGTAATCATTAATTTTTCTAACCAGTTTTTAGTTTATCTCTTTTAGATAGTTCAGAAGAATCTTGTTACTGGTCTAAAGTATTATGAAAGCCTGCATGTTATACGCTAGCTCTATTTCAATTTCGGTCCAAGTAAGAAATTTGAGCACGCAAATAGTAAAATTGGCCAGAAATGCAAAATTTTCATACATCGACCCTTGAATACGAAACGGTCTGTTTCCTATTGGACTATGAACATCACCAAAAAGTTCGCAAAAATAATTACTACTTACGACTTCTTCCTTTTCTTCTTCTTCCTTTTCTCCTTCTTCCTTTTCTCCTTCTTCCTCTCCTTTTTCAAACAAATGCTGATTTTTGCTTTCGCATAAAAACCCCGTTTCCACTTCGCGAAGCTTCTGAAGATTATCTAGAAATTAATCATTCTGAGGTCAGTTGATTGCAGCCATATTATTGAAGCCTTCAAAATTAGAATTTATCTTACCTTCCACTTTGATTATTTTTGCCTCATAAGGATCTCTCTCATTTCCATACTTAACAAGCACGGTGCTTCCTGGTCTGGTGTTAGTTCCATTTAAAACTTTAGTTATTGCCGTCAATTTAACTATTCCTACAGTCGTATCTTTTTTGAAATAAAATAGACCATACTTGAAAACCTTAAGCTGGTTACGTAAAGAAGACATGGTGAACTTGTAAAATTAGCTGGTGAAATGACAAGCACAACTCGCACAGTGAAGAGACTATGTCGGCAAAGCAAAGCAACGCATTGCGGCTCTTCATACATGAATTAAGGACAAAGAAATATAATTACAGTCAGTGATCTACGGGTATTTCTACAATACTACAAAAGACTAGCAAAGGTGGCCGATATTCTCATTTATGCCGGCAAAGGTAGGTTTGGTCAAAACGTTAAGCAACCGGCATTTCTAGTCAAGTTCAATACCTGATTGTTTAATGCCGGAAAACTCTTTAGTCAAAGTGCAATCAACTAGCCGTTTGATGTTTCCGTACCTATTCCAGCAAAGACCAGCAAAAAGGAAACATTCGCTGAGAGCCATCGCTTGACACTGTTGTTGTAAATGGCGACCACGCAAGAGAGCTTACTAAACAAAGTTTACGATGCACGATTAGACTACGTCAAAACTATTGATGAACTTGAAAACATGTTAAGAAAATCTATCGCAAGTCTACGCTCAGACGGGTCTCGGTCTCTCCTCTACGCGGTCCAAGAACTGATTCCAATTCTAAGGGACTACATCCTCTACAGAAATGATATAGAAAGCGCCATGGCAAACTTAGATGTATTGGAGAGGGAGTTACAGAAGAAATACTACTAGATTGCAAGTTCATCACTGAAAAAGGCTTTTTTAAAAGCCACCAATTGAGAGAAAGTCATGACCAGTTTGCTGTAAGAGTTAGAAAGCCATAGTAAATCTAAAGATATGTGCTATTCCACAATCTTTAAAGAAAATGATTAATTACTAAACGTTATTTTAATAAAAGCATTTCATTGAATGAAACTTGTGCAGTACTGATCCTATCTCTATAGGGCATCTCTATCCAAAGTCTAGGTTGTCTGAATTGTCGCGGCATGGCATTCCAATCATTCCAAAGTGAACATTTTTTGTCGAAAGAAGAAAAACTTTTAAAGTTCGCATTCCTCGAGTGAAGTTCTATTTTCAAATAACATTAGTTGGAGCCACAATTTTAAAGAGGAAAATGCTGTCAGTTACCAATTCCATAGTCTTAGACTGGTAAATACGGTATATTTTTCAACTCAATTCCTGCCGAATAGAATGTAAAGCTGGATTACGGGAATGTTTAATTCCGAGTTATGTAAGGTAGCGAGTACATGAAAAATATTTATATCCCGTATTGAACGGGACTTATACACCCAATTTCAAAATTATGCGACCTAGTGGCGATTTTAAGCTTCAATCTGTCAATCAAATTGTAACGACTAGAATTTGGAAAAAAATTAACTTTCTAAATTCAGAAACAAAACAAACTTGAATATATTGACAGAACATTTAGTATTTTCCGACTTTTGATGTAAATTTAAGCTTGCTTCAGGGAGAACGAATTGTCGGAGATTTGATTGACGGTGGTCAAAACACTGAAAAAGCCATTCAAGTGTCGTCTGCAAAGGTAGCGTAATTTTGAAAATAGGTGTAAAAGATTGGAATCGCGAAATAAAAACGCTTCAAATCTTTTCAGTATTATCATAGGACCACGAAGCTCGATCCGGGCACAAACAAACATATTCAGGGTAACTGTTCTAGCCTCTAAGACTTCTCGAGATATATATTCATTTTAATAATGTAATTTATGATTCATACATGTAAGGCTTTGAAGTAACTTAGACATTTATAAAAGAAAATAGTTATCAGAATAATCTAATTTGCTACCTTATTTATTGCACTTAATTTCTTGTGTACTCATTTTCGCGATATATTAAAACCATAAAAGCTCTAAACGAGAACAGTTTGATTAAATTCATACGAACTCTGACCTTGACTGAAATAGTCCATTCGAATTTTGTTATTCATTTCCGCCAACTTCATGTAAACAACCATAAAATACTCAAAGAGATCCGTAAAGCTGCCAATTTACGTTATTCACGCTATTTATTCTACATTGTAGCAGCCAAATATTTTACTTTGGTCCTAGTTAACGTTTAGTTCTTCAGATATTTTTTAACTGACGTGTCGGGAAAAGCCAGTTTACTGTTTGGAAACGTGCACGATCGCTGTGAATTGCATCCTTTACATAATCCTGTATGGATGTACAATCACTACAGTCTATTAATAAAAACGCAGTAAGGACGAAATCGCGTATTGACCGCGTCCTATCATGTCCAATCGCGTCCATTCCGCGTATGGTTTGCGTATGGTTAAGTCGCGAAACAAACGCGTTCACATGCCTCAATGATTTCAGGCGGTACTGTATATAATATGATAATACCCATGCATGATAATAGAAGGACAAAGGCAAACACTAATAGCTGCTGACAGACAAATTGATTAATCAGATATTCTTTAGTTTAAGTTAGCCGATTCAAAAAAGGTCTTTATGTTACGGTTAACTATTTCCCGGAATGGTGAAGAATGCGTGAAACGGCTCGGGGAAGACTGTGAACGGGGCCGGTCATTGGAGCCTCTCCTAAAGGGGACTCCCGGGGCATGAGTGAACGCACGTGTGCGTCTAGTTAGTAAATAAAGAAAATCCAAAACCAGATAGAAACATGCTCTAAATCTCTCTTTAAAAGATAGCAGTGAGTTCTGGGTTTATTCATCCAAGTGTTTGACATATTCTGTCATCAGCTGTTTGAATTGACCATCAGAGGGTATATCAGGAGCTGGTGTACTGGAAATCGGTCATGAATAGAATTACTACAGGATCTCCCTCCCCTTTTCCCCTCCCTCAGCCTCCTCCCCTTCCCCTCTCTTCCCTCCTCCCATGAGCCTGAGCCTGTCCGGGTCGAAGGGTTCTGGAACACTTCGCACTTTGCGGCTGGAAATCGATATGAATATCTTATTACTTCTGAGAAACAACTCAAATGATCAAATCTGACACCCTGTAATCACTCGTAAATCTCTAATCTCATTATGAATGTAAATACAACCTTATAATAGTTCAAGTAATTTTAATATCTACCCTTGCCATACTATTTAAGTATATATATCGTTTTTCCTGGATAACACTGAACCCCTGATTTGGCAACAGCGGCTAATGCTTCATGGAATGAATTATCTTTACATTTCTGACCCTAAAACCATGCATTTTAAAATAACATTGACTGACCATATCAATCAGTGAAGAATTGAGAATTTTCTATCAAACCCTCAAACCCCTGAAGAATTTTGCAATCAATACTATCAACCCCATGAAGAATTTGCGCTAAATAAGATCTAACACCTGAAGAATTTTAGGTTCAATAACAGTGAACTCCCTGAGAAATTTTGGGCTTAGTACCATCAAACCCCTGAAGAATTTTGCAGCCTATAACATGGGCCCCCTGAAGAATTTACAATCAATAAGGTCAATCCCTGAAGAATTTTGGGCTCAAAAATAGCAAGCCCCTGAAGAATTTTGGGGTAGGTAGCATCAACCCCCTGAAGAATTTTGCATTCAATAGCATCGAACCCCTGAAGAATTTTGTGCTCGATAGCATCAAACCCCTGAAGAATTTTGCACTCAACAATGTATAACCCTGAAGAATTTTGGGGTCCTCAACCGGGGTGTACGGATATTATGCACCAGTCAATGTAAATCCCCGCCCCCCCCCCCCCCCCCAACCCGGGAAGGGCGGTGACTTTAGCGGGGAAAAAGTAAGAATTGTTCTGCTTCAAGTTCCCCGGGTACCGGAGTCTTGGATGAGATTTTCGTCTTCGGTTCTCAACCCGGGGATTTCATACTAAATGGAGAGGTACTGGGGCCGAGGAGATGCTTTCAAGATGGCGGAAGGAAATGTGAGTATCGTGACTGACTGATATGTATCTGTTCCCATCCTTCAATTCTTTCTTGACATCCATCCATACTATCACACAAAAACATGACTTTGAAGAATCTTCTGGGGTTTAGAATGTTTATTTTCGTTTTTCTGACTTTTTAATGTTAAATTATTCATAGTTTTAATACGAGTATTTTGTCGCTATGCAACTTGTGTTTGTGTTTGCAATGACTAATACCTGAAGACGACTGGTATTGCCCAGAATGTTCTTGTAGGCATCTTGGTCATTTTTGTTCAGTTATCATTTTATTCAGCTATCTATCCTGCTTATTGGGGAAAAGAGATACTCAGAAAATGCTAACAGATTTTAATTAATGTCAATTTTACTTTTAACTAGCAATGTCAATCCATTTGAAGTGGCAAATATATACAATCACAAATTAGATATATCTTCATTTCACAATACTTCTTACACATTTTTTTACTAGGTGAAAAAACTCCCTGGAAGAAAAATATTAATCACAGGGATTCCCAGACCTTAACAGATTGGGCTTCCTGTGGTCTTTTAATTTTACCAAAGAATGTATGAAACTATATTCAAGTAAAGATATCTCATGAAAAAAGCCTTAATTTACTTGGGATTTAGTTCAAAATTGAGGAATGTTGTATTATTTCTCCAAATTTGTGAAATTGTGGCTTGAAAAATTGGTTACAACATCTTAACTCCGAGGAAACTTTGAGCTGTTTTGCAACGGTTCAGCGAGTGCATATATTTACACAAGGGAAGACAGCTTTTTGGGGGGTCGCTGAAAATGCCACTTAACGTCTATAAACTCTTCAGTTAACTGCGTAATGACATAAATATATACGAATTCTCTTTAGTAAAGAAGTATTAGCTTGAAATATTGAGAATTAGTAGGAGAAAATCGACGTTTTCAAAGCATCAATTAAGCTGGATTGAAGCAGCAGTTGGCTGATCACACAGGGGGTAGACGACGGGCAAATTTGTACTTTTTTGCTAAGAAGAGGGAGGGGCTGGTGCACATTTTTGCTAGTCAAGGTGTGAAGTTGCCAATAAAATCATGAATGTTGGTTCCAATATGGATGAAGAGCAGGAACTAGACAATTTGCGAAATATTTTAATAGAAAAGGCTATCAGTGGACACAATCTTGCAATCATTGGCGCAGCCGGCACTGGGAAAACAACTCTTGTGGGAAAAATAATTGAATCAGTTAATCACCAAGGAAAAAAACATACGTTGTAAGTGCAGCCACCAGTGCTGCATGTGAATGTTATGATCGAGAAAACCACGCAGTAACTTTAGATTCTTTCTGTGGAATTGCACCCTCCTTCGAATTAAGACAATCCATTCTAGTAGAGACATGCCGTCTAAGTTCTCCGGCAGTGGAATATGTAAATCAGTACAAATTAATATGCCTCTCTCCCACCCCCTAAGTGATCAGCCAACTGCTGCTCTTCTAAATTTTAATTAAAAGCGAAGTGTCTTCCCTTGTGTAAATATATAACTCAGAAGAATTTTGTTTTGATAAACTGCTTCAAAAGCATATTTAAAGATAAGGAAACGTAAATGGATAACTAAACAAGGTATTTCTTTTGTTTAAGAGCTTTATTTCAGGTTTTGAGACACGTTTTCGGCACGAAATTTTTGGTTCTTTGATGCGTTATCGCACAACAGCCATTTATGAATACATTATCTACCGTTGAAGACCACAGGAAGCCCAAACTGTTAAGGTCTGGGAATCCCTGTGATATTAATTAAATAAAGAATAAAGACATACTATCTGTTGTGTTGTGTAATAATTATTAGACATGTATAGCCGGGGACAAGCGAGGACATTGGGAGTAAACATATTGTCCCGGGGGCAGTAACATTTCCTCACTTTTGCAAGCAGGTTATTCCAATTCCCCGCCCTTTCCCGGGTTGGGGGGGGACGGGGATTTACATTGACTGGTGCATTAAATGCAATAGCCCAATCTCAGTTACATGAAAAATATACGTACTCGCTTAGCTCTAAGAAGGGCTAAAGAACTTCTAAACAATTATGTTCACTGTACTTACCAAACATACCATTCATGAAGTAATAAACATAATAAAACAAACTCTGCAATGTTTCCCTGAACGGAGAGACTGCCGAATGAAACTGTACTAATGGCGACTGAATGATGGAGAGGCGAAGCGGGAGAGGCGAACGCAAAACCGCTGTTCGGTTGTATCGTGGTCTACTAAAGTATACCTGAACACGGTCTTTTTTCACCATAAATACCATGAAATTTATACCTATTTAAACGACTGAACCGTACCTCGAAAAACGAGGTAAAACTGGAGAACCCGGAGAAATCATCGTGGCATGGTAGAGAACAACACATCAAACAAACTCACATATGATCCGATGCCCAGCGATGCCCGAACCGGGACTGAACCCGGACCACACAGCCAACCATGCCGCGCCAACACGCAGTGCCGGAAGTTGGAATGCATAACACAGGTTTCCCGCCCGGTACATCTTCCCATCATCCTTTGCTTGTTGTATATGTGGCAATATGGTGGTACATGTAGTTTTTAGCAGAATGACAAAAAATAGCAAAAAATACTTAAAACTTTGATATTTGATCTCAAACATTTGCACCAAAGCAAATTTTAGGCTTGAAATTTTATTATTATGTAAAAAAAATATTTATTTATAGTTTAAGTTTTATTTATTTTTGGTGATAAGATGAAGGCAGTTCGAGTGGCAATGGAAGCGAACCTGCTACCAGACGTCTTGTCGTCAACTTCAAAGCTTAAGGACAGTGAATACTGGCCCAAAAATGATCGTCCAAAATGGTACTTCATGTTGTTTTCTGCCTGTGCTTTATTGGACATTACACGCATTTGCATGTCGTTGTGTGTTGTGGAGATAGCGAAGGAACTTGAATGGGACAAGCTCGAAACGGTAAGCAACGAAGAGTGCTTGACAGTATTCGTAACATACAATTTATGAATAAACGATGAATTAGCACTTCTAGTTAGAACTATGTTATAACTTTTAAAGCATTTTCCTGTCGTTAATTTAAGTTAAACATCGACTTGACAACAATCTTCCGTACGTATGTCAATTTTACTTCTCTCTAAGTGTATAAAACCTATCTATTTGTAAGCAAAAGCCAATTAAGCTTATTAAACAAATACATGGTGGTAGTATCAAACAATACAGTGAGTTTACATTTAAGCATAGTAAGCCAGTAATTATTTAGTGAAAAATCTGTCTAAAAATTTATTATACAGTCATTGTATATGTGGTACCATTTTACAAAGAAATCTAGAAAAAAAAGTGGATTACAATCAAGGGGGGCTTTGATAAAATCAGAGTAGGAGGGTTCCTTATAATCAGACTATGTCTGTGGCTGAGAGGGCTTGCAACTAGGGCAGCAGTTTACAGCATTTAGACTTTGCAGTCACACACAAATCAGCTTAGAGTCTGATTCCATGTGAGCTGGAAACAGACTGTGCCAAGCTGTGTAATGTCTATAAAAACATTCAAATTTTCTGCCTTATCTGTAACCTTTCCATTTTCACAGTCGTAAGAAAACTGCTGTATGTACCTTAGAGCAGATTTCATATGAAACAGACCACACTGTGCAATGGCTGTGTCAATGCCATGGTGTCTATAAAAACATTCAAAATTCCTGCCATAGCCGTGTTGTGACCATGCTGTTTTCACACTCATACGAAGTCTGCTCTTGGTATGGTATTATTTACATGTACCTCTTTTCTATATCAGGGTCTTATTCTGTCATCATTGTTCTGGGGCTATTTTACTACACAATTACCAGCTGGTTTCCTTAGTGATACACATGGTGGTGACCTCATTGTATTATGGTCATTATTTGGTTGTGCCGCTAGTACTTTAGCTGTGCCTTTAGTGGCTACTGACATTGCCATTCAGTACTTGGCTCCTTCAATTCTTATGGTTTTGCTATCAAGAGTGTGTCTTGGGTTTTCACAAGGTAAACTATGGCACAGGAAACCCATATTCACTAGTTGAAATATACAGGAGAAGGATTTGTCATACGACTTCCATATATGGATGTACATATACACGGCTCTGATGTACATATACACCGCTCTTGGAAAAATTTCAATGATACAAATACTCTTCATTTAGAAGTTAAAAAGAAGTTTGATGAAGAGGGTAATGATTTGAACCTACAATATTGATTGCCTAACCCCACCATTTGCCCTAAACCTAACCACTATAAAGACATGAAATCAATTCACTGGGTTGAAACGGAATTTTTGTTGTATTTATAAAACAAGCATCATCTTAATACCAATGCATATATGGTTGAATGAATATATGATTGCATGCATAATTTTAAAAGTGTCTTCTATATGGATATGAGAGCAGGTGTATATGTACATCAGAGCCATGTATATGTACATCCATATATGGTCATCGTACAACAACCTCTACTCATATACAGGATATTGATGCATGTTTAAGGGACAGACCATTAGATTTTTGAGAGGGGGGATGGACAATAACCAAAGAAAATTCAAGCATGCACAGCATTAGAGGAAGAAAAAAAATTGCATGGGCACAACAAATATTGCCAGAAAAAAAATTCATGTGTGTTGAAAACAAAATTGCTGCTGCATCACCACAGAAGGACAAAAAAATTCCTACATGCACAAAAAAAGAATTGCCCAAACCCCCCTCAAAAATCTAATGATCTGTCCCTAAATTGAATGGTGCTGCATGTAGGTTCTAAATGTAGCTCGCATAATGGTAAAAGATGCATGACTTAGACTAGCATGTGAAAGCAGCTACTACTTGAATTACCAGCTTGCTCCTGGGTTTCACACAAAAGTAGCATCTGTGAGCTTAGCTCAATAATTATTCTGTACTGGTGAGATTATTTTTACCCTGAATTTGGGTAACAAAGCTGATTGGTCAATTTTGTGTAATCACCTAATTTGCATAAATTCAACTTGACAGAGTTTGAAATCCAAGTAACAATCTCTCTCTTAGTTAATACATGTAAATGGCTCTTTCTTGGTGTTGCAAGGCACCTGAGGCATGAAGACAATAAAGTTTTAGCCAAGAACAAAGAACTTTGAATGATACAATACTCTGCAATACAAAAAACTCAAACTCAGAAAACAAAATAATATGAATACATCATGCAACACCAA
Organism: Telmatactis stephensoni; assembly: GCA_029948255.1. Taxonomy (NCBI): domain Eukaryota; kingdom Metazoa; phylum Cnidaria; class Anthozoa; order Actiniaria; family Isophelliidae; genus Telmatactis; species Telmatactis stephensoni. Next base: position 71,297 of record JALIZF010001780.1, read on the forward strand.
GAAAGACTTAATCCATGTAAACTATGTGAAACTGGTTATGAAAACATTGCTTATTTTCAAACAAAAAGGTTGGTACAGAACAAACTGCAGACAGATTCTGACTTAAGGAGATTCAAAGTTTAATGAAAAGTTTTTCAAGGCTTGCTACAGCTGTGTAGTAAGATCATTGTTAGTAAGGTTTTGTGAGATTTTGGCAACTTCTAGATCTTCCAAGACCTTCACATTATCTTTAACCTCTATACCTTGCTACCAATCAGTGTTCTAATAGGAAATGAGAACTATTGATTAAATTGCTAAGTACACAATTACACTGAACACTTCTGCAGGAAAGCTGTATCAGATTACAAAATTTTTGTACCTTGCCTGGTCATACTGATGATGAAGATAACCATGTTATTTAATTTTGTCATGGTCTACTGTAGGTTTCTATTACCCTGCAATGTATAGTTTACTTGGTAAAAAGTTGCCTCTCAGTGAACGTTCTGTTGGAAGTGCTGTTATTACTTCAGGAGGAGCAGTAGGGTAATGTACTGTTTATCTTATATAACATAACTTAATGGATGGAATGAATGAATGAACACATGGATGGATGGATAAAGGAATGAATGAACTAATGAATTAATGAGTGAATTGGATTGAAAGTGTATATGATAGATGGATAGACAAATGAATGGATGGATGAATGAATGAATTGAATTAGGAATTGAAAGTGTATATACATACATATGATGAACAAATGAATGAATGGGAAGATGGATAAATTTGATAGATAAATGAATTTAAGCAGTAAATGAAGTAACATTGAACAAATGGATGACAGTGTAAATGGATGAAGGAATTGAATGGGGGAATTGACACTGATGGAATACATTAAATTGCTTGAAATTTGTGTTCAATAAAAAGTCAGTAAAATATGAAATTTGGTCATTGAATATTAAGGAAAGAGTCAAGGAATTCTATTTTACCAAGGCTGTGGGAACCATGATAAGCAATTATTTCTCTTTTGCAGTGCCCTCATAACAGGCAGTTTGGGGTCCATAATACTGACATCATTTGGATGGCGTGAAGTGTTCGTGGTATTTGGACTTGCTAATGTACTTTGGGTGGCTATCTGGAGGCAATATTTCTTAAGAAAAAGAACTAATGATGATATCTATAAAATGACCAAGAAATTTGAAAGTCAAGAGCACAATTTTGCATCATACAGAAAGGCTAGAGCTATTATACCTTGGGGAAAACTTATCCGGCAGCCTGCAATCTGGTAAGTATTAGGGTTTGGTTGGCAGTTACCAAAGCAAACCTCCTGTAAGGCAGACACTCTTGAAGCATCATTATGGTCTGTGGATCATAAAGTAGTCTCTTAATGATACACGGAAAGGTGTGTGAGAAAGATCTCTATCTCACATGTACAAAGAGGCAGCTGCGGTGCCTTGGGGAGTTATCACTGAATTAATTAAAAGGAGTTGTGTAATAAGACATCATTGTCATTGAAACTGAGGTGTCCAATATCCTAGGCTGTTTGCGGCAATCATACAAAGACAATTACATCCAGAAGCAAGTGTGGCTTACATGCCCATAAAATGGTGCACTGATTGAGCAGGAGGGGTTGTGGGTGGGGAAGGGCACTCCATCAGCCTCATTTTTGTCACTCAGTGCTGGAGTTCTTGGAGAAAGCTTTCAGAGTTGACTGATCAATGTAAAATAAGGTTGTTTACTTTACCTTACAGTTGCTTTAATACTAATTATGCATGTACTGCATGTAATGTTAGTAGTGATTATACTGTTGTGTTTCCACAGGGCCATAGTGATAGCTCACTTTTGTAATAATTGTATGTTCCTCAATCTGTCTTCATGGTTGCCTACATATTTCCATGAAACATTTCCTAATGCAAAGGTAAAATCTTACAACTAACTTTTGTCCTTGTCAGTAGTTCATATCACACTAAAATAGACCTATTTGTGCTAGTGCAGCATGAGATATTTGATTTATCAGATAAAAGGAATTTACTATCAAATTTTTCACATTGATAATAGTACAATGCAAAGTTTAGAGGAAAATCTCCTTAAACTGACGAAGATATGAAGTTTTAAAAACTAAGCATTTTTGGAAAGAAATGTATGTGGATGAACATTGCATGCCAGGTAAGCCTTGTTATCATGCTTGACAAATATTTCTTTGGAAAAATTCCACCAAATTTTGCTTGACAAATCCATATCTTCGTCACTTTAAGGGCAATCTAGCAAAACTTTACAATATTTATTTTACTATTATCGATTTGACAAATTTGATAGTATTCAGTAGTAGATAGTACACTATACATCCTTTGTCCTAGAAATCAACTATCAGGGCTATACATGTAACTTCACTCTAACATGATATAGGTCTATTCAATGACTTTGAAAAGTAGCTTCAAGTTGAACTAACCTGACATGCAAGCTTCTGTACAGTGTTTTGTACTTTTGACCCAATAGTCTTGACTTGAAACCTTTGTTCAGAGGTCTGATTGTGACATTGATAGCTGTGTTGATGGGTCTGACTGCAGGACCCTACTGAAAATCGCTTTGTGAGTAGGTTTCCTGGGTAAATTTATCATTATTATAATTATTATTTATTATTATTATAATTATACATTAGCCTGCATTGCTTGCGGTCTGCCGTTTTTGGGCGGAGGAAGAAATGAAAGACCGCCTGCCCGAATACGTTGGGTTTTCAAGTTGTCCATCCACTGGTGAATGGGAATTACTGATTGGCTAAGTCGCCGACAATCAGAATGAGATGCTATCAAATCTGTCATCAACTTATCAACTTATTAGACTTGATATGATGTACATTTGTATGATTTTATTTTTATATTTCAGGCATGGATATTTAATGTAGTGCCTTATATATGTGTATTTGTGGGTAAAATAGCTGGTGGTAAATTTGCTGATAAATTAATAAAGTTAGGTAAGCTTGAGAGTTCAGCTTTTCAAGTCAATTCAAACCCTAGCAACAGTCTAAATGATTTATTGTTATAATTGTATTTTGTAGGATGTTCTGTTACCTTTGTTAGAAAACTATGTGAGGTAAGTTTTCCTTAAAATTATAAAAAGTGGCATGCTTGTACATGGTTGTATACTTTGGATTAAGGGAGGTGTTGAAAAAATTAGTGTGTCTATGAAGATGACTAGTTCAGGAGGTTGCTTAGCTAGTGGAATTTTTGTTTGGGATACTCAACCCAGATGTTTGATCCCTTACCCTTTTGTATACCAAATTTTGTCAAAAGTGGTACATCTTTCATATACCTTCAATGGGAAGGTACCCCTTTAAAGTGTATTTTGAAGTGTGTATTCAAAACTTACAACACCACAGTGAGAGCAAAGCATGCTCACATTCATACATTCCTAGTGCTTCAAACTATATATGCCTGCCATAGGTGTATACAGCTAATTATTGCACAAACATTGACCCTTTCAAAGCATAGAAGCTGAGACTGAAAGGAACACTGGGAAATTAATTGCTTATTAGATGAATTTAAAGAAGCGCATGGACATGGACGTTACAAACAGTGACCAAGATAAATTCTTGGTATTTCTAACACGATTATGCATGCAGCAAATTCAAGGATAAAACATATGAATATCCATATACATGTATTAGTAGTGTACCCAGGAGTCATTTCTGTCTCAGCTTCTAAGGTTCAATGATTTTGAAAGGGTCAATGTTTGTGCAAATAGCTATTACCAACTGGGCTTCAGTGATGCACTTTGCTAAAACTTCTCTTTTCTATGCCTAAAGAACTTTTCAAACTCACTACCCTCATTGATCATACCCTTTTCTGTATATAAAATTTTATCAGAAATTCGATCCCTAAGTCTTTTCTATACCTGTGGAGCCAGTTGTACGAAGCCTGGATAAGTGCTATCTGCCAGATAAATTCTTATCTAGCAGATAAAATTTAGATCTCTTATCAGGTGGATAACTTATCCAGGCCTCATACAACCAACTCCTGGCCTCAAAAAGGTAACCCTTTTGGGTGGACCATGTCCATATAGTCCATTATTTATAGGAAGTAAGTATTATTGCAGCATCATAATTGACCCATTTTTCATCTTACATCATACATTGTTCCTGTGTACATGACTTCCAAGGTTGATCAGCTACATGTAGTACTGCTAGCTCTTTATAACCAAACAGTTCAGTTGCTTGCATTAAACCTTCTAATGATGACTGCTCTTTAAGATGTTTTCAAAATACCATATCATACATGAAATTATGCTATGGATGTACTATACTGACAGCTAATGTAGACATTAAAATGGAATTCAGATTCTTGTTAGCACTTTAAGTACAGTTCTTCAATACTCTCTTCCTTCCAAGTGTAATTCTGATTGATTAATTCCATAGTCTTGACCAATCTATTTTTCTTTATGCTGTACATTCAACAGACTATAGCCACAGCAGGCCCTGGTGTTGTTCTATTACTATGTATTTATGCAACTGAGTTTTGGCAAGCATTAACCTGCATGTCGTTAGCATTTGGTCTGTCAGGATTTGAATCAAGTGGTTCTATATGTAACATACAAGACTTGTCACCTACCTTTGCAGGGTCTATAAGTGGTAAGCATAAGACAATAGAATAGTGGTAAATGTACTAAAGGGTTATTAACTGAGCGCGAGGTCTGTATGGGAAAATATCAGACCGAGGTCTTGACAGTATGGACCGAGTGCAGCAAAAAGACCGAGGTCTGATATTTTCCCATACAGACTGAGCAAACGAGGTTAATAACTTATTTATTATATGGCTTTGAGAAGTCCCGCTGAAACATTGCCAAATGCAAACTTTTCTTTTCATCCGGGACAGCGGTCCTGATATGGCAAAATACAGACCATGCGTTAGCCAATCAGAATTCAGGAAATTATCTAGCCATATAATAATGCATCGTACTGTGACCATGTCTGTGTGTAATATCTATAAAAACGTTTGAAATTCCTGTCATAACTGTGCCATGCAGAGTGTGCTGTTTTCCCAGTCATATGAAATTGGCTCTATATGTACTACAGTGTACAGTAGATGTTTTTGATGAGATTGTATCCCAGACCCAATAGCATGTCCATGACAGAATTCGCTCAATGACAGATTCCACTTTCTATTATTGTTAAAGATTGTACATGTACATTAGGCACTGTCTGATTGGTTCATGTGTGGTTACAGTAAACATGCACAGATGACGTCACAGATTTACATGTGTGCACTGATTGGTTGATTATTTCGATAGATGTTATGTAAAACAAATACATTCCATTTTTCCCTGTGTGGAGAGAACACCAGTCATGCCACTTGCCTTTGTCTTAGGAGAACGTTTTGTTCTTGCCACATTTTGACATATTATTTTGTGCATCTATTAGTTTGCATTTACATAGGTTTCGGGTGAGATGTTTGCATGGTTACTGGACCTACCCAGGAAAACACTGGCCTTATTCTTGTTATATGAGGAACTCAGCCCATTTATTCCACTTCTTTGTATTTTGTAGGAATGGTGTTCACAGTGACTTCAATTCCAGGTATGTTTGACACAATGACTGAACAGATTACACACTTGGTGAAACATACATTAATTTTATTTCTAACTTCTTTCCAAGTGACAATTCCATTAATAAATTTAAAATCCTTGAATTTTGAAGCAGGATTTCTTTGTGTAATAGATCTAATCATTCTGGTGAAAATGTTTACCCAGTTCAATGTGACAAACCTCTTAGCCGTTTGATGCCCTTTTGTTTTCAACCTTATAATATTCAAAAGTATCCCATGTTACTAATGACTGGGTTCACACTACAAGTCAAGTAAGGCATAATTGGACTTACGTTTCAAGTGCAATTAGACTCTACTTGAGGTTGTGCTCTTATTGAATGAGTTAATTCTCAAGTATAAATTGTGCTACTTATGATCACCTAAGGTTGAAAAGGTTCTACTTTAATTTATAATCAATTTTTACCTTCTATATAAAAGATTTTTTTCTCAAGTAAGGCTTGAATGTTACCAACCACTCACCAACCACTACATGTATCAACCCCTTATCACCAACTACTGTACTTCCCAACTACTTCCCAAGCACGTCCACTGTTACCATTTGTATGATTGTCTGTTTATTTGTTTAACTATAGTCTGGTTTTTGTTTTCTTTGGTTTAATAATTGTACCCTTTACTTACAGGAATTATAGGAGTATATGCTACAGGCTACATTCTTCATGCAACAGGAAGCTGGCATGCTGTTTTCCAAATAACAGCTGCTTTCTGTTTCTTTGGTAACCTTGTCTATATAATATTTGGAACAAGCAGAAGAATAGCCTAAACTATAGAATATAAATATCTAAATTATGTAAAATTGTAGATCGAATTTATAAGTTGTATGGCAATAGAGACTTGCACTATCATGTGACAGCAGCCATGGTGGATGGTATATAACAAATGAATCTGTTTTCACTGGGATTCTTTGTAATCTAAAATGGCTTTATTGTTCCTGACATCCACAGTGGTGACTTTCACATGACCATACAAAGCCTTTATAGTTAATAATTTGCTCTAAAGCAAATTATTACATATAAAGAGTTATCGTATAAATATAATAAAAACATCTTAGGTAGCAATTAATATTATGCTGTTCATCACGTCTTTCTCAATGTCCCTTTAATTAATGTTTTTTGTTTAATTGTTTGTTTGTTTTTTTGTGCTGTTTATTTTGCTATAAACACAGAGATTGGTCAATTGGCTTCTAGAATTCATAAGAGTAAAAAAAGTTTAAATATTAAACTGTACATTGCTGCTTTTCAAGGAAAGCCTTCTACCCACAACTGATACTGTGCTGAATTTATAATTGGACATTCAAAACCAAGATCAATCCTGTCTGTCTATTCACTCTATTTCTGTTTTCCTAACCACAGTGTAGTAGGCTGTGATGTTGCAGTGCATTTACTGCGTTAGTGTTACCATAGTAACCAATCAGTTTATTGGACATTGAATATTTCAAATGCCAAGATCAGTTCGTGCCATCTGATCACTCTATTTTTGTTCTCCTAGTAGACTGTGATGTTGCAGTGCATTTTGATATTATGTTAGTGTCGTCACCATAATAACCAGTTTTTAGCCTTTCAAAGTTTCGAACATCTTGTCTGTTCACTCTATTTCTCTTCTCCTAACCACCACTGTGTAGTAGACTCTGGTGTTGTTGTACATGTGTGTTTTCTATCATAACTCTCGTAGGAGCCAAAAAAGTCGGCTCCACGGGGTGTCGTTTGTAGTTTCAAATCACAGTGCGAAATCCATAAGATATCAAGGTGGATGTGTGCATTATCGCTTGTGTAAGTCGCTGCCGTACAGTCAAAACATTCGTGTCCTAAGATATTAATGTGCAAATACTTCCTACACTTGTACCCCTGTTGGCTAGGCGACGTTATATCTAAATCACTCAGTTTACCAAGCAGATAGTCAGGAGTGAGAGATCCCCTCTTTGGGAAGTCACAGGTGGCTCTGAACAAGGTGGCTGTCATTCGCACGTACGTGATTCTGTTAATATTTGCGCGATAACCGTGCCAGTTAGGTTTGTTTCTTCCAAAGTCTACGTATAAAGGGTGATTCTGAAATGTAGACTTGTTTTGGAATGAAAAGGACTCGATGAGCGTCCAGGATTGTTTTGGTGTAAAGGCACAGTAAAAGGGAATCACAAATCCAGTGTCAGTGCGGGTAATGAAGTAGATACCGTTTGCTGGCACTGTTTTAGCAGGTGAATACTTGAGAATGTCAAAACATCTCGTGATAGGTTTCTGACAGTTTCGTCCAACGTGGGTTTTAGGACAATTGCAAATGAACTTCTCTTTTGGTGTGCCGCAGTGTTCTACACATGTTCCTCCATTCATACAAGATTGAGATCGACAGCAGCCGTTATAACACATATCTTGCTTAACCATGTGGGTTTTCTGGAATTACAGTGAGTAAGCATAATAATATACAATTTTCATTACGAGAACACTTACTGAGGAATCACCTTATTAATGTATAGGGATAGACAAGGCGCCAAAACTGAAAATGTCGATCGCAAAAAGTGCAGAAGGCATTTTGGGGTAGAGGCTGGTAACATAAATATTCTAAACTAATTTTTCATGCTGAATGCGAATATGACTGTTACCAAGACGTATTCTGCAATCCTGGCGTGTAAATGACGTATTTTGTGAATTGCTACAGTCATTTCATACTAACGGCTTTTTCATGTAATTCCAAAAGTTCCCAAACTTAAAAACAAATACAATGGCTGGAAAGAGCATATCAAAATCAGTAAAACTGTGAAGTTTGAAGGATATCAGTTGCAAAATCAAGGAGATACGAATTTTCAAAAATCGAAATTTGTTTGTATATCTCTTGCATAACTGTAAGTGTTTTCATACAAAATTGGAACTTTTGGAATTACATGAAAAAGCCGTTAGTAGAAATGACTGTAGCAATTCACAAAATACGTCATTTACACGTATAAGATTGCAGAATACGTCTTGGTAACAGTCATATTCGCATTCAGCATGAAAAATCGGTTTAGAATAGTTATGTTACCAGCCTCTACCCCAAAATGCCTCCAGGGATCTGATTTTTCGAAAATGCGCCTTGTCTAGGAGGGCTTGTTCTGTACGTGTCCAACATATGAGAGACTTTTCACTCGACCGATCATTTTTGGAATGCAGTATCATGCCCGTTGCTAGGGGTGGTTCAATGGTTCGAACGAGTCCCCAACCCCCCTCTCCCCTCCCTGCCCCCTTTTTATTCGCAAATTTCCGAGAGAACATCAACATTTGTATTTGACCTCGAACTGAGGATCTCGTCAGACTTTTTCTCCGCGTTTGCTGGTACGCCTTACACTGAATACAAAAAGAATAAATGGATAGTTTGCGCGAGTTCTCCTAAAAAAATGGATAAAGGCCTAGATTTTTTTATATATAGTTAAGATGAATTTTTGTAGTCAGTTTAGTCGAGAAACTTTCCGCCTCTTTGTTCTCAAAAAGCTGTCGTGAACTAATTTTCTCAGAGGTTGGTCAACGCTCGCAAAGCACGATGGTCAATATTCAATTTTCTCGTCAGTCCTCTCAAGGCCTCCTCTGTAATTTTCTGAAAACCTTTGCCGAGCAGATGATGTTGAGACGAAATGAAATTTACTTAAGAACATACCACTTTGCATGGCTATTTTTTCAATGCGGCGAAGAATGACCTAAGTCCGTTGGTACTTCTTTTGTTTTAGGGTTAGGGTTAGGTTTCTATAGGGTGAACTAGGGTGAGGATTTAGGGTCAGACTTGTATTAATAGATCTTATTTAAAACAAATGAAGTACCTACAGCTAAGTCATTCACATGCAGCCACAACTGCCTGGGGTGGCTTCAATATAACTTTTACATGTATAATTTACCAGTGCAGCTTACCCCTTTGTACATTTCCTGCTTTAAGTCATAGTACACGTATCCTGACTCGGCTACAAAGTCCTTTGGTCTGGAAGTGTGGTCCTCATCCAGCAACTCACACCTATCATCTTTCATCTGACACGCCTTACAACGACAGTCATTAACACAAGATGAGTAGCACTTGTTTGGATCATCAGTGGTAATGTTTTTGTAGGAGTATCCTATGAGATATTTTCCATGGACGATGTCTTCAGGCAGTGGAAACACTAGCCCTGAGTAGCAGGTGCCAACACAGTGGACTGCACTAGTAACGTGATGTATGAGTAAATAGATGAAAATACCAATTGTACAAGAGTGTAGCATATTATTGTTGATCCTGTGAAATATAAATCACATACCGTAACTTACCAAATTTGATAAACCCACGGTCCAAAATAATAATACTCATAAAAAAAATTAAAAGCCGAATCCGTGCAATTCAGTTCAGGTTCCACCCTCCAACCCCCGGGGATGTGGAATATTCCGCCCTCCCCTACCTTAAGTTAATTTGTTGTTGAGACCACGATCTACTACACTTTCTAACAGAAGATGTTTTATACTTGCATGCAATAAGACACAAGAATTTAGAAAACTGAACTGCAGTCTACAAATCTAGTGTGTTATAGGTGATAGCTGTGCCAAATGTATATAATATTTCAGGGGCGTATCCAGAATATTTCAAAGGGGGGTCACACTTTCCATTTTCCACCAAAGGGGGGTCACACTTCCAATTTCTCAATCTTTCTCCAGTCAGATTCTTTTATTTCTATCATCTTTTTGTTTTCAAAGGGGGGGTCACGGCCACCCTGGGACCCCCCTGGATACGCCCCTGTATTTTATATTTCAATTTCAATTTACTTATTTTTAAATATATAAGCCTCGCTTTTAAATAGGTCCCAGCCTGTCCACAAGATCATTTTTGGGATATCAGCCCTAGCTGATATTCTAGTACCTAGCGGGAAATCTTTTTTTGTTTGTCTCAGTGTGCCAAGAATCGTTGAATGAATAATAAACTTCTCACAAAAGCTTATTTTAACATTTGAAGAACAACTTTAAGTAACAGATGCTTGGTTATTGTCTTCACAACTATTTTTCCCACGAAGCTTTTATACTTTGGTTCCTAATCTTAAATTTCTATTTTATTCCATTTCACAGGCTTTTTTAAATGGTCGATTTATCAGCAGCGAAGGCTAATAGTTTGAGTACAAGAACGACATGGTAGATTCCTTCAAATTTATTTGCAGACATGTTTCGACGTGTACTTACGCCATCAACAGTGTGATGTTACAAAAGTTTTCAAAGTTTAAAGTTTTAAATTGGTGGTGTTAATTACAAAGCTTTCTTTTCTCTCTCTCTCTCTCTCTCTCTCTCTCTCTCTCTCTCTCTCTCTCTCTCTCTCTCTTTTTCTTTGCTTTTCTTTACTTTACTTTACTTTTCTTTAGTTCTTTTTTTTTTCTTCACAGCAAAAATGGGTGATTTCTATCCATATTTTTCTTTAAATCAGGGCATGATTTACACAAATTTGTATAAGCTCTACCCGCAAGGATGATTGATGGATCAAGAAAGAAAAAACAATTCCCCTAGAAATTTTCGCGCGTGTTTTGCGATAAGCCTCGCGAAAAAAAAAGATGAAGGAAATTTTGCGAAATAAATTCACACATGCGCGAAATTTAATACCCTGATCAGAACTTTGCACAACGAAACAATCAAGATAAAAATAAGAACGCTATTGGATACAGAACTGGTTTTTAGAACTACCCATTCAACAAGATAACGGTGTAACTGTGCCTCGGAAATATAAAAGCGTCGCGAAAAACTTTCTCGCTAAACCGCGAATTTATAAGCCAGTACGAGTAGGCAACCGAAGTGAAAAATGGTGTCTCGATAGCAACGACTTTCACTAGCTGCATGTAACTTAAAAATAGTTTTATCCGTATTCGTTGTTAGAAGAGACTGAAAAGAGAGAGCGAAGACGAATATTAATTTCGAAGTAAGAAAAAAATTAAGAAGAACAATTTCGAGGAAAAATTTGGAGGAAACAGCTTTTCAATCACTAGCTTTTTATCAGTTTTGACAAAAACTGATCAACACAAGCAGCTGCACGGCATACACTAAAGTATTAAGGCAATGTTCGCTTGTTATTGTATACTTACCAACTAATATTTCTAGCTCTGCTACATTGTCGAAAGAACGCTTACTGGTTCGAAGATCTTGGAGATGAAGCTAAAGCTGAAGTCTTTTTCCAGTTGAGACTTGTATCAAAAGTGATTTTTAATAATATTAGATAGATTTTTAATGAAATATGTTACTCATCAGCCAGAAAAATTTCACCTTGTTTCAACATCAATCGTTAATACAGGATGTCAACGGGGATACACGATTATATTTTTTTATCAAATTGACCAACCGCTGTTTGATTGTTGTTTTTAAGATATATAGTTCCAGACTCTTGCTATTGCCATTGGCGTGCGCGCACTTTTAAAAAGAATATTATTTTTACCGTTGGAAGTCTGGGCACTAGCCAGACGGTCAGTGTGGTGGTGGTTGAAAGCGTCGAAAATGTTATTTTAATGGACCCAGTTGGAATAAACGGACTGGACTATGGACTCAAAGTGATATGGACTACAACTCCACTTTACGAACAACCCCCGTTATTACTGCAACCGATTTCAGCTGTCTATCAATCTGATATGACTAATTTAGTCCGCAAAATAATTCTCATGTAGCGTCAGTTTACCAGCGGATCAAAACCATCAAAACCATCTTCAATTTGATAAATTTTTCTCTATTTACTAGTAAATGTTATATCATAACTGACAACCAAATTTTGAGTTGTCTTACATATAGGCCGCTACATTGTCAAGAGAATGAAGCACCAGATTTGTCATCAAATTATTGATTATATCAAAGCTTTCTCAATTTCACTTACGTTTTTGAGGCGCGGCTGTCGAGGTTTACTGAGAATTAATAGTCGGAAAGCCGGAGAAGGTGAAACTTGTCAGAGCAATCACCATTTACATTCAAAAGGCTCCAGTCCCAGTAACAGGTTGCATATGTCTTGAGTCACATAAAGGCTACAGTGTTATTGTTATCGTAATCTTTATGAACCGAATAGTTGAAGAATCGAATCAAACTTCATTTTCTTCGATCATTGAGTCTTGCGTGCGGTTGCAGTCTAGTATAAAATCATGATATTATCAAGTATTAAATCAACTAGCAAGTTCATTTTCGAAAACTATCTGACCCTGTTTATATGAAGGACGGATAGCGCTATCTGTTGGATAAATCCTAGCCTCCCTACAGGCTCTCTTGGGAGAGTAAGTAGGGAAACGGGAGGGGCCGGGGGAAGAGGGAAGGGAGAGCCTGCACGAACGTAACGCTATTGGAAATAGGATAAAGGTAAATCTCGGCCAATCATATTAGAGGTAAATACTGTCACAATTTTGATAGTTAATCAATATTCTCCACGTGTCCAGTACAAGACAAAATTTTACCACTGAAACGAGTCAGTCTGGTTTATTTCAAATGACAAATATCATCACCTCAGCCACCTCAACAGCTGGTAATTTTGTCGACGCTGACCGAAAAAATTCCGGGCTTTACTATAAAATGGCGCGAATTTGTGAAAGTTTGACAACTATGGAAAAGGGAGTTTATGAGCCTTTTTCACTTGGAATAGAGAGCGGATGATTTTTTCTTCATTGAGACAGTTAAACAGCTCTTCGAGAAAAAGGAATTGTGCCGGCAAGTTTTGAGGCCATCAAAGAAACAGTTGGGTTTTCAGCATTTTAATAACAGGCAAAATCTGAAGCTAAATACAGCGACAAATAAAGTGTAAATATTCGGTCTTACAGATGAAATTATTCATTTAAAAATCAAATGTTGACTACTTACATTTTGTCCAACCGTTTCCTAATACTCCTGTTACATTTTGAATAATAAAACTGTAATATTGTAAACGAATAATTCTATAAACTTTAACATTAATGTTCTTCGTAATTCAGCTCAACCGCATGGTTCGAGTTTTAGGTATGAGCATGCGTGACTCCACAGGGAGCCGAAAATTAGCAAAACATTCCCCCGGGCAAATGGGGAAAGTCCATTTACTCAAAGCCTTCAAATGGGTAAATTATACAAATCTTCTGGATTGGTCGTCTGTAACCTGATTCAGATGTCTTCACTGTCACATTGCGTACGGTTTCGTCGCTTCCTGGGAACACCTCTGTGATTCGCCCAACACACCATTTACCTCTGACGTTATTGTCTTCTAGAAATGTTACATAGTCGCCTTCTGTTGCATTTCGTTTTTTCTCTTGCCACTTTCGTCTTACGACAAGTGATGGCAGAACATCTCTGGACCACTTTTTCCAGAACATGTCAACTATCTTCTGGCAGAACTCATATCTGTGCCGTGGATTCTTTGTCTCTCGAAATGGACCTTGAGGAATCTTACTGGAACACCGTCCTAACAGAATATCGTTTGGGCACAAGTATGAGCCCTCATCAGGATCATTGGGTATCCTTCCAATGGGCCGCTGATTAACAAGATTAGCTGCCTCGAGGATGCACGTGTACAGTTCAAATGGAGTTAGAACTGTATCTCCTATTGCTTTCTTAAGTGCTGTCTTCATGCTCTTGACCATAGACTCAGCACATCCATTTTGATGGGGTGCTAGGGGTGGTAAACTGCCAGTTCATTCCTCTGTCTGCACAGTATTCTTTCAGCTTTGTCTTGTCCCAGCCTTCTATCATTTCACGCAGCTCTTTCTCAGCTCCAACCATGTGTGTTCCGTTGTCAGATATCATCATCTAGGGTAAACACGCTGTGCAAAAAACCTTCGAAGCACCTGGAGAAGTTCCATACTGCTGGCATCAGTTGCGAGTTCACAGTGAACCGCTCTAGTATTTAAACAAGTAAATATTACCCCATAATGGCCGTTTTTATACTAGAGACGCATAATACGTCTGGATGAAGTTGGGCAAACTTTTTTAATACGTCTTTTTATGCGTCTCTAAGTTCGTCATATATAAAGACGGACAGAAGACGAATTATGCATCTAGACGCACTACTTGATTTAGTGCGTGTTGAACGACGAATTATTTGAAATTCGCATTATTCGTCTGGACGCATTATTCGTCTCTAGTATAAAGAGAACCAATGCTTAGTTGTCTTGTTTCTTCCAATCTTTACTATGATGGGTCCGAAGTAGTCGCATGGTGTCTACAGAAATGGCGGTGTAAATGGCTGTTGCCTGTACAGTGGTAGGTCAGCCATGAACTGAGTTGAAACTTTAGCTTCAAGCTTTCGGCAGAAAGTGCACTGTCGCTTTACTCTTTTAGATATGCTGTTTCCTTTTATGATCCAATATTTCTTTCTGACTTTTGCTGTTGTTGTGGCAATGCCTGTGTGACCATATTGGTGTACATCTCTTGTGATTAGTGTTGAGATCCAATGGCCATAGGGCAGCAGTGTAGCATGTTGGTTGTCGTAAGACATCAGTGTTGGATCAACTCTACCTCCAACTTTTATTACGCCATTTTCATCTACGAATGGTGTAAGTGATGCTAACTCTCCCTTCTGTAATCTTTGGTGAAGACTTGACTGTGCTTTTCTCACCCAGTATTCTTCTGCATTTGCAATTTCCTGAGGTTCTAATGGGCCAAGTTGTCTTTCCGTTGTGTCACGTTTGCTGCAGTTGTAGATGAATCGCTTTACATAAGCTGTCACTCGTAGAAGTCTCTTCCAAGTTGAGAATTCTTCGCACCTCAAAATTGATTCGTCACCGCTTGTACTAATGTTGTCTTCATTTTTTATTGACTTCAATCATGTCGGGTGAACTTTGTTGGCTTGGCCATTCAGATTCTGGCTGCTGCAGGAATGTAGGACCTTGGTTGGGATTCCCTTCGATAGGTCGTCAGCTACATTGAACTGTGTCGGACAGTACTTCCATTCAGATGGTTCTGAGCTTGATTGAATCTCGCCGATCCTGCATGACACAAAGGGTTTGTAGCAGCGTGATTGACTCTGTATCCATGCAAGAACAACCAGGCTGTCGGTGAAGTAGATAGATCTTGCGAACTTAAATCGAGATTGTTCACAGATGGTTTTGGCCAGTCGACCTGCTAGAACTGCAGCTTGCAATTCAAGCCGAGGAATCGACAGTTCCTTCAAGGGTGATACTCTGGTCTTAGCTGCTATAAACTTGACCTCGAAATTTCCAGTTGCTAACTTCCATCGAACATATGCGCATGCTCCAAAAGCAAGTCTTGAAGCATCACAGAACACAATAAGCCATGGATCTTCTGTAACATTCATTGGTTTAAGACAGCGATCAAAGTTAAAACTGCTTAAAGCAGCAAGTTCTTTGAACAGTTCCATCCACTTTTGTTTGATTTCACTAGGTACTTCGTCAT
Organism: Telmatactis stephensoni; assembly: GCA_029948255.1. Classification (NCBI taxonomy): domain Eukaryota; kingdom Metazoa; phylum Cnidaria; class Anthozoa; order Actiniaria; family Isophelliidae; genus Telmatactis; species Telmatactis stephensoni. The sequence continues at coordinate 87,165 of JALIZF010001780.1, forward strand.
CCCAATCAAGACCGTGTTGCCACAGTTCTTGCATTGCAATTTTTGCTTTCACTATTACCGGTGCCCCTGCACCTATATACTTAGAATCTTTCTCTTTGTTAGTCCTTTAGATTTTTCTTCATATGCTGTGGTGTCAATGTTAACTTTGTAAGAAAACTTGTCTTCTTTTCGATTCCATACTACTCCTAACACTTTCTCGGTTTCCTCCTCAGCTCCTAATGCAACTTCTCGTACCTGTTCATCCTTAAATGCGTTTGATACCCATTCTTTGACTTTAAATCCTCCGGCTGCTAGTACTTCATCAATAGATGATGCTAACGCATTAGCTTCAGCTGCATTGTCCACAGATTCGCATATGTCATCCATGTAAGTGTGTTTAATAATTGCTTTAGCAGCTTGAGGTAATTCATTTTCCTTTAGTTCTGCTGTCTTGCGTTGTGCTATGATAGCAGCCGGTGCAGGACGATCCCCAAATGTTAGAACCGTTTTAACATAAGTGTCTGGCTCCCTTTCCGTTTCTAGATCCCGCCATATAAATCTGTGCACATGTTGATCATGCAGGTATGGTTATCATGTGGTACATCTTTGATATGTCAGCACAGACTGCGATACTGTTCTCTCTGAAGCGCAGTATTACCAGGAATAAACTGTTAAGAAGATCCAGTCCCTTGTACCAATAGTCGTTGAGGGTGTGGCCTTGAAATTTTGCGGAACTGTTGAAGGCAATTCTTATACGTGTGCTTTTTTTTTGAGGACGTACTACAGCATGGTGAGCAACATAGTAGATAGGTCCACTATATGTTTTCAACTCTTTTTGTGACAGTTTTCTAGAGAACCCCATTTCTTCCATTTTATTTGCTTGCTGTAACTTTCTTCATATTCTGGCTGTCTGCAAAGATGTCGTTCAGTGCGTCCTAGCTTTTTCAGGACTTGACTGTAGTTGTTTGGTAGAAGATTATCTCTCTTCCATGGATAGCTCATCACCCATTTGTTTCTTTCCAGCTTACAATATTCCTCTATTAACAGTAGCTCCGCTCTTTCTTCAGTTGATAGTTCAGCTGCTTTGCAGGTACAGGGTTGTACAGCAACTCCTATACTTTCCGTTTTCCAGAAATCAGTCAGATCAATTAGGCTTGCGAGGCGTACTAACAGGACTTGCTTGGGTTTCTCTGTTGATTCTTCTGCATTCTTTCCAAAAACAACCCATCCTAGAGGGCTTGTTCTTGCAACCAGGCCATTTTTTACTTTTGTTTCACCCACGTGGAAATTTGGATAATTGATGCCGATTAACACATCAATCGGTCCATTTTTCGTTCTAAATCACTTACAGGGACATTAATCTGGTTTGCAATGGCATTGATGTTAACGTTAGCTGTTTCAACAGAGATCTGAGGTATGCCAATTGCTTGTATGGTCTGAACATGCATGCTACTCTTTGCACACAATGGTACTTTGTACATCTTTGTGTATAACTCTTCTTCGGTGCCGCCTACTTTTGTGCGGTATATCTTGACTTTCTTACCTTCGAGCCCCATGGACTCTGCAAGGCTACTTCTGACCATTGAGACTTGAGCCTCACTGTCAAAGAACACATTGACCTCTTCTTTTAACTCTCCTTTTCCCTTGATCACACTGGGAGCAGTGCAGCACTGTTGTCTTGTACAAAGTTTACACCTGTTCCATTTATATGCAACAGTTTGTGATAAGTTTTTTTGCATACAGTTTCTTTTTCCCTTTCACCGCACTCTTTTCGTCGTCTACAGTTTTCAGCTGTGTGGCTTTTGCTGAACTTTAAACAACAAAAGCATGCATGTTTGTCCTTGACTACATTCCAGCGCTCTTGCACTGACATCTCCTTGAACCTAGGGCATTCATCTACATAGTGCTGTCCCTGACATACATAACACTGATACCCGAGTTTTGGGCTGTCATTTGACTGGGAAGAAGTTTTGTTAGCTCTAGTTTGCCTTTCCTGTTGCTGGCATGGCACATTGTTGCCAACTGCTCTGTTACTTGCAGCTGTAACAACATGTACTGAGGAATTTACTGAGTGACTCATCGCATTGCTGCCAGATCTACGGATTACTGCACTTGATCGAATCCTGGTCATCCTTTCATCTTCCATCCACTCTAATAGTGTGGCCATAGATGGCTCTAACTTCTGTTGGTTTATGCTTCTAGCCCAGATCTTTTGGTCATCCTTTGTTAACTTTCTTTCAATCAGAGATATTACATGTGTGTTGTCAATATCTTGTGGCCTTTTTATTTCTTTCAGGATGTTGTATGATCTCCTCACCAGATTGACAAGCTCACAGAAGCGATGATCTTCACCAGGTTGTTTAGGCTTGAACTTTTCCAAGTCAGAGGTGATAACATCAGAGATTACTCTTGGGTCTCCATAAATCTGATCAAGATATTTCCACATAGTCTTTAGATCACTGCTTATACCTTCTATCAACTTTGCTGGTTCTGGACCAAGACATGACCTGAGAATGGTGATGCTGTCTCTTTCTGTGCATCTAGATTCAATGGCATGTTTGAAATCATCTTTAAATATGAAATACTTTCTTACATCTCGATTAAACACTGGCGAGCTTAGGCTTTTCATGATTAAGAGAAACTGAAACAATGGGCTTAAGTTCTCCATTTAAAAAATCTTGGCATTCAGTAATAACAATGACCTTTTGACTTCCAGGATAAATATTGGCATTATGACTTCCGGTACTGACATTATTGACATCATCATCATTATAATTGACATTTCCATTAACATTATTGGCAGTTCCATTGACGTTGACATTTCCATTTACGTTATTGACATTCCCATTGACGTTGTCGACATTTCCATTGACGTCGATGGCATTAACATTAGCATTTTCATCATTAACATCATTGGCATTAACATTTCCATTGACATTGACATCATCATTGACATTTCCATTGACATCATTGACATGAGCATTAGCATTTCCATCATCAACATTGGCATTATCGACATTAACATTTTCATTATCATTCATAGCATCTTGCTCCACAACATCATTTCGAGCACGATCAATAATAACCTCACCATCATTTTCAACTTGATTCTTCTTGTATTCACGTTTAATCTCTCTTATATAGTCGTTTGCAAACATGTTACACTGGTTAAACTCACTCGTACAGTCGTTCATCCATAGTTCAGCTTCTTCAAATTCTTCATCGTTTAATAGTAAAGTATAGTCCTCGTGTTTGACGATCAGAGCTTCAAATGACTTCGAGAGATTGTCCAAAGCATTCAGTATTTCTTCCCAGGGACGTTTAGCTTCGATTAACGTGTGTACAGTACCAATAGCTCTCGTAACAGATCGTTTTGCCGCTCGTCGAACGTTTTTCGCTTTCACCATGACTTAATTTCTCCTCTAAACCACACCAGCGATGAAAATCTTCAGATGTTGTGCCGGCAAGTTTTGAGGCCATCAAAGAAACAGTTGGGTTTTCAGCATTTTAATAACAAATAGCAATCTGAAGATTTGTCCAACCGTTTCCGAGATTGTATTTCACATTTTGAAGGTAATTGTGACGATATAAAACGATATATACTAAGTAAAATTTAACAGTAACAAATATGTGTCAAGTCATCTTGACCGCATGGCATAAGTTTTGGTACTGCGCATGCGCGGCTCCACAGGGAACCCAGTTAATGTAATGTTAACAAACAGGTAGCCCGAATTCAGCAAAACAGAATGATACTTTGTTATTTTGATAAATTGCTTTTTAAAACGACGTTGAAACTACGAATGTTCTGCAAGTATTCATTGAGACGACACACATGGCCATATTTTGACTTATGGTTGAAACGTTTGAAAATGAGAAATATCACGCATGGAGAAGGACAACTACAATCATTTGGTAGGCGGTTATTACCTCAAAACCTGTAAGGATTTTATAATCTCCAATTGAAGTGAGGCTGCTTTTTTGCGGAATGGTTTGTAATGTGACACAGCCGCGGACCCAGTCCCCTCTCGGAATTCAAAATGGCTGACAAAAGTTCAGATTTCACTGCGCAATATCTCAAAAGCGAGACGGTATACCCCAATTTTTTAGTCTTAAAATGAAGGTATTTTGGAGCAATACAACATTCCTGAAAATGAAAAACTTTTCATCACAAGGGACTTAATGACAAGTTTTTTTTTGTTTGTTTTTTTGCTAAAAATTGCACACCTTCGTCTCATCGAACACCGCGGATTTCAACAGCCGTGCACGGAATAAAAACACTCGTCAAAACTCGGAGAATTTCATTAATGCTTAAATGACCAATGAATGTTGTTAACAATAGTCTTATACAACTGCAGATGAAATTTCTGGTCGTCTAAGATGCGTTATATTTTTAGTATCTATTTTCTCGCCGCACACATGTAGCGTATTTCGCGCGCTTTTCTTTGGCAAGTTCGTCAAAATTGTACTGCTCATAGCTCGAAAACGAATACGGTACCCCCTCTTTTTTCTCGTTTATTCCAAGTATATATCATAACTATCTGTAAATTCGGGTGGTCGTAAAATGGAGTTTCACTTTAGTCCATATCAGTTTGTGTCCATAGTCCAGTCTATATTTTCCAACCTTGTTGACTGGCCGGATGATGTCTTTTATACATGTTTCTATTTTAGATCGTATTGCGTTGTGACTGAATGGTTTGACAGCTCACGTTACTGACTGATATGTTTGTTTTTGACATATTTTTGGTACGCAGGTAAAGGCGCATCATACTTGACATCCGACACTGTGTATTACGAAAATCAGTTGAAAACGTCTCTTTGACAAGGGTAGAAGCAATGCAATTAGGAGCAATTCACGGTTCTGTGATCAATATGTACAAGTCTCTTCTATTGCATGTTTTGGCTTTAAACATCTTGAATTATGCACTCGGCGTTGAAGTGACATTCAAGGGTCGACAGTACTTAAGGACGATCCCATTTATACAGAAAGGAACTTTATTTCTCTCCGATTTAAAACGATCCACTCATCTGGTTTGCTTTTGTATAGCAGAGGAACAACTGACTTCATTCAACTGGAACTAATCAATGGAGCTCTAAGGTAAGTCGCTGTAATTGCAGTAATTGCTTGGGCACTGATTTAGGATTTGAATTAACTAGACGCACACGTGCGTTCACTCGTGCCCCGGAAGCCCCTTTTAGGAGAGGTTTCAATGACCAGCCCCGTTCGTATTCTTCCCCGGGCCGTTTCACGCATTCTCCACCATTCCGGGAAATAGTTAACCGTAACATAAAGACCCTTTTTGAATTTGAATCGGCTAACTTAAACTAAAAAATATTTGATTAGTCAATTTGTCTGTCAGCAGCTATTAGTGTTTGTCTTTGCATAGTATTATATATCTCCGACATGCAAAATATTACCAGTGAATATACCAGTTTATTCAACTTTTTATTTCACTATGTATCTCAATTGTTTGCTGTAAAGACTTCTACAACGGCGTTTTTGACACAATAACAAATCGTGTTTTTTTCCGTTCATGTTTCGGATGTTTTAAATAATAAAAGACGTTACGTGACCAACAAGGTCAATGGAACCTATCCGTTCCATGCAATGGTCTGCTTTAGAATTCCGTATTAAAATTCAGTACTAAAACCTCTCAAGATCTCTTGAATGCTTGAATGAGGAATACAATTGACTTGCTTCTACGTATGTTCGTTTAGCAACATGTAGGATGAGAAATTCGTAGATTCACAGCTCATAGGAAATACTCTTTATCCATGTTTATCGCGAGGGTTCTCTTTCAAGTACTCCATTTAGAGTTCGATATTTGGTCAAAGTATTGGAGATGAAGCTCAAACTAACAGCCCATTCTGAAGCTCTTATAAGTATATAGGTATACCTCGAGTTAAAAGCTCCAAATTACATTGTGCTACTGCAGGAAAAGCCTGTCTCTGAAAGCTATTTTCTTTGTAGTCGGCCATCTTGCATTCCTAAAGTTCCTCGCTGGCGTTCACTACGGAGGTGATGAATGAAGGGCATTGTTTTTTACGTTCTTAACCAATCGGGGTGTAACACGTGACCGATTGCGCAAGAATGCTGCATTCTCGAGACGAACACAGAAAAAAAAAACATTTGCAGTTTATAACTCGTTCCCGGCCTAAAGGCCTGGGCACGAGTAATGAGATTTATGGTGTTTGAGCTTCTTCAGTTATGGGGGAAACAACCGAGGCTTCTCTTCTATTGGTGACACTTACAGTAGGTCGGTTTTCTTTGTCTTGCTGAGATCACATGATCATGAGAAAAGCTAGTCTCAACTATGAAATCATTGGCCTTTCTCGTGGTCGACCAGAGTTAGCCCCTCTACAATGTTGCTTTCATGATGGACGTGTCGCGGGCTCTGGGTATACGAGATGGACGTATTTCAGTACACTGCGCATGTCAGTTCTCAAGAATGAGTACATTTTTGTTTGATAAAGAACATGAATCTCTAGAATGTTGTTTAGAAAACCTTGTTGATATAATCTAAGTTGAGAAAACCTCCATGCATGCTTGAACTAAGCTACATAGTTACTCGATCCTCGGTGACTAGGCATCACTTAGTCACCTCAGATCGAGTAACATACTCCACTTAATGCCTAGTAGTAGTATGCCTAAGTATTCCTACTTAATGCCTAGTAGTTAATGCATAATAGAATAATACCTTGGCTGTGTACATTAAAACTACTTAAAAATACAAACCCTAGTTACCACTGAGCTCGCACAGTGGTTTTAGCTTTGTGTTTACATTCTCCTTAAAGACGAAACAAGAAAAATTATGCGAAAAATTGCATGCGTAGTGACGTGAAAATATAGTTTAAAAAAAGGTTCAAATGTGCAGTTTTTCAATTTAAAATCTATTAAGGTAATTCCGTAGAAATAAAACTACAAATGGAATTCTCATAAAACTTCGCACAGTGATAATTTTTGAGTTGCTTATCCCAAAAATGAAATAAAAAATGGGGGTCACCGTAGCCGTTTTTGCGCTAGATTGCTTTAAACTACACCATCTTTTGTGTCTTGAGGGCTCAAGATTTGAAGATCAAAATCGCGTCAAAAATTATTAGTTTCTTAAATCTGAGCAGTGCTAGCTGACTAAAATGAGCTCATTTTCTCTCTTTGGGCAATAGCCTAGTGTTATGATGCAATAAATTGTTGTAAAAATGCGTTTGCTACAAGAAAGAATGTAAAATTGGTTGATAGTACGTGCCTTGAAGCAGCGTGAAAGCACCTTCTGACCGCACGTTTTATAAAATATCTAAAAAACTGGAAATGGAATCTTGACAATAATTATATATGTGATAGAGAACCTTATTACCGATGATTTGCAAAAATAAAAAGAATAGGTGCCCGTGCTCGTTTCCGCGCTACGACGCGCTAAAGTGTGAAACAAGACGTCGTAAACAGCCTGTGACCGAAGAGGACTGAGGCGAGTAACCACTATAGCGCCTCTTAGAGCGTGTCTACTGTTCAAAACTTCATAAGACTAAAGCTTGCACCATTTTAAGTCAAATATATATCTTTTACAATCAAACAAATCAAAATAGGCTGAACTATGCTATGCGCAGTAGAGATGCGCACTGCAAAACTACGGAATTACCTTAAGACTACTCTTGGACGCAATCAGGGTTTGTGATTTCTGCTGGTCATGAACTATACGACTTTGCCGATAAACGTTGCTCAAAGAGGAGAAAATACAATTTGACGAGTTGAGATGACAATTGAGTTGTTACTCGAAAAACAGCTGTCTAGACCGCAAAATATGATCAAATCAAAACATGTTAAAGAGCTGGTTTATTATCTACTGTATTTTTGAATACACGACACTGAAGTCAGTAACAAATATATTCGATAATTAATGAACACTGGACACATAAAGTGACCGCACTGAGAGAGAATCCTCAGTGGAGCCCGATGGCTAACTCGCGGATTGCTACAGCTTAGCCTGCATGCATGGCTGGCCCTTGGAGAGGGGTAAGGGAGGTTTGAAGGATTTCTATAAAACTCAAAGTCTTTCTAATAGCACATTTTCGAAACCACTTAGCGACAGTAGTTGTTTCCTAAGTTGTATAGAGAATGAGAGCACTCAACATCGCTCAAAATCAAAACCTTTTGACCAAATTTCTACGCCAAAGTGTTCTTTATTAACAGATTACTGATCTCATGTTTTAGAGAATCTTATAAACTTCGAAGAGTTCCAGAAGCACATTTTCGAAACCACATGAAATCCAAATGTGATACTATTTAGTATAGCTATTTCAAAAAGGTTGACGTGGCGAATGGCGAATGGTGATCGGCGATTGGTGATTGCCGCCGAAAGGAACTGTGGTCACGCTATTAGACGAAGATATGAATCGCCTATCGACCACTTTGTCCAATAAGGTCTTTACTGCGGTACCGGCATTGCTTGGGTATTTAATTAATGAAAATGAAGCAATTCTTGATACCCCAAACTTCCTTTCGGTCGTGCAATCACCAATCGCCGATTACCATTCGCCATTCGCCCCGTCAACCTTTTTTGAAATAGCTATACACGAAAACTGCTGGCTCAAAAATTAACAATGATACTCGAGTAAGTCAGTGATCGATTGACTGAGTGAGTGATGCATTTGCATATCTGTCCCCTCACAGTAGCGCACGGCGGGATTTGCAATCGACGAGCTTAAAGTGACCCTAACCTCTAATTTGAAATTTTGATAATCGTTTTCTTATGAATGGAAAAGATGGTTCAATATTCTTGAATAAGGATGTCTACTGCCATAGTTCGCGACTTATTGGCACGTTTTTTGTCGATTTCCTGCAATGTTTTGTAGAAGATTGGAAGGCAAATAATAGTCTTTTTGGCTATCTGGAAGGCTTATATATATAAGCCTCTCCTTGTTATGCAGCTGGCTGCGTAAATCGGAGAAGTTCTATTTCTAAATTTTAGAAAAGCAATGAACTAGAAAAGCAAATTTTTTTTCTGCAGATTTCGTTATTAATATAAGCAATACTGACTTGCCATTGAAGATTGGTGGGGCTTCGTGCGGTCGACTCGACGCCGGCTCGGTCATAATATGAACGTGATTGATTGCTCGAGTAATAACTGAAATTCAACTACACGGGATTTTAAATGCCTCAAATGATTTCATCCTCAATTCGTTTCTAACGGTAAAATCATACTTGCACTAATTAAGTTAAACATGCAGAAATGAGAGCCAAAAGTGAAGCTTTTGTCTTCATATAAATTCCAAAAGTTATTCTAATGGTAAAAGAAATACAGGCTCCATTGTGAACTTAAATAAAATTGAATAACATAGCCTTACTCACATTTTGGGTTCGACGACCTACACTACCTACACCTGCCACCTTACTCACATTTTGGGTTCGACGACCTACACTACCTACACCTGCCTTACACCTATACATAGTAGTTATACAATGGTTTCGAGTGGCATACCCTGGAATATCCCACAAGTCACTTGTATTTTCTAGTATACGCACGGGCCTTTAGGCGAGTTTGTATACAAAGAAAATACAAGTGACTAGTGGGATATCCACAGTATGCCACGAGAAACTATTGTATAACTATTTTATCCCACGCCAGTAAAAATACAGCAAATTGGCCCAATGTATCATGGGAAGGATCAGTTGAATACCGCCGAATATACAACGGCTTTCCTGCATGCTTTCTGATTGGCTGTATTTTCTATGGTGTGGGATACATGCACCTATACACTACACTGCTGAACTCATGAAAGTGTTCGTAAATGTCATATGAAGAGGTTTATGTTTTCCATTGATACCTGTATTTTACCTCTACTAAAACCTCTTTTTTCGGGATCGCATCCGGTGCAGTTCAGTTTGCTGGATTCGGCAGTCGTCAGTAGCAAGAAGTATGACAATTAATAAAGTCACTGAACTTTCAAACTGCGATTTAAACTGTCTGGAATGAAAAATTATCGAATTGGAAGTTGCTGGCATGTATTGACAAGTGATTTTGCAAGGACAGTCGAGGTTGGCCTCAGAGTTTCCGATGGTCCGAGGTGCTACCAAAGGCTAACTGGCTGCACTGTTGATCAGTCTGATCAGGTTAATTGTTACTATAAAAACTCAGACGATATATAGCAATTATGGCTACTGCGCAAGCACAGTAAGCACAAAAATAGAGACCTGCAAGGAGATCAATCTCGTACCCAGAGCCTGCGTTCCTCTTGCAGGCTCTGGGTACGAGATTGCAAAGAGGAGTCCTTACATGCCACTGAGCAATTACTTAGGAAACTTCATGACAAATAATGTTCATTCCTTTGACCTTGCACCTTTCATTTCTTCAATACTTGTGGGACCTACGTACTTCCTAGCTGCTTCTTACTTACTGTACTGCGCATGCTCGACTATGCTTGTAAAGTAGCAGAGTTAAAATTTATCTTTTTCCTCTTGGAAGACCTCTTGGAAACGAAACGAAAGTTTCCAAGGTTGTAATATGTGCATACAAAACTGAAAAACCTCGTGCTCGGACTGATGGAACACCTATGTTACTCACATCTCTCTTCTTTTTCTTTAAGGTTTACTCTCTATTTTGGTGGGGAAGAGAAAACTGAAATACAAGTAGGGAAAAATTTATTTAATGGCGAATGGCACACTGTGAGTATATCTCGTCGACGAAGACGAACTTCTATGAAAATTGATTCCCAAGCTTCCACGACCAAAAACCCTCCCAGGCCCCTACGACCGACTAAGCTTAAACAGCTATATCTTTGTTGGAGGAATGATCGACACCTTAAAGAAATTCCTTGGAATTAGAGCTCAGCGTTACCGTGGATGTCTTGCAGATTTACAGTTTGATGGAATCAAATTATTGGAAGGAGCGCAAAGAGCAAGAGAGAATCTAGCACGCAGTACACCATATGACATTTACGGTGATATACCATTCACGTGCCAAGTGGAGGATTATCGACCTGTCTCATTTATGACGCCTCAATCGTTTCTCAATATTGCTTTACCAAAGCTACCTCAAGACAACGATATCCTCTCGGTGAGCTTTAAATTCTTCACGTTTTATCCTCACGGGCTGTTATTCTCACGTAGTACAATCAAAGCCAAAATACGTGTGCAACTGCACAGCGGAGCTCTCATATGTGACGTCAGAGCCCCTAATGGCGCGAAATCCCACATCCAGATAGGGAAGGAGCTTCACGACGGGAAGTGGCATGACGTCAACGTTACCATATCTCTGCCGAAGGTCAGCTTTTCTCTCGACGGATATTCAAGGTCACGGATTTTGAATATGACCTCGCCATTCTTGCTCACCTTTTCAAAGAAGTCTCAGATGAAAATAGTTGCTGGACGTGACGGTTCTCTATCAAAGTTTCAAGGATTTGTTGGTTGCATGTTGAATCTCAAAGTCGATAGTCATAGAATTACTCATGAGTATATGAAAAAGCATGGCGTGGATACCTCTAAATGTTCCACCAAAAATAGGTGTTTTCCAAACCCATGTTTCAATAGGGGTATTTGCAGCCAAGACTGGAAAGAATTTTACTGTGACTGCACTACGACTTACTTTGAGGGAAAGAGATGCGAGACGCCAGTTTTCAAGCCTACTTGCGAGGATTACAGACAATTGGGGTTGAAAAAGGACGCCCATTGCTTGTTACATACGGGTGGAAACAAAGCACTGGATCGATACGTTGCATTATGTAATGTAACGCATCACCAGTTGTCTTTTACTGTCATTAAACACAACCTAAAGACAGGTTCTACTAGAGTAAAAGATGGGCAATTCATTAATGGACAATACGTCCATGAAATTCAATACCACAACGTGCAAGAGCATCAAATTGCTGCTCTAATTCAACAAAGCAAGAAGTGTCGCCAGTTCATTCGATTTGACTGTTTCAAAACAAAGCTGATGAATTCTCCCAATGGCCCTTCGCACGTGTACTGGTCGTCACTTGATAAAACCAAAAGATATAATTACTGGGGTGGTGCAACAGAGAGCGGAAAATGCGCTTGCGGTATGAGCCAGCCTAGCAAGTGTGCCAACCCAGCCAAGTACTGTAACTGTGATATTAATAAGGATAGGAAATGGAGGATAGACGAGGGCTATCTAGAGCAGAAAGAACAACTTCCTGTAATGGTAATTATGTTTAAGAAAAAGGCTGGCAAGAAGGATTCCAATTTTCGACTGGGTCCGTTGGAATGTTGGGGGAAGAGGGATAAAAAGGAAGCCAAGACCCGTGTGAAAGATCTCATCAAGAAAGTTTGCTACCCGGTTGTCCAGCCGTCAACTCCTTCCCCCACAACTCAAGAAATAACAACAACGGTTTCACCCTTTACACCTTGTCCAGAAGGGAAGATATGCCTCAACAACTTGACCTTCCCCACTGAGAGGCCGTGGAATATCTGGATAAACCCACGCATCATTGTAAGTGCGACAACTAAACAAAATAGGGAGTTAAATGTTAAAGAACAGAACACTAAAGAAGATTCAGAATTGGGTACGCTGGCCCTAGTTCTCATTTCGTGTGCATCGATAATACTTTTGGTTCTTACCATGAAGTTTGTAATTTAATTAGTAGCTCTTATATCAGAAAAAAATATATAAAAAATCACGCTCGATCTGTGGACTAAACCGATTATCGTACCGGCTTGTAGAATGAAGAAATAGAAAACGCGCGCGCGCATGCTGTGTGAAGATTTAGAGCACGCGGGGATTGATCAGAACACGAGAGAAGTGTTAAGAGAAGCAAGAGGCATATCCGAGAGCTTCTCAACGCTTCTTGAGTGTTCTGATCAATCCCCAAGTGCTCTAAATCTGCACACAGCACAGCGGGCAAGTTTTCTACTGATTTCCTTTATAAAATACAGCGTTCTTTTTGAGCAAATTCAGTGTTTCAGTATTTACACCGGCAAAACATTCGACAAGAACGCCCTAGCTCGTGACATGATGTGTGCATATTTAGAGTTTGCAGTATATCCGCGACCTTTGGCCATTGAGAGCGTGCTTTATATGGTGGTTATTTTATAAATGGCATTAAAGGCTAGAATTTACCTTTGAGTTTGAGGAAAACTTGTCCTAGAACTTCATGATTAGAAACACACCAGTAATTTGCGTGTAATGCAAATTACAACAAAAATAGCATGTCGTTATATGGCCGCCCTTTTCGCGCGAAGCGGCCCAAGTTCTTCGAATTGAGAACTATATTATAAACTAGGCACGTATATAGTTTAATTAAGTATTAAATTAATTGTAAAATTGTATCTATACTCCAGGTTAATACTAATAATAATAACTTTATTTACGTACTTGTCATAATCCTATAGCGTGGTGACACTAAAGCCGCATCCACACGAATACGTTTCCCTTGACAGTTGCTTAATTAGGTAGACGACAAAACAATTGCCATTTCTCTTTGTTAGGGTAACTTCTAGTTGTCAAGGAAAACTTACGCGGGTAGATGCGGCTTTAATTGGGGACACGATCTACTTCAACTTATTATATATAAAAAAGAAACAAAATTGGTTTTAATTAACCCATGCACCAACCAACCAAACAACCAACACCAACCAATCAAAAAAAGTAATAAGTACAGCCTAAAATCTATTTCACGGGTTAAGCATGCAAAATCAGTTTAGTAAATACATAGCTAAATGCACAGACATTGACCCTTTTAAACCTTAGAAGCTGAGGCCGAAATGAACACTGGGAAATCTGTTGAATACGTTTCAAACTGTAACTGAGTGAGACAAAATCTTGGTATTCAAAATATATTTACTCACCACATTCATAGATGAAACACACGAAAATCCAAATATTACTTGTGTACCAAGGAGGCATTTCGGTCTCAGCTTCTAGGTTCGATGATTTCAAAAAGCCAATGCTTGTGCAAATAAAGGTTGACGGGGCGAATGGCGAATGGCAATCGGCGCGGATTGGTGATTGCACGACCGCAAGGAATTAAGTTTGGGGTAACAAGAATTGCTTCATTTTCATTAATTAAATATCCAAGCAATGCCGGTACCATGCAGTAAAGACCTTATTGGACAAAGTGGTCGATATAGACGATTCATGTCTCCGCGCCGGATTATAGCGACATAATAGCGTGACCACAGTTCCTTTCGGTCGTGCAATCACCAATCGCCGATCGCCATTCACCGTTCGCCCCGTCAACCTTTTTTGAAATAGCTATATACATAATTAGACACTTCTGATTCAGCGGCATCGGCATAGTATATACCTAAATATTTGCATAAACAATGACCCTTTCAAAATCATCGAACCTGGCTAGAAGCTGAGACCGAAATGGTTCGTGGGTTCACTAGTAATATATGGATTTTCATATGCTTTTTTCTATGAAACTGCTACGTAATCAAATTTGGAATGCCAATAATTTGTCTCCTTTGCTGTTTGAAACGTCCACGTCCACGCTCTTCTTTAAAAGAAGGAGGTGATGAATGAAGGGCATTGTTTTTTACGTTCTTAACCAATCGGGGTGTAACACGTGACCGATTGCGCAAGAATGCTGCATTCTCGAGACGAACACAGAAAAAAAAAACATTTGCAGTTTATAACTCGTTCCCGGCCTAAAGGCCTGGGCACGAGTAATGAGATTTATGGTGTTTGAGCTTCTTCAGTTATGGGGGAAACAACCGAGGCTTCTCTTCTATTGGTGACACTTACAGTAGGTCGGTTTTCTTTGTCTTGCTGAGATCACATGATCATGAGAAAAGCTAGTCTCAACTATGAAATCATTGGCCTTTCTCGTGGTCGACCAGAGTTAGCCCCTCTACAATGTTGCTTTCATGATGGACGTGTCGCGGGCTCTGGGTATACGAGATGGACGTATTTCAGTACACTGCGCATGTCAGTTCTCAAGAATGAGTACATTTTTGTTTGATAAAGAACATGAATCTCTAGAATGTTGTTTAGAAAACCTTGTTGATATAATCTAAGTTGAGAAAACCTCCATGCATGCTTGAACTAAGCTACATAGTTACTCGATCCTCGGTGACTAGGCATCACTTAGTCACCTCAGATCGAGTAACATACTCCACTTAATGCCTAGTAGTAGTATGCCTAAGTATTCCTACTTAATGCCTAGTAGTTAATGCATAATAGAATAATACCTTGGCTGTGTACATTAAAACTACTTAAAAATACAAACCCTAGTTACCACTGAGCTCGCACAGTGGTTTTAGCTTTGTGTTTACATTCTCCTTAAAGACGAAACAAGAAAAATTATGCGAAAAATTGCATGCGTAGTGACGTGAAAATATAGTTTAAAAAAAGGTTCAAATGTGCAGTTTTTCAATTTAAAATCTATTAAGGTAATTCCGTAGAAATAAAACTACAAATGGAATTCTCATAAAACTTCGCACAGTGATAATTTTTGAGTTGCTTATCCCAAAAATGAAATAAAAAATGGGGGTCACCGTAGCCGTTTTTGCGCTAGATTGCTTTAAACTACACCATCTTTTGTGTCTTGAGGGCTCAAGATTTGAAGATCAAAATCGCGTCAAAAATTATTAGTTTCTTAAATCTGAGCAGTGCTAGCTGACTAAAATGAGCTCATTTTCTCTCTTTGGGCAATAGCCTAGTGTTATGATGCAATAAATTGTTGTAAAAATGCGTTTGCTACAAGAAAGAATGTAAAATTGGTTGATAGTACGTGCCTTGAAGCAGCGTGAAAGCACCTTCTGACCGCACGTTTTATAAAATATCTAAAAAACTGGAAATGGAATCTTGACAATAATTATATATGTGATAGAGAACCTTATTACCGATGATTTGCAAAAATAAAAAGAATAGGTGCCCGTGCTCGTTTCCGCGCTACGACGCGCTAAAGTGTGAAACAAGACGTCGTAAACAGCCTGTGACCGAAGAGGACTGAGGCGAGTAACCACTATAGCGCCTCTTAGAGCGTGTCTACTGTTCAAAACTTCATAAGACTAAAGCTTGCACCATTTTAAGTCAAATATATATCTTTTACAATCAAACAAATCAAAATAGGCTGAACTATGCTATGCGCAGTAGAGATGCGCACTGCAAAACTACGGAATTACCTTAAGACTACTCTTGGACGCAATCAGGGTTTGTGATTTCTGCTGGTCATGAACTATACGACTTTGCCGATAAACGTTGCTCAAAGAGGAGAAAATACAATTTGACGAGTTGAGATGACAATTGAGTTGTTACTCGAAAAACAGCTGTCTAGACCGCAAAATATGATCAAATCAAAACATGTTAAAGAGCTGGTTTATTATCTACTGTATTTTTGAATACACGACACTGAAGTCAGTAACAAATATATTCGATAATTAATGAACACTGGACACATAAAGTGACCGCACTGAGAGAGAATCCTCAGTGGAGCCCGATGGCTAACTCGCGGATTGCTACAGCTTAGCCTGCATGCATGGCTGGCCCTTGGAGAGGGGTAAGGGAGGTTTGAAGGATTTCTATAAAACTCAAAGTCTTTCTAATAGCACATTTTCGAAACCACTTAGCGACAGTAGTTGTTTCCTAAGTTGTATAGAGAATGAGAGCACTCAACATCGCTCAAAATCAAAACCTTTTGACCAAATTTCTACGCCAAAGTGTTCTTTATTAACAGATTACTGATCTCATGTTTTAGAGAATCTTATAAACTTCGAAGAGTTCCAGAAGCACATTTTCGAAACCACATGAAATCCAAATGTGATACTATTTAGTATAGCTATTTCAAAAAGGTTGACGTGGCGAATGGCGAATGGTGATCGGCGATTGGTGATTGCCGCCGAAAGGAACTGTGGTCACGCTATTAGACGAAGATATGAATCGCCTATCGACCACTTTGTCCAATAAGGTCTTTACTGCGGTACCGGCATTGCTTGGGTATTTAATTAATGAAAATGAAGCAATTCTTGATACCCCAAACTTCCTTTCGGTCGTGCAATCACCAATCGCCGATTACCATTCGCCATTCGCCCCGTCAACCTTTTTTGAAATAGCTATACACGAAAACTGCTGGCTCAAAAATTAACAATGATACTCGAGTAAGTCAGTGATCGATTGACTGAGTGAGTGATGCATTTGCATATCTGTCCCCTCACAGTAGCGCACGGCGGGATTTGCAATCGACGAGCTTAAAGTGACCCTAACCTCTAATTTGAAATTTTGATAATCGTTTTCTTATGAATGGAAAAGATGGTTCAATATTCTTGAATAAGGATGTCTACTGCCATAGTTCGCGACTTATTGGCACGTTTTTTGTCGATTTCCTGCAATGTTTTGTAGAAGATTGGAAGGCAAATAATAGTCTTTTTGGCTATCTGGAAGGCTTATATATATAAGCCTCTCCTTGTTATGCAGCTGGCTGCGTAAATCGGAGAAGTTCTATTTCTAAATTTTAGAAAAGCAATGAACTAGAAAAGCAAATTTTTTTTCTGCAGATTTCGTTATTAATATAAGCAATACTGACTTGCCATTGAAGATTGGTGGGGCTTCGTGCGGTCGACTCGACGCCGGCTCGGTCATAATATGAACGTGATTGATTGCTCGAGTAATAACTGAAATTCAACTACACGGGATTTTAAATGCCTCAAATGATTTCATCCTCAATTCGTTTCTAACGGTAAAATCATACTTGCACTAATTAAGTTAAACATGCAGAAATGAGAGCCAAAAGTGAAGCTTTTGTCTTCATATAAATTCCAAAAGTTATTCTAATGGTAAAAGAAATACAGGCTCCATTGTGAACTTAAATAAAATTGAATAACATAGCCTTACTCACATTTTGGGTTCGACGACCTACACTACCTACACCTGCCACCTTACTCACATTTTGGGTTCGACGACCTACACTACCTACACCTGCCTTACACCTATACATAGTAGTTATACAATGGTTTCGAGTGGCATACCCTGGAATATCCCACAAGTCACTTGTATTTTCTAGTATACGCACGGGCCTTTAGGCGAGTTTGTATACAAAGAAAATACAAGTGACTAGTGGGATATCCACAGTATGCCACGAGAAACTATTGTATAACTATTTTATCCCACGCCAGTAAAAATACAGCAAATTGGCCCAATGTATCATGGGAAGGATCAGTTGAATACCGCCGAATATACAACGGCTTTCCTGCATGCTTTCTGATTGGCTGTATTTTCTATGGTGTGGGATACATGCACCTATACACTACACTGCTGAACTCATGAAAGTGTTCGTAAATGTCATATGAAGAGGTTTATGTTTTCCATTGATACCTGTATTTTACCTCTACTAAAACCTCTTTTTTCGGGATCGCATCCGGTGCAGTTCAGTTTGCTGGATTCGGCAGTCGTCAGTAGCAAGAAGTATGACAATTAATAAAGTCACTGAACTTTCAAACTGCGATTTAAACTGTCTGGAATGAAAAATTATCGAATTGGAAGTTGCTGGCATGTATTGACAAGTGATTTTGCAAGGACAGTCGAGGTTGGCCTCAGAGTTTCCGATGGTCCGAGGTGCTACCAAAGGCTAACTGGCTGCACTGTTGATCAGTCTGATCAGGTTAATTGTTACTATAAAAACTCAGACGATATATAGCAATTATGGCTACTGCGCAAGCACAGTAAGCACAAAAATAGAGACCTGCAAGGAGATCAATCTCGTACCCAGAGCCTGCGTTCCTCTTGCAGGCTCTGGGTACGAGATTGCAAAGAGGAGTCCTTACATGCCACTGAGCAATTACTTAGGAAACTTCATGACAAATAATGTTCATTCCTTTGACCTTGCACCTTTCATTTCTTCAATACTTGTGGGACCTACGTACTTCCTAGCTGCTTCTTACTTACTGTACTGCGCATGCTCGACTATGCTTGTAAAGTAGCAGAGTTAAAATTTATCTTTTTCCTCTTGGAAGACCTCTTGGAAACGAAACGAAAGTTTCCAAGGTTGTAATATGTGCATACAAAACTGAAAAACCTCGTGCTCGGACTGATGGAACACCTATGTTACTCACATCTCTCTTCTTTTTCTTTAAGGTTTACTCTCTATTTTGGTGGGGAAGAGAAAACTGAAATACAAGTAGGGAAAAATTTATTTAATGGCGAATGGCACACTGTGAGTATATCTCGTCGACGAAGACGAACTTCTATGAAAATTGATTCCCAAGCTTCCACGACCAAAAACCCTCCCAGGCCCCTACGACCGACTAAGCTTAAACAGCTATATCTTTGTTGGAGGAATGATCGACACCTTAAAGAAATTCCTTGGAATTAGAGCTCAGCGTTACCGTGGATGTCTTGCAGATTTACAGTTTGATGGAATCAAATTATTGGAAGGAGCGCAAAGAGCAAGAGAGAATCTAGCACGCAGTACACCATATGACATTTACGGTGATATACCATTCACGTGCCAAGTGGAGGATTATCGACCTGTCTCATTTATGACGCCTCAATCGTTTCTCAATATTGCTTTACCAAAGCTACCTCAAGACAACGATATCCTCTCGGTGAGCTTTAAATTCTTCACGTTTTATCCTCACGGGCTGTTATTCTCACGTAGTACAATCAAAGCCAAAATACGTGTGCAACTGCACAGCGGAGCTCTCATATGTGACGTCAGAGCCCCTAATGGCGCGAAATCCCACATCCAGATAGGGAAGGAGCTTCACGACGGGAAGTGGCATGACGTCAACGTTACCATATCTCTGCCGAAGGTCAGCTTTTCTCTCGACGGATATTCAAGGTCACGGATTTTGAATATGACCTCGCCATTCTTGCTCACCTTTTCAAAGAAGTCTCAGATGAAAATAGTTGCTGGACGTGACGGTTCTCTATCAAAGTTTCAAGGATTTGTTGGTTGCATGTTGAATCTCAAAGTCGATAGTCATAGAATTACTCATGAGTATATGAAAAAGCATGGCGTGGATACCTCTAAATGTTCCACCAAAAATAGGTGTTTTCCAAACCCATGTTTCAATAGGGGTATTTGCAGCCAAGACTGGAAAGAATTTTACTGTGACTGCACTACGACTTACTTTGAGGGAAAGAGATGCGAGACGCCAGTTTTCAAGCCTACTTGCGAGGATTACAGACAATTGGGGTTGAAAAAGGACGCCCATTGCTTGTTACATACGGGTGGAAACAAAGCACTGGATCGATACGTTGCATTATGTAATGTAACGCATCACCAGTTGTCTTTTACTGTCATTAAACACAACCTAAAGACAGGTTCTACTAGAGTAAAAGATGGGCAATTCATTAATGGACAATACGTCCATGAAATTCAATACCACAACGTGCAAGAGCATCAAATTGCTGCTCTAATTCAACAAAGCAAGAAGTGTCGCCAGTTCATTCGATTTGACTGTTTCAAAACAAAGCTGATGAATTCTCCCAATGGCCCTTCGCACGTGTACTGGTCGTCACTTGATAAAACCAAAAGATATAATTACTGGGGTGGTGCAACAGAGAGCGGAAAATGCGCTTGCGGTATGAGCCAGCCTAGCAAGTGTGCCAACCCAGCCAAGTACTGTAACTGTGATATTAATAAGGATAGGAAATGGAGGATAGACGAGGGCTATCTAGAGCAGAAAGAACAACTTCCTGTAATGGTAATTATGTTTAAGAAAAAGGCTGGCAAGAAGGATTCCAATTTTCGACTGGGTCCGTTGGAATGTTGGGGGAAGAGGGATAAAAAGGAAGCCAAGACCCGTGTGAAAGATCTCATCAAGAAAGTTTGCTACCCGGTTGTCCAGCCGTCAACTCCTTCCCCCACAACTCAAGAAATAACAACAACGGTTTCACCCTTTACACCTTGTCCAGAAGGGAAGATATGCCTCAACAACTTGACCTTCCCCACTGAGAGGCCGTGGAATATCTGGATAAACCCACGCATCATTGTAAGTGCGACAACTAAACAAAATAGGGAGTTAAATGTTAAAGAACAGAACACTAAAGAAGATTCAGAATTGGGTACGCTGGCCCTAGTTCTCATTTCGTGTGCATCGATAATACTTTTGGTTCTTACCATGAAGTTTGTAATTTAATTAGTAGCTCTTATATCAGAAAAAAATATATAAAAAATCACGCTCGATCTGTGGACTAAACCGATTATCGTACCGGCTTGTAGAATGAAGAAATAGAAAACGCGCGCGCGCATGCTGTGTGAAGATTTAGAGCACGCGGGGATTGATCAGAACACGAGAGAAGTGTTAAGAGAAGCAAGAGGCATATCCGAGAGCTTCTCAACGCTTCTTGAGTGTTCTGATCAATCCCCAAGTGCTCTAAATCTGCACACAGCACAGCGGGCAAGTTTTCTACTGATTTCCTTTATAAAATACAGCGTTCTTTTTGAGCAAATTCAGTGTTTCAGTATTTACACCGGCAAAACATTCGACAAGAACGCCCTAGCTCGTGACATGATGTGTGCATATTTAGAGTTTGCAGTATATCCGCGACCTTTGGCCATTGAGAGCGTGCTTTATATGGTGGTTATTTTATAAATGGCATTAAAGGCTAGAATTTACCTTTGAGTTTGAGGAAAACTTGTCCTAGAACTTCATGATTAGAAACACACCAGTAATTTGCGTGTAATGCAAATTACAACAAAAATAGCATGTCGTTATATGGCCGCCCTTTTCGCGCGAAGCGGCCCAAGTTCTTCGAATTGAGAACTATATTATAAACTAGGCACGTATATAGTTTAATTAAGTATTAAATTAATTGTAAAATTGTATCTATACTCCAGGTTAATACTAATAATAATAACTTTATTTACGTACTTGTCATAATCCTATAGCGTGGTGACACTAAAGCCGCATCCACACGAATACGTTTCCCTTGACAGTTGCTTAATTAGGTAGACGACAAAACAATTGCCATTTCTCTTTGTTAGGGTAACTTCTAGTTGTCAAGGAAAACTTACGCGGGTAGATGCGGCTTTAATTGGGGACACGATCTACTTCAACTTATTATATATAAAAAAGAAACAAAATTGGTTTTAATTAACCCATGCACCAACCAACCAAACAACCAACACCAACCAATCAAAAAAAGTAATAAGTACAGCCTAAAATCTATTTCACGGGTTAAGCATGCAAAATCAGTTTAGTAAATACATAGCTAAATGCACAGACATTGACCCTTTTAAACCTTAGAAGCTGAGGCCGAAATGAACACTGGGAAATCTGTTGAATACGTTTCAAACTGTAACTGAGTGAGACAAAATCTTGGTATTCAAAATATATTTACTCACCACATTCATAGATGAAACACACGAAAATCCAAATATTACTTGTGTACCAAGGAGGCATTTCGGTCTCAGCTTCTAGGTTCGATGATTTCAAAAAGCCAATGCTTGTGCAAATAAAGGTTGACGGGGCGAATGGCGAATGGCAATCGGCGCGGATTGGTGATTGCACGACCGCAAGGAATTAAGTTTGGGGTAACAAGAATTGCTTCATTTTCATTAATTAAATATCCAAGCAATGCCGGTACCATGCAGTAAAGACCTTATTGGACAAAGTGGTCGATATAGACGATTCATGTCTCCGCGCCGGATTATAGCGACATAATAGCGTGACCACAGTTCCTTTCGGTCGTGCAATCACCAATCGCCGATCGCCATTCACCGTTCGCCCCGTCAACCTTTTTTGAAATAGCTATATACATAATTAGACACTTCTGATTCAGCGGCATCGGCATAGTATATACCTAAATATTTGCATAAACAATGACCCTTTCAAAATCATCGAACCTGGCTAGAAGCTGAGACCGAAATGGTTCGTGGGTTCACTAGTAATATATGGATTTTCATATGCTTTTTTCTATGAAACTGCTACGTAATCAAATTTGGAATGCCAATAATTTGTCTCCTTTGCTGTTTGAAACGTCCACGTCCACGCTCTTCTTTAAAATCATCTAATCGACAGATTTCCCATTGTGCATTTCCGTCTCAGCTTCTATGTTTTGAAAAGTCCGAATGTTTGTGCAAATAGGTATATTCCCGTTCTATAATCCACTAGACAGCAATCAGAAAGCTGTGCCACTATTATTGAGCTGTTGAGTAGAACTATTTCACGTAACTCACTTGGCATACATACGCAGTGTGAGTAAAATAATATGTTAACTTTATTTGCGCTCAGATATAGTAATCAATATTAATACAAATTTATGCGTTAAAACGTACTGTATATGATCACAGCTACTTAATAAGATACTAGCTAAAAAGCTACTAATAGAGGTAACTGAGTAGCTATAGTCATTTAGTTATGTACCGAATTGAATAAAATGAAGTCAGAAAATTTCTGATTTTAGAAGAACAAGGCTTCAACACGCGCCAGTTTGCAAAGTGTAACAGGGCATAAAGATCTGCCGTATTTGATTTACTTCTACTCAAGTACCTTAAGGCCAGGCTTTGGACCAAAATCTACAAAATACACATTTTTTTATTACGAGCAAATGTCTGAACGAAAACTTACCAAAATTCGTCCATGAACAGACATTCATCTTCTGATCAACCTTAAGTAATGATTCTGGAGTTTTGGTGGTCACGTGACCTGCAGCGATAATTATAGTACGAACATGGTTTTTCGTAAATGGGGCCACGAGTTTTTCTGATCAGACCAAACTAATACATGAAGTAAGCTTTAATCATGTCACTTCATAATTGTACGCTTAGACATTTTGACATTCAACTTTCTTTAAGCAGTTACTGAACAAAACAGGTCACGTGACCAAATGATACATTTATATATTATTAAATATCTCCCTCACCATCCATGATAAACATAATGTCTAAGCGTAGCATGTTGAAGTACCATTTGGCAATTATTTTAAAGGCATAACTTTTCCCTGGTCAGTAAAACTCGTGGCCCCATTTTAGAAAAACGATTTTTTCTCCACTACTGGTCACGTGACCACTGAAACTCCCAAATCATCACTTAAGGTTGATGAGTAGATGGATGTCTGTTCATGGACGAAGTTTGGTAAATTTGCGTTAAGACATTTGCTTGTAACAAAAATAAGTAAATTTTGTAGATTTTGGTTCCTAGCCTTGCTTTAAGGTACTTGAGAAATAAGTATTTAACACTTATTGACTGGGACCGAGGGAAACAGTATGTTTTGTGGTCCCGAGACCGCCAATGTTTCCCGAGGCGGAGCCGACAGATTGATCGACAGATTTCCCATTGTGCATTTCCGTCTCAGCTTCTATGTTTTGAAAAGTCCGAATGTTTGTGCAAATAGGTATATTCCCGTTCTATAATCCACTAGACAGCAATCAGAAAGCTGTGCCACTATTATTGAGCTGTTGAGTAGAACTATTTCACGTAACTCACTTGGCATACATACGCAGTGTGAGTAAAATAATATGTTAACTTTATTTGCGCTCAGATATAGTAATCAATATTAATACAAATTTATGCGTTAAAACGTACTGTATATGATCACAGCTACTTAATAAGATACTAGCTAAAAAGCTACTAATAGAGGTAACTGAGTAGCTATAGTCATTTAGTTATGTACCGAATTGAATAAAATGAAGTCAGAAAATTTCTGATTTTAGAAGAACAAGGCTTCAACACGCGCCAGTTTGCAAAGTGTAACAGGGCATAAAGATCTGCCGTATTTGATTTACTTCTACTCAAGTACCTTAAGGCCAGGCTTTGGACCAAAATCTACAAAATACACATTTTTTTATTACGAGCAAATGTCTGAACGAAAACTTACCAAAATTCGTCCATGAACAGACATTCATCTTCTGATCAACCTTAAGTAATGATTCTGGAGTTTTGGTGGTCACGTGACCTGCAGCGATAATTATAGTACGAACATGGTTTTTCGTAAATGGGGCCACGAGTTTTTCTGATCAGACCAAACTAATACATGAAGTAAGCTTTAATCATGTCACTTCATAATTGTACGCTTAGACATTTTGACATTCAACTTTCTTTAAGCAGTTACTGAACAAAACAGGTCACGTGACCAAATGATACATTTATATATTATTAAATATCTCCCTCACCATCCATGATAAACATAATGTCTAAGCGTAGCATGTTGAAGTACCATTTGGCAATTATTTTAAAGGCATAACTTTTCCCTGGTCAGTAAAACTCGTGGCCCCATTTTAGAAAAACGATTTTTTCTCCACTACTGGTCACGTGACCACTGAAACTCCCAAATCATCACTTAAGGTTGATGAGTAGATGGATGTCTGTTCATGGACGAAGTTTGGTAAATTTGCGTTAAGACATTTGCTTGTAACAAAAATAAGTAAATTTTGTAGATTTTGGTTCCTAGCCTTGCTTTAAGGTACTTGAGAAATAAGTATTTAACACTTATTGACTGGGACCGAGGGAAACAGTATGTTTTGTGGTCCCGAGACCGCCAATGTTTCCCGAGGCGGAGCCGACAGATTGATCGACAGATTTCCCATTGTGCATTTCCGTCTCAGCTTCTATGTTTTGAAAAGTCCGAATGTTTGTGCAAATAGGTATATTCCCGTTCTATAATCCACTAGACAGCAATCAGAAAGCTGTGCCACTATTATTGAGCTGTTGAGTAGAACTATTTCACGTAACTCACTTGGCATACATACGCAGTGTGAGTAAAATAATATGTTAACTTTATTTGCGCTCAGATATAGTAATCAATATTAATACAAATTTATGCGTTAAAACGTACTGTATATGATCACAGCTACTTAATAAGATACTAGCTAAAAAGCTACTAATAGAGGTAACTGAGTAGCTATAGTCATTTAGTTATGTACCGAATTGAATAAAATGAAGTCAGAAAATTTCTGATTTTAGAAGAACAAGGCTTCAACACGCGCCAGTTTGCAAAGTGTAACAGGGCATAAAGATCTGCCGTATTTGATTTACTTCTACTCAAGTACCTTAAGGCCAGGCTTTGGACCAAAATCTACAAAATACACATTTTTTTATTACGAGCAAATGTCTGAACGAAAACTTACCAAAATTCGTCCATGAACAGACATTCATCTTCTGATCAACCTTAAGTAATGATTCTGGAGTTTTGGTGGTCACGTGACCTGCAGCGATAATTATAGTACGAACATGGTTTTTCGTAAATGGGGCCACGAGTTTTTCTGATCAGACCAAACTAATACATGAAGTAAGCTTTAATCATGTCACTTCATAATTGTACGCTTAGACATTTTGACATTCAACTTTCTTTAAGCAGTTACTGAACAAAACAGGTCACGTGACCAAATGATACATTTATATATTATTAAATATCTCCCTCACCATCCATGATAAACATAATGTCTAAGCGTAGCATGTTGAAGTACCATTTGGCAATTATTTTAAAGGCATAACTTTTCCCTGGTCAGTAAAACTCGTGGCCCCATTTTAGAAAAACGATTTTTTCTCCACTACTGGTCACGTGACCACTGAAACTCCCAAATCATCACTTAAGGTTGATGAGTAGATGGATGTCTGTTCATGGACGAAGTTTGGTAAATTTGCGTTAAGACATTTGCTTGTAACAAAAATAAGTAAATTTTGTAGATTTTGGTTCCTAGCCTTGCTTTAAGGTACTTGAGAAATAAGTATTTAACACTTATTGACTGGGACCGAGGGAAACAGTATGTTTTGTGGTCCCGAGACCGCCAATGTTTCCCGAGGCGGAGCCGAGGGAAACATTGGCGGTCGAGGGACCACAAAACATACTGTTTCCCTCGGTCCCAGTCAATAAGTGTTAAATGTAAACTGTTTGTGGTTCGTCTTTTTTGACAAAGGCACAGAACGCCTCATCGATGTATATATATTGCCGGCCAAGGTTCCTCGTTTAAACAGAATGACAAGTTTTGCAGCGTTGTTGCTCCTCCTCATAATAAACCCAGATTTGTTAAATTTCAAATGTCAGGAATTTCATGCCGTTGAAATTCCACACGTGTTCCGTTTTGACGGTTGGCATTCATTCAAACTCTTTCAACAATGGTGTCCAGTAAGTATCGTACGATGGAGTGCTCATGTTCATCTGTTCCATTTTGTGGAACAAAATGAATTATTCTGTCAGTTTTTCGTATATTTTCATTAGTATTCTCGTAGTATCGGGGCACTCGTCGCAGCCACAGGACTAAGGTTCGGCTATCAAACAGGTATGTTCAGTTCTTATTACTATCCCACTCGTCGTTATACATTTTTTTCATTGCTTCCTTGAAGAGTTTGCTTCGACCACAGCAACATTTTCCGTGTTCTTCTTCGGCGTCCCACGGGTATCCGTAGATTTTGGTCACCTTCCGAGAATAGTGGAGGCACACGTTACATTTGTACCGAGTGCCTAACAATTCCCTGACTTTGAAATACCATCGTTTTCCCGTTTCTCGACTTTGCTGTACATTCAACCATATATACAACAACATGCAACAACATTCCGTCTCATCACCGGCAATGTAAAAAATATAATCTGTATATTTACTCTTATATAAAGTTTTCATCTTTGTGCCAGAATTTTGAAACATTCTTATTTTTCTGTTCCAGTTCGTTCTCAACAATGCCTACTTGTGAGATGTGTATCGCTTCAAGTCTAATAGTGAATGTGGCGTATCTGAACACCAACCGTTAAGTACAATTATGTGATTTCATTTTGCCTACGAATGTCAATAATTTGTGTACTCAAATAAAACGTTAAACTTTGTACTAGAATTTCAAGTATTTTCTGTTCCTGGTCATTCTCAACAATGCCTTGTTTACGGTCACCTGCACTTTTAATCCCGTACACGTGTCAAGCGTCACAAATCCTAGTCACGCTCTGCGTCGTCACGCATTTCAGCGATAATTATTAGGGATATATTACCGGATATTGATGCCATATGGGGGTCGTAAACTACTAGTAACCACAAAAAGAAAACCATTGTAAATAGATAAGGCCTTAGGAATAGGGTATATTCCCGGCAAAATGATGTAAGCAGCCAGTATTACACTGTGAAATAAAAGAAATAATAATAATAATAACTGATAACGTTTATTTAGACACGATGGAATTACAGCTTAGCTGATGTGGTCGTGTATCTAAGAATGTAAGAGGAATAATACTAGCTACATACAAATGATATGAACTATGTAAATAATTATTACTTATTTATGTCAACTTGCATGATTTAAGAGCAGACTTGAAAATACTTAAATCCTCAGAAGCACAGCATGTATACAATTTGTCTGCGCATGTCTGTGTTTTGGGCTTGAAATTCATTTGCATATCGAATGCAAGAAATTTTATGTTGACACGGAATATTTGGCTGGCTATCTCGTTCTTCAAAATTATGTTCAACTGCCGAAATACTGAGACAACTAAAACATGAGCAGTCTACCTACCGCTAGTGCGCTGTGGATAATTATCCAAACTGAAGGCACTCCAGATGGGAAAATATCGCGCGTCAAAGTCAGTAGAAAGTTGTGAGAAGAACCAAAACTCCGCACTTTCGAGTAATATTGTGGGCACTAAATTTATATGTAAGGTACGTTAAGCAGTGGAAGCCATTAACAACAAGTTACTGTGTACATTAGACCCGATAAGGGTATTTTAGACTCCATCGATCGTTGAATAATTAGCCATGTTTACTGGAATGTCGTACTTTTTCGCTCAAAATTCTTGCAATTCACTTTCAAAATTTTACATCTTAGACTGCGCCCCCCAGCAAATTTATTTAGTAATTCGCTTTTTTCACGTTTCTTCCTTGCAAAACTGAGCTTTTTTAGTCCAAACTCGTGGTCCCTACATGTGATCTAAAGCATTTTTGTGAACGTGTTTCAAAGCACGTTGTTTGCATGCAAATTTCAGCGATGAATTTATTGCTCCTTTATAAAGTATAAAACGCTGCTTCATACGGCACAAACTGTATGCCTCACAATGTATAAAAATAGGTCATTAACTTCTAGATAAATGTTGCAGATTATAAAATATAGGCTACCGAATTTATGTCAATTTTAACGAGGCTTGAACCCGGCTGTAAACATTGCTTGAAATCACATGGAGGGACCAGGAGTTTCCACCAAGAAAGCTCTGTTTTACAAGAACGAAGCATGGAAAAAGCGTATTATTAAATAATTCTGCTGGGGGGCGCTGTCACAGATGTAAAAAAATTGCAAGAATTTTGCGCGAAAAAGTACGAGATTCCAGTTAACATGGCCAATTATTCAACAACCAATGAAGTGCAGAGCACTCTTATTGGATCCAATTCACACAGTACCATGTTGGTAATGACATCCATTACTAAATTTACCTTATACCTGAATTCAACGCCAACATTATAACTCGAAAGTGCGGAATTCTGGTCCTTCTCACAACTTTCTACTGACTTTGACGCGTGATATTTTCCCATCTGGAGTGCCTTCAGTTTGGATAATTATCCACAGCGCACTAGTAGTAGATAGACTGCTCATGTTTTAGTTGTCTCAGTATTTCGGTAGTTGAACATAATTTTGAAGAACGAGATAGCCAGCCAAATATTCCGTGTCAACATAAAATTTCTTGCATTCGATATGCAAATGAATTTCAAGCCCAAAACACAGACATGCGCAGACAAATTGTATACATGCTGTGCTTCTGAGGATTTAAGTATTTTCAAGTCTGCTCTTAAATCATGCAAGTTGACATAAATAAGTAATAATTATTTACATAGTTCATATCATTTGTATGTAGCTAGTATTATTCCTCTTACATTCTTAGATACACGACCACATCAGCTAAGCTGTAATTCCATCGTGTCTAAATAAACGTTATCAGTTATTATTATTATTATTTCTTTTATTTCACAGTGTAATACTGGCTGCTTACATCATTTTGCCGGGAATATACCCTATTCCTAAGGCCTTATCTATTTACAATGGTTTTCTTTTTGTGGTTACTAGTAGTTTACGACCCCCATATGGCATCAATATCCGGTAATATATCCCTAATAATTATCGCTGAAATGCGTGACGACGCAGAGCGTGACTAGGATTTGTGACGCTTGACACGTGTACGGGATTAAAAGTGCAGGTGACCGTAAACAAGGCATTGTTGAGAATGACCAGGAACAGAAAATACTTGAAATTCTAGTACAAAGTTTAACGTTTTATTTGAGTACACAAATTATTGACATTCGTAGGCAAAATGAAATCACATAATTGTACTTAACGGTTGGTGTTCAGATACGCCACATTCACTATTAGACTTGAAGCGATACACATCTCACAAGTAGGCATTGTTGAGAACGAACTGGAACAGAAAAATAAGAATGTTTCAAAATTCTGGCACAAAGATGAAAACTTTATATAAGAGTAAATATACAGATTATATTTTTTACATTGCCGGTGATGAGACGGAATGTTGTTGCATGTTGTTGTATATATGGTTGAATGTACAGCAAAGTCGAGAAACGGGAAAACGATGGTATTTCAAAGTCAGGGAATTGTTAGGCACTCGGTACAAATGTAACGTGTGCCTCCACTATTCTCGGAAGGTGACCAAAATCTACGGATACCCGTGGGACGCCGAAGAAGAACACGGAAAATGTTGCTGTGGTCGAAGCAAACTCTTCAAGGAAGCAATGAAAAAAATGTATAACGACGAGTGGGATAGTAATAAGAACTGAACATACCTGTTTGATAGCCGAACCTTAGTCCTGTGGCTGCGACGAGTGCCCCGATACTACGAGAATACTAATGAAAATATACGAAAAACTGACAGAATAATTCATTTTGTTCCACAAAATGGAACAGATGAACATGAGCACTCCATCGTACGATACTTACTGGACACCATTGTTGAAAGAGTTTGAATGAATGCCAACCGTCAAAACGGAACACGTGTGGAATTTCAACGGCATGAAATTCCTGACATTTGAAATTTAACAAATCTGGGTTTATTATGAGGAGGAGCAACAACGCTGCAAAACTTGTCATTCTGTTTAAACGAGGAACCTTGGCCGGCAATATATATACATCGATGAGGCGTTCTGTGCCTTTGTCAAAAAAGACGAACCACAAACAGTTTACATTTAACACTTATTGACTGGGACCGAGGGAAACAGTATGTTTTGTGGTCCCGAGACCGCCAATGTTTCCCGAGGCGGAGCCGAGGGAAACATTGGCGGTCGAGGGACCACAAAACATACTGTTTCCCTCGGTCCCAGTCAATAAGTGTTTTGTTATATACCAACTGTCAAAGAACAATCAAAACGCATAGTTATGATCACACATTTTTATTCCAAATCTGACTTATTAACCTGTGCGTATCTGATATTTCTCTTTTCTTGTTTTCTGAGGGTCAAAATTGAGGGCCCTCGATGATGTTGAATTTCGTTTCTTTCGCAAGATGTCGTGATAATCCATACCTAATTGAGATAAGAGTGTTCTTTGTGTAAAAAGACCCATCTTGCTTTCTTGCATTTACATAGTACATAGAACTGTTGTAACAATTGGTTTAGTTCGAGTTTTGTGAGACCTTCAAAGTCGGCAGAAATTCCTTTTTCTAAGCAAAAGTCTCTTAGAATCTTCACAGCTTAATTGTTTTGTTGCATTCTTTGTGGATTTAGACTCTTTGTCATTCAGTAACTTTTCGATATCTTCGTCCGTTCTGCTTGCAAATCTTGCACTTTCCTCCATTTTTGTGTTGTCTGTTTTGTCGTTGTTGTTAAAATGAAGTTTGTAGCGGACGCGCGAGCGCGCTGGTTTTCCCGCTTTTTTCAACCAAGGACCTCAATCAACTTCCGGTTTTGTTATTACCGGTCAATAAAACTCACTGTTGCCCGCTGAGAGTAGTCGCTAAGGAAACAGCAAAATTTGTTGACGTTCACGTGATGCGCTCTCGTCCAATCAGAGCACGAAAAAAATTGACTTTGACAGTTGGTATATAACAAATAAGTATATCGCGATATTGATTAGAAAAACTAAAGTTTTATGGGGAATTTTTGAACATCAGACACATCAACATTGTCTATAGACACACTTAGCGCCGCTGAAACTTGAACCACGAACAATTACAAATGACAGATCGAAATCACGTGATGTCAGTATTGACGTTTTCAGATATATCGTCGTCAACTTTGGACCCGTAGTAATTAAACAACCTGGGCCCGGTTGTACGAAGGTTGGATAAAGTTATCCACTGGATAAGAGTTATCCACTGTATAGATTTTGTATAGATTTTATCCGCTGGATAAGGATTTATCCGCTGGATAGCGCTATTCACCCTTCGTATAACTGGCCCCTGCTTGCTAATACTGCAATCTCCTGCGAGAAGAGATTGCTTTTCTAATCCCTTCGCTGTAAGCTAACTCGGACTGAAGAGCAGATGGATAAAATTATTTAGACCAGCTATTGGGTGGCATGGGTGGCGTAGTGCTTAAGGCAACTCCGTAGAAACTAAACATGGAATTCTCATAAAACTTTACACAGAAATAATTTTTGAGTTGCTTATTCCAAAAATGAAATAAACAATGGGGTCACCGTAGCCGTTTTTGTGCTAGATTGCTTTAAAGTACTGACACCATCTTTTGTGTCTTGAGGGCTCAAGATTCGAAAATCAAAATCGCGTCAAAAATAATTAATTTCTTGAATCTGAGCTGTGCTAGCTGGCTAATATGAGCTCATTTTCTCTCTATGAGCAATAGCCTAGTATTATGATGCAATAAATTGTTGTAAAAATGCGTTTGCTACAAGAAAGAAGGTAAAATTAGTTGATAGTACGTGCCCTTGAAGCAGCGTGAAAGCACATTCCGACCGCATTTTTGGAAAATATCTAAAAAACTGGACATGAAATCTTGACTATAATCATATATATAATAGAGAACCTTAGTACCGTTGATTTGCAAAACTATAGGTGCCCCGGTGCTCGTTTCCGCGCTACGACGCGCTAAAGTGTGAAACACGGACGTCGTAAACAGCCTGTGACTGAAGAGGACTAAGAGCGTGTCTACTGTTAAAAACTTCATAAGACTAAAACTTGCATCATTTCAAGTCAAATATATGTCTTTTACAATCGAACAAATCAAAATAGGCTAAACTATGCTATGAGCAGTAGAGATGCGCACTGCAAAACTACGGAATTACCTTAAGCCACTCGCCTCTCACCGCTGTGGTCCGGTGTTCGAGCCCCGGCTCGGACGCTAGATCATAATTTATATCAGGCTCGTAACATGGTATATTTTCGTCTCACTGATCCCGGGATTTTACGGAAATTTTGATTCCTGAGCCCATATTTTTAGAAATTTTTGATCCCTGATTCTTGGTGCAAAAAACTGAGCTGATCCCTGATCCTGACCCAATGTCCCTGATCCTCGATCCCACCCATTTCATCCCTGAGCCCTGGCCTCAGCTGATCCCTGATCCTGGCAATGATTTGGAGCTTGATCTTATATACCATGTTACGAGTCTGTTATATGTGAGTTGATTTTGTACATGTTTGATGTGTTGTTCTCTCCCATGTCACGGGTTTTTTTTCTCTGGGAGTTCTCCGGTTTTTCCCGTCCCTGAGCAAAAATCAACATGTGAGTTGATTGTGTGTAGAGTACATCCAATACGTAGTGGTAGCGAGCGTGAATGAGTCTCAGAGATATTAGCAGTAATGCTACTCTGAAATCCGAGGATAAACAACAACAACAACAAAAAAAATTGATTTTATTAAGCAATTATTGGATGAGTTCGAGTAGGATATGGGGAATTATTAAGGCCGAGTTTTGTGTTATCTGCCGAAGCCGAAGGCTGAGGCAGATAACAACAAACCGAGGCCTTAATAATTCTCCATATCCTACGAGAAACGAATTATTTTTTGAAAATAATTCTTTCTCAGTTGTGCTTTCCATTGTTGACAAGAATACATGTTGTTGTTGTTTTTCCCGCTTTTGGCATGAATCGCATACATTAGCCGTGACGTCATACCGCAAACTAATTTTCCATATCAGTATATTCGAGAAAATTACTCGTCATAACATCGAATAATGGTTTTCAACGTTAACATTTTCATAACTCCAAATTTGGGCAACTAGCCGGCGACTATGGTAATTTATCCGGTGGCTCTTAGCCAATCAAAACTCTTGAATTATTTTCAAAATATAATAATTTGATACATTTCTCCAAAGAACGATTTTGAATTCAGTAAAAAATCACTGCTTTTATAATTTATTTATACTCTTTTTGAACTGGAATATTCTGACTTAAACGAATACGTCTCAGTGTTATCTGTTCGGAAATTGCTGATACAACTATTTGGGTATACATCTTCATCTCATCACATTATCTCATGGGCCCGCTGTTCAATCAAACATGACTGATACTTTCCAAAGATTATTATTTTTGCCGACACACAGCCAGTTTATTGAGTGTTTGTACTAGCTGAAACGGCGTCGCTTTATCTTTACTGAAATGTCCAAAGTCAAGAAACGCCAAGAAACGTAAAACAGTGTCAGTGCCGGTCCGGAATGCCGGTTTGTGAATTATTCAGTCCAAAATTACTGTCTTTGAATTTGACATGTTCGCTTGATTTTTGCCATTCTTGATCGTTTGCAAACTTGCAAAAAGGCGCGAATCGTAGACGCGCGCGCTCCTATAAACCGGAAGTAAAATATCGAAATGCTAAAAAAAGGAGAGAAAAACTGAATATAGCTAATATATACTCTCTAAAGATCATATTTGGTCATTTGGTAGGATTTTAGCAACTTTTAGTATTGATTTTTTGATGTTTTGTTGAGGTGGGCGGAAGCGAATAACCAAATTCCAACAGGGTTTGAAGGTCAGAGTTCGCAGAATATCGAAAACCGCAGTAATAAGTCGTTAAACATTACAATCAAACTCACCAAGCCATCATACAAAATGCGCATTGAGAAAATGACTATCCTTTCACTCATCTTGTTTATATCCGGCCATCGTCGAGTCACATGTTGATTTTTCAATGATTTTTGCTGAGTTAGGAAAAACCGGAGAACCCGGAGGAAAAACCCTCGTGGCATGGTAGAAAACAACACATCAAACAAACTCAGTTCACTTGATCCAGCACCAGAAACAGAAATAAAAATAAATGATGACGAGGATGAAATGATGATAATGATAACAAACACATTCAAGCGCATGCTCTTCATGTATTGCGAGCCTGCGATACAAACGTACAATTAAAAAAAATGGCGTCCACAAATCGAACAGGATTTCATTGATGTTTTAGGTGAGTAAAATATCTTCATATGGTTATTATAAAACCTTAATTACAAGAACTTGTACAAAACATGTAGTTTTCTTAGTTATGTGCTCAAAGTTAAACGTAGCCCTTTTTTATTGTGTAGTATAATTTGCTTATAATAATCTTCCTGTTATTTGCATGTGTTTGCAAAGTAAGCTTACATGTGAGCTTAAGTTACAGGTCCTCTTTTAAACAAAAGAATCGTTTCGATCAGGCAACCACTCGAATTTCATAATATTTCCCCTTTAAGAACTCTTTGTATCTTAAATTCTGGAAGATTCTGAGTAAAAAGGGAAAAACTTCACTTGATCGAGTCGCCACATCCGTCCCGCACGTCCTTTAAAGTGAACTTGATAGAGAGCTTTATATATCCCTGATTCACATTTGCATAAATATTATTTTGTCTTGCACTGATCACTATGAAAAGCCAAATATAGAATTGGTAACATCAATTTTTCTGCCAGAAAGGATTGATGTTAGCATCTACACATTAACAATTTGAAATAAAGTAAAGTCTCAAAAGCAAAAATTATATTCAAAGATTTTATTATACACGTTCATACAAGTTTTTATGTAAATGAAAAGCACTTGAATAACTAAAAGATATCTGCAGGATAACTTGCAAATCTTTCTTTAATTACACGGGAAATAGATATATACTACTGGCCTTAGCTTTAAATTGATCTTACAGAATTGTCCTCCAAATTAGAACTCAAACACAATTTAATTGTATTGATTTAGGTGTTTTTATTTTTCATTCTTAACAATTATTGCCATTTTAGTCTACATACAGAACGATTTTAATGCCATTCATTTAAAATTGAAATTATTATTATAGCCTTGCTATCTTCTCACTGTGATGTGGTTTCAGGCAAATATTTTGTACTTTGTTTATCAGTAATGTCAAATTCATTATGCAGTATTACATTTTCTGATCTCAGATACATTAAAGCAATTTAAGTTTTTGTTTGTTTGTTTTTTGTTTTTTGTATAATTTGTTTTGTTTTGTTTTTATGATTTTTGTTACATGTACATTTTTCACAAATAATAATCACGATAGTCTAGAGGAAAGTACTATATTTTCTGAATCTTTAATGGTGCCAGTGACACCTTACATGTATTCTCAACCCATGGTTTCACTCCATACATTTCTATGTGTTTAGTTTCTTGAACTTCTTTGAAACTAAAGCTTTGAATAAGGAGTTTTCTTATGTTTTTTGTGCATGTCTGGACAGTTTTCTTCAATGTAGAACAATTACATTGACATATTTCTTTTACAAAACATATAGAGTGAAGTGGGATAAACTTAAAATTCATTATGAATTCATTCATGTAATCAGAATGTACGATACTACCCCGGGGGGGGGACTCCGATCGTAAATGGACGGGGATGCTCGTCGTACCTTTTAGGGGTCAAAATCTGCAATCTGGTACCTTTTAGGGTGTCTCAGATTTAAGTGGACTACCAGAGACAAGCTGGTACCTTTTAGGGACTGTTTTGGGGTAAATAAACTACCTAAAATGAGCATGAAAGGGACGATTTCGATGATCTGAATTGAATCTTCAAAGCACATCGATAACAAATGCTTCATTACTTTAATTTTTTATTGTTTTTGAATTGGTACCTTTTAGGGGTAGAAATGAATTGTTGCCACTCCCACTCAGGTACCTTTTAGGGGTCATTTTCAAAATTTCCGACGAGCATCCCCGTCCTCTTATATATAGGGGTCCCCCCCCGGGGATACTACCAACTACGGTCAATTACTATATACATCTGGCCTAATGATAATAATAATAATAACATTTTTATTGAGGGTTATACACTTGATATCTTTCGATAATATACACATGGCCCTCTTAGCAAAATATACATTAATTAACAAAAATACAAATTAAAAGAAACGAGTGAAATAGATAAAAACTGTAAATAATTTAGAAAGTCAAGTGGAGATGGTTGGCAAAAGAGTTCATTGATTTACATTTTTGGAATGAATTTGCTTGAATAATGAAAACTTCTGATATGTAATGTAACGGGCGATGGACAAACCGAGCGCCAAAGCAGAACGCTACAGTAAGAAGGTGTTAGTCCATTCAGCGCCTTGTAAACAAGGAAGGGATATCCCTTCATACTCCAAACAATTTTCAAGTCGATCCGATAAAATTTACTTGCTGAAATTTGCCCCAGAAGGACTCAACTAGCTATTCTTCCAATGATCTGCAAATTTATTGTTACCACTGCCTGTCAATCGACTTCCCCTACCCTCTCCTCTTGGTTCATAACTACACAGCTTGTAAACAGGCTCTTGGGAAGTGGAAGGGAGGGGTAGCCTTAGTAATTCTATTTAGAAATTTTCCTTCCCCTTCCCCTGACCTTTCACTTCAACACTCCCTCCCTGTAGCCCATTCACAGGCTATGTCCTATGGCATGTTTTCAGATATAATAAAACAAAAACACATCTTGGTGTGTAAATGTTTGCAGTAGTGGATCCAGGGGAGTCAAGGGGTCCCCCCCGAGGGATACATGTATTTATCATATAATTATTTATAAAATACCTATATTTCTTAATTTCAAAAACTTTAAATGTTCTTTTCACTAGTGAAAATAACATGTTCTTTTCACTAGTGAAAAGATCATTACCATGGTTACTTGATCGCATTTCAAGGCAGATAGTTTGTTGTCTCTTGATTTGATAATTATATGATATAGAGGATATTACATGGCCGCGCGGAGATATGGAATTTATCTTTGAGTGTTGAGAAATATATCGCACGAGTGAGCGCAGCGAACGAGTGTGATATTTCTCAACTTGAGAAGATAAATTCCATATCTCCAAGCAGTCATGTAATTTACCTTTTATCATATGACAATCATTGGTACAATACACAGATTTTCTCTTTTAGTTTTATAACTTCTCTTTCTTAGTTTTATAAAAAGTAACCATAAACACGCGCCGAAACAGGCCCAATTAACAACAGTTGAACATTTGAATGTTTTTGAAGGTTTATTTACGTTTATTTTGTAACAAAAATTGCAGTAAATATCATTTGTTAGAACTGTGAAAAGAAAATTTCTCACGAAGAGTGCTTTTTTTTCAAAACAACAAAAGTGCTCAAATAAGGAGCAAACTCGAAAGTTTATACCTGACGGTATTGAAAAAAATTACTTTTAGCCGTACTATTTCTCAGTATATAAAATCTTGATTCAAAATGTACCATTTGCCAATAGGCTTTCACTTCAGCAAAATCAAATGAACAATCATTCTTTGTTTAAGCTTCAATATTTCATAAAATGAATACTTCAATGGCCGAAAGAAGCGAGTTATCGCGTTTCACTGGCCGAGTTTGTCCGGCATGACCTGCTATTTCTTCAATGAAAACAGTTCAATCTTACTCTTAATTTTCACAGAGAATCATAAAATACAGTGTTTAACTTACAGTTTGACCAAACATCTCGTTTGAATCGCCCAGTCCTCCGTCTTTTATGAATCCATGCTTGAATTTTTCTTGAAAATACAGAATTGGCAAAACAGCAAGCAGATCTCATCTATGCGAATGAATCGTTCTTTTTTCTGTTTTGGAGTCCAAACCATGGCTGTTACAGTAATAATTTCAATTTCAAGCCTTCGGTGTATTTCCAAAGTCTTCAAGTTAGATAAGTGGTAGGTGAAGCTGGAAACTTGCAGTTCAAGTACTTTAGTATTATCAATCTCTTCGCATTGCTGAGCGGACTTGCATGAAAGCCCAGTTTTTCGGCTCAAAAGTTGAGTTTTGAAATATCTTGAGTTCAGAAAAAACGATTCCTCAATTATCCTCGAAGTTGTGAAAGCAAAAGTCCATTTTCTTAAGCATTTTAAGTTAAATCAGCAAAGATAAACTTGAATTTGATCACATTTTCGCAGGATTTAGCCGAAGTTTAGTGAAGTAAACAATGAAAACGCACAACGCGTCCTGAACTGAAAGCCGCGAGAAGCGGGAAAATGCTGGCTCGTGATTGGTCGAAAAATGATATCTTCACATGTGAAGATATCATTGATATCACCACTGGCCACTGGAAGCAGTGTTGATATGGATTTTACGATGTTGCTATCCGCCAGTATACCACTGATTGTCATATGATAAAATCCGTATCTCCGTGCGCCCATGTAATATCCTCTATGTCTTATAACAAGTGTTAGAGATTTTGTGTTGTATCATTTAGAGTATTATACACAGCTGGGTTAAGAAAAATCCTGGATCCATAACTGGTTTGTACTGTGTGTTGTTTTCATCATCGATCCTTCTCCGTGGTTTCTATTCACACAAGTCTATCAAGTTATATATTTAAGGATTACTTAATTATTATATAATAAAAATCATTAGGGTGAGACAAATGTCAGCACAAACATTTTGCAAAACAAAGCAAAATTTTTGAGGCCACAAACTTTTAGCAGGTTCTAAGGTACAAATAGCCTGCGTAGCTGGCGGTTTAAGGGGGAGGGGAGGGGGAAAGAAAGGAGAAGGGAGAGGAGAAACCGCCTGCCCGAAGACTAACTAGTATTTTTCAGATCCGCCTCTTCCGTTATAACACCTCATATAAGGTGACCTTTGGTCACCTTCGACGCTTTAATTAGATCAAGAAGACGAATTTTCTTTAAAAAATTGCCCTATTGTAAAATCAAACACTTATCAATGAAATATTTATGTTGTCAATTTGAGTTCGGGGATAAATTGAACACTAAAAATCTAGAATTAAATTTCATTTCGTTTTAACGGCTTGTAAAGTTGGAATTCTTTCTACAAATGTTCTTCATTTCGGCAATAGCGGAGTTCGATACACTCATGTCAGCAGGAGACTGTGGAAGGTAAGACTCCCCCCCAAAAGCGACATGAAAGTTGGAATTTGATCTCTGCTATCTGACTCCATCAAGGAAATTCATTGAAAATGACCATAAACATCATAGCCAATGCAAAAGACACCAAGGAAAAGTTACCATGTATATATTCTTTGTATTTTGATGAGGAAGATGTGATTTCTCTAATATTTGTAGCAATTTTGCTCATGGCTGGGATTTGCTGCTGTCTTCTTGCTGTCAACATGTAGTCCGTTAATAATAAGATGAATCAATTTTCGACCAATCAGAATCAGATGTATCGATTCTCAACCAATCAGAATGCTCCATCCTCCAGCGGCCGGGAACATCTCGAAAACACATAGTCTTCGGGCAGGCGGTTTCTCCTCTCCTCCTCCCCTCCCCTCCCCCTCTCCCTTCTCTCCAGTCCCCCTCCCCTCTCCCCAATCCCCTTAAACCGCCAGCTACGCAGGCTAAGGTACAAACAATTTTTTTACAAACTTTTCTTTAGTAAAGAATACATCAGGAAATACATGTAGCTCAGTGTAAACACAGAATATTTCATTTTTCTTTGAGATTTTTGCACAAATCATGCTATATGGTGCCTTGTCCTTACTAAATGACAAAGAATAAAGAAGTTTCTACCTTTTTGCTATTCTTTGGAACAAACCAAACCAAAACTTCAATTCCAAATCAACTCAAGAAAACAGTTATTTCCTCTATTTTCTTATAAATGCCAAAGCAGAATATCAACTACTATCTAAAATACTCTTGAATACCTTCTAGAATGTACCTAACAGCAAGTTGTGTTGCATGAGCAAGCTTAAATATCATGGGCTTTTTGTGTACTTGCATCTTGACAACATTTGCAATCATGTCAATTGAATACTGGTCATTTTGTATTAATGCTTTAGATCATTGGACCTCCAAAAGTGCACCATTATATTTTTGCAATCAATGTCCATTTGTTTTATTGTCATAATTTTTCCTTTCTACCAAAAGCGGGGGTCATGGGCACCCAAGGACCCCATCTCTTATTGTACAAATCAAGCAAAGAAATTCCATTTTTAAAATTCCTTTGAAAGCAGTGCTTTGAATGTGAGTTAAAAGTAGTCTGTAATATAATCCAACTTTTGGTTTAGCAAAGTGTCAACTACATTTTGATTTATTTCCTCGGTGATCATGGTATTGAAGTAACACTATGGCTTCTTTGGGATTACGGCTTATTTTAATAAAAAAAAGTACTATCCTTTCGTTCTAAAAAAAAAAAAAGTACTATCCTTTCGTTCTAAAAAAAAAAAAGTACTATCCTTTCGTTCTATGGTACCACACAATGTCCTTTAGGTCTATTGGGATTAAACATTAGTTTATTTGTGAGAAGCAGCCCATTTTTAGACAATTACATGTACACTGTACATGTGTATCTCCCTCCAGTAATAATACATTACACCATGGCATTATTGTACTGCAAGTACTGGACTGTTTTTCAAATTTTCTTTCTTATTCAGATTTTTATCCCCACATTTGAAAATAGTAGAACAATAATTGGTACATATTTGTTCACCAAAAAAGTATATGACACAATAATGTAGGTGGCCTAATAAGGAGTAGTGAGGAATTTGTTTGAGTGTATAAAATTTAGTACAGTTGATCAAAGTTCATATGGATGTTTGTACAATAGGAATAGTTCTTTCTTTCTTTTTTTCTTTTCATTTTTGAATGCAAAATGATGGTTTGTTGTAGAGTGATTTAACTTCAACCTGTGAAACAAAATAAGTCAATAAGTACATGTAAAAGTCAAATAGACATAAAAGAAAGCAATGGAAATAAAGTAATTAATGTTTAATAGATCAATTTTTATTTCACAGGTTAGGTTAAATCACTCGACCTGTAGTAGTCATGCCCCTACAAGACCTATTCGTTTTATCAGGGTTTTTATTCATAGCTAATTCTTGTGTGTTTATTTCTAGGTTAAAAATGTAAGCCTTTAAAACTGCATTGATTGCTATTTCATTTGTATGTGGAACCTTATATATACTTGAGAAATGAGTCAACCAAGTTACAAAGATAGTGAGACTTGCAATGTTACCAGTAAATTCACGGATAACCAGGCTGTTGTAAACCTAGACCAGCATGTTATTGCTGTTTGCTCCAAAACTGGAGAACTCCAAGTGGATGTCAAGTCTAGCAGAAGAAAACCAAGTCAGTTAAACACCTCAGTAGAAGAACCAACACCACCCAGTACTGCTCAGTCTGTTATTTTTGTATGCCCCAAAACTGGAGAAGTGAGACAGAAAATCATTTCACACAGTGACGAAGGTCCATTTAAAGATAATAACCTGAATGTGAACAACACTGTTGTGAATTTAGACCAGCCAGTTGTAGCCATTTGTCCTGAAACTGGACAAGTTCAATCTGATGCTGTTTTCAAGAGCAATGGGAGAGATTCAAGTAGTAGTGGTGATGAGGAAATGGAGTCAGATTCTTCATCTGTTACTGATAATGGTTCTGAATATGAGCAGATGAATTCAGAGTTTGAAATGACCTCTAAGTCCTGTGTAGAGTTGGTTACAAATGTACAAGCATCTACATCAGGTATGAACAATAAAGAAACATTTTCTTTATATTAATTTATTCATTTAGGCAATATAAAATTGGAGATGTAGCACACAAGAAACGAAGGAACATAAGGCATTGCCCAGTATTTCTCTTGCTTTTTGAGTGCTATACATCTTCCAGAGTGTCAAATCTAAGAGAGAGGTTTATGGTTTGACACCCAACATTGTGTTATTTACATTTCCAATCTGTCCAGTGCCATTTAGCCCTAAATACTGTACTTATAAAATGGAACACTGAATAAGGGAGGGGAGGGGATGCACTGTCTACCTCATGGAAGATAACTTCAAGGGAAGGGGTACGGAAATGATATATCATCCTTTACCCTTTTTAACTACAGTATGTGAAGCAACACCTAGACCCTCATGCAACAAACACTAGCCCCCCCCCCCCCCCCCCCCCCCCGTGTAATAACCACTCCCCTTATGTAACAACCACTAGACCACTCCTATGGAGCACCCACTAGACCACCCCTATGGAAAAACCACTAGACCACCCCTATGCAACAACCATTAGACCACCCCTATGGAACAACCACTAGACCATCCCTGTGGAACAAATAGTCCAGTTGCGAGATATGCTTCATCTGCCACATACATAGGACTCAAAACGAGGCTACGTGCTAAAACGTTTGTCTTGTTACGAATGACTGAGCTTTATGCACGTAGCCTCGTCTTGATACTTTTGTATGTGAAGTGAAATGTAACTCGGAAGTCGGCTATTGGTTTTGCTTGACAGCAAGTTTAAAATTCTCTCCTAGGACTACCACCCAAAATGCTGTGCACAACTTGTGGAGAGTCATTTCGATGTGCTGATATGTTTCAAAGACACAAATGTATCGACCTCACGAAGTCATGTTGTGAACTGTGTGAGTTTGAGTACTTAACTAACAAACAATACCACATTCATCTAAAGAAACACATTGAACCGGGTTCTCTCAAGTGTCCTCTGTGCAAAAAGGAGTTCAAGAAACGTCCGTATCTTCTTGTCCATTTACGGTCTCACTCTAAACACAGGCTCTATGAATGCCCTCACTGTGATAAGGAATTTATTCACTACAACCAGTTTAAATTTCACGAGCACGTTCATACTGGTTCTAAACCTTATAAATGTAGAGTTTGTGATAAGATGTTTTCTAGGCTAAGTGACCGTAAAAGACACGAAGATACACATCCTCGCGATGCCCTTGATAGTCAGGTCCATAGATCCAAGAAGCGTAAACGTACCACGAAGAGGCACAAATGCAAACATTGTGGAGAAACCTTTAATCTTTTGAAGAACCTTCATCTACACGAACATCTTCATACCAGACATGAACATCAAGGGGAAATTCAACGTACCACAAAGCAACACCAGTGTAAGCAGTGTGGTGAAACTTTTAACCTCTTGAAGAACCTTCATCTACACGAACAGCTTCATACCAGACATGAACATCAAGAGGAAAGCCAAAGTACCACAAAACAACACCAGTGTAAGCAGTGTGGTGAAACGTTTAACCTTTTAGAGAATCTTCAGCAACACGAACAGCTCCATCAGCTGCACAAAAAGATTCATGCAAAACGCGAACAGTTTACATGCACGTATTGTGCACGAGTTTTTCCTAGCGATAATGAACTTAAAAGCCACGAAGCAAGCCACGCGAACAGTACTAAACCCTATAACTGCACTTTCTGTGATAAGGCTTTTAAACAAAGAAGTCATCTCACCGACCACGAACGTATTCACACAGGTGTAAAACCATTTAAATGTACAATTTGTGACAAAGCTTTCGTACAACGAAGCCAACTTAAATACCACGAGAACTCACACTTAGGTGTAAAACCATTCCAATGTACACAGTGTGGTAATACTTACTCGCAGCATGCTCATCTTAAAAGTCATGAACGTACATGTATAAATGCTGGAGTTAAAGTGTACGAGTGTAGACATTGCTTGAAGACGTTTTCACGATATGGAAGTCTTAAAGCTCATGAAAAGATGCATAAAAATATTCAAAACCCTAATCTTACGGCGTCTCTGTCACAGAAGTTAGACTTTACAGTTAAGCAGCTTACACAGGAGGAGACTTTGTCACGTCTTACAGCTCATGGACATTTGCAGTCAAAGGCTAAAGAAATAGATTCTGAGGGCAGTAAGTTAACCAAGGAAAAGAACACTTCCGAAAAACTTCATCTAGATCAAGAGATTTCTGAAGGGGAAGATTTAACAGAGAAACAGCCTCAAGAGTGTGATTCTTCTCAGGAGTTAGAGTTACCAAT
This sequence comes from Telmatactis stephensoni, assembly GCA_029948255.1. Classification (NCBI taxonomy): domain Eukaryota; kingdom Metazoa; phylum Cnidaria; class Anthozoa; order Actiniaria; family Isophelliidae; genus Telmatactis; species Telmatactis stephensoni. The sequence goes on from JALIZF010001780.1 coordinate 132,012, forward strand.
GGGATCGCCTAAGAATTGTAAGATTTCTGAGCTGCAACAAGCTCTGCCAAGCTCTAGCCATGAACCTACTTATTTAGAAGCTAAAGATATCAAGAAACAGAAGACTGAACACTCTATTGTAAACGATACATCACATAAGCCTAATGATTATCGAACTGACAAAGGGATCCATGATAAAGAAGGTGGTCAAGAGGCTTCCAGAACTGATAGTTTTAAAGAAGAACCTACACATACAGACGAAAAGACGTTGCAGCGAACAGATAATCCAATCCGCGATCAAGCCGAAGAAATTGTTTCAAAAACTGACGACATTTCTTCATCGACAGCCAGTTTAGTTACTGCCTCTCAGAATGAAGTTGAGTTACGGCTTGACAATGGGTTTTCACAAGATAACTGCATGGCTCATGAACGAACGGTTCAAAGTATTGGTGGTGATCCGCAGAATGGTAACCATATGGTTCACAGTTCAGTAAAGAAGAGATCATCAAGTGAGTGCGACCAAACCAGTCAGGAACAAGAAGGTGCCATTGCTGCTGATAACAAACTTAACGAAGTCAATAACTTCAACCAGCATACATCAGTTTGTGACAACACAAGAAGTGAACAAAAGCGCAAGAGACGCAGAAAGTCAACGCCTTGTCGATCCACAACGAGAGAAACTCACGCCACTCGGCCTTACAAATGTTCTTTCTGCACCAAGGCCTTCATTCAACGAAGTCATCTCCGAGATCATGAGTATATCCACAAAGGCGTTAAACCCTTTAAATGTGGCTTCTGTGATAAGACATTTACTCAGAATGGGAATCTTAAGACTCATGAGCGTATTCATACTGGGAATAAACCCTTTGCTTGCAATCGTTGTGACAAGGCATTTATTCAACGAAACCATCTCAGGGAACATGTAAAGATCCATTTCGAGCCCAAACGTGGGACGTCGTACACAAATAGTTGATGTGGCATTGGTCGTGAATAGCAGAGAGACTCAAGGTAGTTTTTCCTTGTTCCGTGCTCCACTTTTTTATTTTAGGAATTGATCAGTATATCGTAAAGCTAAGAAAAAGCCATTTAATCAGTCTAGGAAAGCTAATCACTTCCTAAAATGGCTCTGGCAATGAAAAAGTAACATGAGTCACCTTTAAGAAATTGTCCAGTTCCGAGATATGCTGCACCTGCCACATTCAAAGGAATTAGAACGAGGCTTCGTGCATAAATGGAATATTTGCGCGCAAATAAGCTCATAAAACGTTTGTGTTGTTACAGATGACTGAGTTTTGTGTATAGCTAATTGCACAAACATTGACCCTTTGAAAACATAGAAGCTGAGACCGAAATGAACGACGGGAAATCTGTTGATTAGATGATTTTAAAGAAGCACGTGTACATTGACATTTCAAATCGTGACTAAATCAATTTTTTGTTACTAAAAACACGATTATGTGGTGAATTCATCGATAAAATATATGATAATCTATATATTACTAGTGTACCCAGTAGCCATTTCGGTCTAAGCTTCTAGGTTCGATGATTTTGAAAGGGTCAATGTTCGTGCAAATAGCTATATGTACCCTCGTCTTGATTCCTTTATAAATGTAAGTGAAACATATCTCGAAAGTCGGCTATTCAGTCGCTTCTAGGTCAAGACTTAACTACAGCCGGTTTTGTTCACCTTTAAGCATCCAGTTCTTGTCTTTATAATGAAACTAGATGTTATTCTCCTTTCCTAATGTCTCTTTAGGCCTACTACATTTTGTAGGATTCCGAAAAAACAATTCGCTCTTTCAGTTATATCTTTACGCTCTTCCTTAAGCATAGTACATGAAGCTCTGTAGCCTGCGGGGCTGGCCGGCTCTGAGGGGAAAGGAGAGGGGAGTGGAAAGGGAAGGGAGGAGGGTCTTTCCCTTTCTTTCCCTTCCCTACCCTTTCTCTTTCCTCTTACCTAACAACTCACCTTCCCTGAGCCGACCACGCAGGCTAGAAGCTGCAATTCTTCCTTCAAGTATCTTTGTAGACACACCTTTTTGTTGGCAGGTTCAGAAAGTGATAATCCGCCATTTCTTTCTGCTCTCACCACCTGCTCTTTGAGGACCGCACCCATATTAGCAGGCAAAGATTAGATGTCATGATTGATTAATTATCAAACAATTGATATTAATAACTGAACTTGTAGATAGAGTACCGTACATGCTTGTACATAGATATCTTATTTAATACGCTTTCATCCAAAGTTTAGCCAGGGCTAATACTGGGAAGGTTTTTGATTACAAAAATGTTTGTGCGATGGCTTTGTTCTTTAGTTCCAGTTCTGTAGAATATTTTATTAATATTTTTTGATATTAATAAAACAGTAGGCCCCGGTTGCACGAAGGGTGGATAGTGCTATCCGTTGGATAAAGCCTTATTCAGCTATGAATAAAGTAATGGCATTTTCCAATACATCTATCCACTGGATAAGGTTTGGTCCCACGGCCAGGATCACATTTTAAAAGGGCCCTTTGATGACCTCTCTCTTGATAGGTATTAATAGAAATCATAGACGGACCATTATTTTTTGTAAGGGTTTTAAGAACGCTTACAGATGAAAAATAAAATAGTTCATTTACAATCGTAACGTACCAAAAATATTTCCTGAAGGCTTGAGGGGAGAGGGAAGTCAAACATATTTCTTACAACCTTCAAAAAGCAATGGTCCGTTAGACCGCCTTTTATACACTGATTTAGTTCCATATAATGATTGTTGTGTTAGATGTGTATAATAGACTTGAATGTATTCTGGATACAATAATAAAGTTAAATTTTCTTCTACGGTTTTTTTTTCTTTTCTTTTCCCAAGTTAGTTTGCATATAAGTACACTACTATAGCAGGGATTTTCGCGAAAAATCGAAAGAAACCTCTCACAGAACTCGGAGTATTTCCGTCTGAACATGAGAGCAGCTATAATCTAGCTATAAGGTGTTCGCATAAAAAGCACAAAGTTCTATGACGAAACACTTCTATCAAATTAAGCGTGAGTATCTAACGAGACCCGATAGAGCGCAAATAGCTAGTGGTGGCACTTAGAGTGGTTTTCAAAAACCCGTGAAACAATTTATGGAAATTTATGGAACAATAGAAAACAAAAGCCTTTTAGCGGAATAGCACTAAATAAATTAGTAAGCATTTCACGGGTTTATGAAAACCACTCTAACCCGTGAAACAAAATCTAATAGTCAATGTCAAAACAAAAGAAAACAGAAATAGTATCTACTAGAGTGCTTAGAGTGATTTTCACCGGACTGTGAAATAGTTACTAAGCTAATAGACACTAATAGACTCTGCACCCATTGTTTTCTTTTGTTGCAATTCAACTATTAGACACTATTAAACACTGACTATTAGTAATTGTTTCACAGTCCGATGAAAACCACTCTACAATAGAGTGATTTTTGGCACCGGACTGTGAAAGCGAATAGACACTGATAGACTCTGCACATATTGTTTTCTTTTGTACATGTTGCAATACAACTATTAGCAGTCTAATCACATGATTTTGAGTGCAATTTAGAATAAATTAGGACGAGTAAAGTTTTCGGTGTGTAACAAACAATTGCACGAGCTGTAGGTGAGTGCAATTTGTAAACACTGAAAACTTTACTCAAAATTTCAAAATATGCACACTTTCAACCAATTTATGTATACATGTATATGATTAAAACAAAGAAATTCACATTCCACGCACAAATTTCGAAAATAGCGGTAAAGCAAAAAGGTCCAATAAATTTGAACGAGTGGGATTTCAAAGAGTTCGAAATTGCACGAGCCTTTAGGAGAGTGCAATTTGAGCTTTTTGAAATCCCACGAGTTTAAGGTAGTTCGGGATTCATGAATTTTTACGATAAACATGCCTTCAAAATTCCTACAAAGAAAGAGGCGCATAGTAAAATAAAAATGGGGGGTCACCGAGGTCACTCTTGAGATATGAGGGGGAGATGTGGGGTGTTTGGGGATCTTTTTACGAAAAATGGCCGCGATATCCGGTCAAATTATAAGCATTTTGGAACAACCAAATGTATTTAAAAGCAAACAAAATGATAGCCTGGAATGCAGAAAAACACTTGGGACTAAGGTGTTGCCGAACAATTTGCAAAGAAGCGAAAGATCAACAATAATATGCGAAAAATGGCCTTCCAGAATACACGTTGAGTCTTCTACGATCTCTTTACTTCCTCACAGTTAAAGCAAGCGGGGAGGACTTTTACTTCAAGGTCATCTGTTACTTATGGATTGTTAATTTAAGGATACGGCTCGTGCTTCCACTACGCTCTCTCGGTTCTCCCAACATCACGCGTGTTTTGATCAGGCTATCAAACACGGGAAACCGTTTTTTATTTCTTTTATAAAATAACTAACACGCAAATAGACGAAAGAAGGAAAAAGAAAACACCGGCGAAAAAAGAAATTGACGTGAGCGTGTTTGATACTCTCATCAAACACGGGTTTCCAGCCAATCAGAGTGCGCGTTATATAAGAGTTAACGAACTCCGTGCTTCTGAGCATGTATACAATTTGTCTGCGCATGTCTGTGTTTTGGGCTTGCAATTCATTTGCATATCGAATGCAAGAAATTTTATGTTGACACGGAATATTTGGCTGGCTATCTCGTTCTTCAAAATTATGTTCAACTGCCGAAATACTGAGACAACTAAAACATGAGCAGTCTACCTACCGCTAGTGCGCTGTGGATAATTATCCAAACTGAAGGCACTCCAGATGGGAAAATATCGCGCGTCAAAGTCAGTAGAAAGTTGTGAGAAGAACCAAAACTCCGCACTTTCGAGTAATATTGTGGGCACTAAATTTATATGTAAGGTACGTTAAGCAGTGGAAGCCATTAACAACAAGTTACTGTGTACATTAGACCCGATAAGGGTATTTTAGACTCCATCGATCGTTGAATAATTAGCCATGTTTACTGGAATGTCGTACTTTTTCGCTCAAAATTCTTGCAATTCACTTTCAAAATTTTACATCTTAGACTGCGCCCCCCAGCAAATTTATTTAGTAATTCGCTTTTTTCACGTTTCTTCCTTGCAAAACTGAGCTTTTTTAGTCCAAACTCGTGGTCCCTACATGTGATCTAAAGCATTTTTGTGAACGTGTTTCAAAGCACGTTGTTTGCATGCAAATTTCAGCGATGAATTTATTGCTCCTTTATAAAGTATAAAACGCTGCTTCATACGGCACAAACTGTATGCCTCACAATGTATAAAAATAGGTCATTAACTTCTAGATAAATGTTGCAGATTATAAAATATAGGCTACCGAATTTATGTCAATTTTAACGAGGCTTGAACCCGGCTGTAAACATTGCTTGAAATCACATGGAGGGACCAGGAGTTTCCACCAAGAAAGCTCTGTTTTACAAGAACGAAGCATGGAAAAAGCGTATTATTAAATAATTCTGCTGGGGGGCGCTGTCACAGATGTAAAAAAATTGCAAGAATTTTGCGCGAAAAAGTACGAGATTCCAGTTAACATGGCCAATTATTCAACAACCAATGAAGTGCAGAGCACTCTTATTGGATCCAATTCACACAGTACCATGTTGGTAATGACATCCATTACTAAATTTACCTTATACCTGAATTCAACGCCAACATTATAACTCGAAAGTGCGGAATTCTGGTCCTTCTCACAACTTTCTACTGACTTTGACGCGTGATATTTTCCCATCTGGAGTGCCTTCAGTTTGGATAATTATCCACAGCGCACTAGTAGTAGATAGACTGCTCATGTTTTAGTTGTCTCAGTATTTCGGTAGTTGAACATAATTTTGAAGAACGAGATAGCCAGCCAAATATTCCGTGTCAACATAAAATTTCTTGCATTCGATATGCAAATGAATTTCAAGCCCAAAACACAGACATGCGCAGACAAATTGTATACATGCTGTGCTTCTGAGGATTTAAGTATTTTCAAGTCTGCTCTTAAATCATGCAAGTTGACATAAATAAGTAATAATTATTTACATAGTTCATATCATTTGTATGTAGCTAGTATTATTCCTCTTACATTCTTAGATACACGACCACATCAGCTAAGCTGTAATTCCATCGTGTCTAAATAAACGTTATCAGTTATTATTATTATTATTTCTTTTATTTCACAGTGTAATACTGGCTGCTTACATCATTTTGCCGGGAATATACCCTATTCCTAAGGCCTTATCTATTTACAATGGTTTTCTTTTTGTGGTTACTAGTAGTTTACGACCCCCATATGGCATCAATATCCGGTAATATATCCCTAATAATTATCGCTGAAATGCGTGACGACGCAGAGCGTGACTAGGATTTGTGACGCTTGACACGTGTACGGGATTAAAAGTGCAGGTGACCGTAAACAAGGCATTGTTGAGAATGACCAGGAACAGAAAATACTTGAAATTCTAGTACAAAGTTTAACGTTTTATTTGAGTACACAAATTATTGACATTCGTAGGCAAAATGAAATCACATAATTGTACTTAACGGTTGGTGTTCAGATACGCCACATTCACTATTAGACTTGAAGCGATACACATCTCACAAGTAGGCATTGTTGAGAACGAACTGGAACAGAAAAATAAGAATGTTTCAAAATTCTGGCACAAAGATGAAAACTTTATATAAGAGTAAATATACAGATTATATTTTTTACATTGCCGGTGATGAGACGGAATGTTGTTGCATGTTGTTGTATATATGGTTGAATGTACAGCAAAGTCGAGAAACGGGAAAACGATGGTATTTCAAAGTCAGGGAATTGTTAGGCACTCGGTACAAATGTAACGTGTGCCTCCACTATTCTCGGAAGGTGACCAAAATCTACGGATACCCGTGGGACGCCGAAGAAGAACACGGAAAATGTTGCTGTGGTCGAAGCAAACTCTTCAAGGAAGCAATGAAAAAAATGTATAACGACGAGTGGGATAGTAATAAGAACTGAACATACCTGTTTGATAGCCGAACCTTAGTCCTGTGGCTGCGACGAGTGCCCCGATACTACGAGAATACTAATGAAAATATACGAAAAACTGACAGAATAATTCATTTTGTTCCACAAAATGGAACAGATGAACATGAGCACTCCATCGTACGATACTTACTGGACACCATTGTTGAAAGAGTTTGAATGAATGCCAACCGTCAAAACGGAACACGTGTGGAATTTCAACGGCATGAAATTCCTGACATTTGAAATTTAACAAATCTGGGTTTATTATGAGGAGGAGCAACAACGCTGCAAAACTTGTCATTCTGTTTAAACGAGGAACCTTGGCCGGCAATATATATACATCGATGAGGCGTTCTGTGCCTTTGTCAAAAAAGACGAACCACAAACAGTTTACATTTAACACTTATTGACTGGGACCGAGGGAAACAGTATGTTTTGTGGTCCCGAGACCGCCAATGTTTCCCGAAGCGGAGCTGAGGGAAACATCAGCGGTTGAGGGACCACAAACATACTGCTTTCCCGACTCGGTCCCAGTCAATAAGTGTTTTGTTATATACCAACTGTCAAAGAACAATCAAAACGCATAGTTATGATCACACATTTTTATTCCAAATCTGACTTATTAACCTGTGCGTATCTGATATTTCTCTTTTCTTGTTTTCTGAGGGTCAAAATTGAGGGCCCTCGATGATGTTGAATTTCGTTTCTTTCGCAAGATGTCGTGATAATCCATACCTAATTGAGATAAGAGTGTTCTTTGTGTAAAAAGACCCATCTTGCTTTCTTGCATTTACATAGTACATAGAACTGTTGTAACAATTGGTTTAGTTCGAGTTTTGTGAGACCTTCAAAGTCGGCAGAAATTCCTTTTTCTAAGCAAAAGTCTCTTAGAATCTTCACAGCTTAATTGTTTTGTTGCATTCTTTGTGGATTTAGACTCTTTGTCATTCAGTAACTTTTCGATATCTTCGTCCGTTCTGCTTGCAAATCTTGCACTTTCCTCCATTTTTGTGTTGTCTGTTTTGTCGTTGTTGTTAAAATGAAGTTTGTAGCGGACGCGCGAGCGCGCTGGTTTTCCCGCTTTTTTCAACCAAGGACCTCAATCAACTTCCGGTTTTGTTATTACCGGTCAATAAAACTCACTGTTGCCCGCTGAGAGTAGTCGCTAAGGAAACAGCAAAATTTGTTGACGTTCACGTGATGCGCTCTCGTCCAATCAGAGCACGAAAAAAATTGACTTTGACAGTTGGTATATAACAATGAAGATTTCAACACCATCCGGAGTTTTCACTGAATTGAGGTGCAGACTCGTGGACATGTTTGAAACCATTCGTTTCCTCAAGGAACTTGTTGAAGAAGAGAGTTTTCCTAGCTCAAAGACATAAAAAAAACACGTTAAAATAAAGCATCGATGCCCGTAATGAGGAACCAGCTGAGAAGAAAGAATATAAGGACAAAGTGTCGCTTAACCGCAAAGGGAAAAGCTTCAAGAATTAAAACGTCGGGGAATGTAAAATGTAGAAAACAAGCCCAGAAACATAAAACAAAACAAAAAAATAAATAAATAAAAACAAAAAAAGTTGCAAGAAGACGAAAAATGCAGAAAACAAGAAAGTATATTTGAACTGATGAAAAACACTTTTTTGACAAATGTTGTATACAACGGTAATCAATCAACTCTGTAATTCTTAGTTTTATGTTTGTTTGTCATTAAACTGGAACTAAATATAAAAACCATCGCGTGTCTCTTTGATATTTAAACCCTTGCGGTTTGGTAATTAATGATCTCTTCGCTCGATCTCTCTGACGACAAATCTTGTAAATAGTGCTGTTGCAATTCTAAGTCATGCATGAGTGGGTTGCTTTCTCTTTTTCTATACAGTTTGTAGAATTAAACAAAAAAACACACACCACTGAAAAACAATAAAGAAGCCAACAACGTACAGAAGGGAGGTCTGCAGGATCCAATGAATGTCGTATTTATTCCAATACGGTTTATTACGTCCAGTGATTGTACAGTGGTACGTTTTGTGACTGTTGAGGATTTATTTTAAGATAGATATGGTGTAGGATATAGTGTTTGTTAGATAGGAGGGATACTCAGATATGTTTCCTCCTCAAATGTTACACTAGGGATATATATCGATTTATATCTATCGTAGTTGACCTTGAATTTCCATGATCCAAATAAGTGTGTCTATAATTTTAGAATGAAGAAACCTATATTTCAGTTATCCTGTCATAATTTTTAAATATTCACTTTAATAAGAGTGCAGTTTTTCAGTGACATATACATATAAATATTCGATTCTTTTTCTCCTTTATTTATCTATTATAATTTATTTTCTCCTCTTCTTCGTTTCTTATAGTCTATTGTAATCATTGTATTTAAATTGGGTAGCCTGCTTGTAAGGGAAGGATTTCCTGTTCAGGTCTTCCCCATAACCATTAAGTTGTGGAAACTATTAAAGTAAAGTAAAGTAGAGCCACGGACGATTGAAATGTTAGTACCTGGTTCTTTTGTCACTTCGTACAACAATGCTGTGTATGTTTGCTAAACAGGAACAGTTTAAAGGATTAGAACATAAGTCGTCTTGCCTTACAGTTGGAATTTGAAGGTGTAGAAGTAGAAGATCGACACAAACCATCCGCCGGATTGGCTTTGAAAGAAACAAACGACTTGTACTGGGCAGTGCAGTTAGTAGTTAGTGGAATGTCATTTAGGACTAGATGACCAGTATAGTCAGTGAGCTTTGGCACGTGCAACTTCGAATAGTACAGTATGGTTGCTTGGTGTTTGATTTCACACAAAGTGAATTCAAAATGGCAACTCAAAAAGCAAAACAAGAATCAGCATTATGGCGACAAGAATGAATATTTTCTACATTACCAGAAAATTGTCAATAATGTTTTTAGTACCACGATCACTGACATGCTTTCTAAGTATTTCTGTAGTGCTAAGCAAAGACTTCTGAGACAGTCGTTCACTTTAGGTATTCACCATGTCAAGAACTCAGCGAACAAGCAAACAATGAACGCAGAACAAATTTTATGATCTTCCAAAACTAAGCTTGACTATAAACATGGAGAATATCAACAACAACAACAACAACTCATCAACTTCTTTATTTCACTCATGTTGATACATATTTACACATTAATGTGGATCTTGATCTTGCTTAAAGTCAGGACGTAAGACACATACCAAGAAGACATTTATGAAAAAGAGAAGCCAAATAAAATGTATCGAAATGTAGCTATCATTAATTTACAGACTACGTGTAAGAGTGGCATGGACTAGAATGAGTATCATAACTTGAAAAGTTCATTATTTTGACTGCTGGGAATATCTACAATCTTAAAGAAATGTGTCAAGAAATACAAGACAAAGTGATTCCATTTGTAAAAGAGAACTTGTTGCCCTCAAACAAAAGACAATGCGAGGACGCCATTAATGAGCAGAAAGACAAAACGTTTAGGTCGAAAAGACGACTGAGATGAAGTCAAAATTCATGAGCAGAAAATCCGGACCACCTCGTGTCAAGTACCCTCGGCATCACGTCAAATCATTTGCGATGAGGTGGAGTTAACAGAGAGAGAAAAATCTTTTGAAGACAAGCCGAATTCATGCCAACGAAACGAAGCATGGAGAACGTAACACTGGGGGAACTCAGAACAAACCATTGCTATGGTTGTACCTACAATCGACCAAGCCAAAAAGACCACGATTTGTGTTTCGAGGTGAAAGAAAGTGATGCTGACTATTACATCGACCTAGCCAATTCATCATCAATCAATCATTTCTTTATTAATTTATGACCATCAGAATATATATAATATATATGTATACATATTTTTTAACAAAGATTTTTACAGAACTTTTTTTCCAAATAAATAATAATAACAGGAAAAATATATTACAAAAACTAGAAGTATTTTAAAAACGAATAATAGTAATGATAATAATAATAAATATAATTATTATAAATAATTATAATTTATTTATAATTATAATTACAATTATAGTAGTATTTTTATTAGTCATACGAGTATAGTCGTTGAGTATGAATAACGTACGAGCAAGATTAATATTGAATCCAAACTGTAACAAACACCGAATACTGTTGTCTGACGAAGAAGTAAGAAATAACTTGACAAAATTAACCTTATGCTTGGTCAAAACAAAGTTTGAAGAAGGAGAACGTTCGCCAGGATTTGGATATTAGTTACTGCCAAAATAGAGAATGTGATAAACGTTTGCAGCATAACCCAAAAGCAGAATGTTGTTCAGTATTGTAAAGGCAATTTCTTTGAATGCGCTTGTTATTTTGGCATGAAAGACATATAAAAAAGTTCTGCTGTCCCCGTATTAGTTTCAGTTGTCTCTGACTGAGTTAACGTTGCCTACCACTAACGTAAAGATGAATTGATTTGTGTTATCCTCAGTAACTCGGATGCACTCAGACTTAGCGTTTCTAATTTGTTTTGAAAAAATCTAAGTGTGTGTTTGCTTGCTGTGGAGGAACAATTGTGATTGAAAACTCAAATCAAACAGATGGAAGGGTACCTCAAAAACCTGTATTACGATCCCAGTCGTGCTGGAAGTTTTGGAGGAATCGATGCTGCTGTACCGTGCTGTAAAAGAAGACGGAAAATTCAAGATTTCCCGCAACAAATAAAATCAGAAAGTGCAGTGGTAGGCAACTCAAGACACATACACACTACATCAAACGTGTAAGAAAAAACTTTAAACGCAATAGGGTTTTGGCCGATGGTATCAATACAAACTGGCATCTTGATTTGGTTCCTCTGGCCTCCAAGTCTGCCATCTCGCTGAAAAAAGGCTTGAAAACCAATTTTCAATCTGGTTGCACTCCCGAGTGATTATTTACACAGATAAAGGCACCGATTTTACCAACAGACTTGTACAAAAACTCCTGAAAGAAACTGAAAAAAAAAAATGTCAAGTTTGCGCAGCAACCGAAAAACTATTCCGGAGCGTCAAACAAAATAATTTCCCGAAAGGCTGGGAAAACTCCGTTGCTCTATTCCACAGCGTCAAGCAAAAGATAGTGGAGTGGGTAGTGGAACGTGCCACGCTGAAGCATCTATTGTTTTCGATTCAGCCACCTTTGTGTTATGGAACAATCTTCTTCAAAAATTAGGTCACGTGAAACAGTCATTTTAAGCGCGAGCTTATACAATTTCTAGTTTTAAGCGCGAGCCTAAAAAGTTCTTCATTATTTAATCTATATATAACAAATAATTGATAACAGAGACGATATAACAAATAATCAATAATATAACAAATAATAATAAAAAACATGAAACGTAAATAAAGTTATTACGCTATGTATGAGTATTTATTGAATCAAATGATGAATTGATCTATGAAATAGTAATTTTAGTTATATTTTTATCCGATGGACTATCATTTAGTGAATTGTAAAGCGTTGTTGAACCTTTGGATATTGACGCTATATAAATATTATTTATGATGATGATGATGATGATGATTATTATTATTATTAAGTAGTAGGAAACACCGTTTCTGAGACCGGGGTATGGGGTACTCCCCCCCTACCTAGCCCGGCAGGGCGGTACCTTCCTCTCTGGGGTCTGGGGTACGGCCCTTTCCCCTGCTAGCCCGGTAGGGCTACCCCTCGCCCAGGGATATGCCGATGAAGTGCCGCCCCTTCCTTCTAGCCCGATAGGTCTACCCCGGGGTATTATGATGGGGTACAGCAAGCATGAATGGCCGGTACAGAGATTACGGGTTTACGGGGTCGATGACGTCATGAGTTTGATGGTGCAATGATCACCAGCCGGTCAAGCATTTTTCTTCTCTTTTAAATCCTCCTAATTCTTTAATAGTATAGAATTAAAGAAGTAGTAAAAGTTTTCAAATTTGTCAAATTTTTAGATTTTCTAAACATATATGTACGTGACAGCCAGTATTTTTGAAACGGTCACATGAAAATGTATTGTTTTAAACTCTTGTTTATAGTTTGTACAAGAATTTTTCCAGAGTCATTTATTTAATCGATTCTAAAGGCATATTACAATCAAAATTATAGATTTAAAATACATAAGTGTCGGTGTCTCATATCATTTACACTATATTTTGAGTCACTAGTTTGTTATTTGCAAAGCTTTATGTTTACAACTTATGCAAATTTCACGAAACGTAACGTTCTTTTAAATTTGTTTCATTTAAAGGCTCATTCATTGTTTACACAGTTGTCATAAGTCCACGTGCCTTTTCGTTCGCCGATTTTACATCCTTTTAGTGTATCATTCTGTCCCTTTTCAATACATTGGGATGACTTTAACTTTGTCTTTAATCGAAAACTCTTCTCCCATACTTTACGAGTCACAAACCCAAAGGCGATTGTACTGAAAGGTTAAAACAGAGTGGCTGAAGAACTAAAAATAATCATGGGTGATGTTAGGATCAACTTCTCATGCAAGTCACCTCATCCTGACTGGTTCAAAGAGCTCACATTTAAAGTGGGACCACAAAACGGGGTTACATCAGGTCGTGGACAGTTCGGTGGTGTATCCTTAAAAGAGCAAATACGTCGAAGGAAATTGACGGGACTACAGCAACAACAAGAAGAAATCAACAAAACTTAATCATGTATACTGTGACCTCTTGAGACAATAGATAGAAATGGAGACTAAACTTTACAAATGGGTGGAAAGAGATCCAGCCTTTTGACCAGATTAAAGATAAAGTTAAAGTCATCCCAATGTATTGAAAAGGGACAGAATGATACACTAAAAGGATGTAAAATCGGCGAACGAAAAGGCACGTGGACTTATGACAACTGTGTAAACAATGAATGAGCCTTTAAATGAAACAAATTTAAAAGAACGTTACGTTTCGTGAAATTTGCATAAGTTGTAAACATAAAGCTGCAAATAACAAACTAGTGACTCAAAATATAGTGTAAATGATATGAGACACCGACACTTATGTATTTTAAATCTATAATTTTGATTGTAATATGCCTTTAGAATCGATTAAATAAATGACTCTGGAAAAATTCTTGTACAAACTATAAACAAGAGTTTAAAACAATACATTTTCATGTGACCGTTTCAAAAATACTGGCTGTCACGTACATATATGTTTAGAAAATCTAAAAATTTGACAAATTTGAAAACTTTTACTACTTCTTTAATTCTATACTATTAAAGAATTAGGAGGATTTAAAAGAGAAGAAAAATGCTTGACCGGCTGGTGATTATTGCACCATCAAACTCATGACGTCATCGACCCCGTAAACCCGTAATCTCTGTACCGGCCATTCATGCTTGCTGTACCCCATCATAATACCCCGGGGTAGACCTATCGGGCTAGAAGGAAGGGGCGGCACTTCATCGGCATATCCCTGGGCGAGGGGTAGCCCTACCGGGCTAGCAGGGGAAAGGGCCGTACCCCAGACCCCAGAGAGGAAGGTACCGCCCTGCCGGGCTAGGTAGGGGGGGAGTACCCCATACCCCGGTCTCAGAAACGGTGTTTCCTACTACTTAATAATAATAATAATCATCATCATCATCATCATCATAAATAATATTTATATAGCGTCAATATCCAAAGGTTCAACAACGCTTTACAATTCACTAAATGATAGTCCATCGGATAAAAATATAACTAAAATTACTATTTCATAGATCAATTCATCATTTGATTCAATAAATACTCATACATAGCGTAATAACTTTATTTACGTTTCATGTTTTTTATTATTATTTGTTATATTATTGATTATTTGTTATATCGTCTCTGTTATCAATTATTTGTTATATATAGATTAAATAATGAAGAACTTTTTAGGCTCGCGCTTAAAACTAGAAATTGTATAAGCTCGCGCTTAAAATGACTGTTTCACGTGACCTAATTTTTGAAGAAGATTGTTCCATAACACAAAGGTGGCTGAATCGAAAACAATAGATGCTTCAGCGTGGCACGTTCCACTACCCACTCCACTATCTTTTGCTTGACGCTGTGGAATAGAGCAACGGAGTTTTCCCAGCCTTTCGGGAAATTATTTTGTTTGACGCTCCGGAATAGTTTTTCGGTTGCTGCGCAAACTTGACATTTTTTTTTTTCAGTTTCTTTCAGGAGTTTTTGTACAAGTCTGTTGGTAAAATCGGTGCCTTTATCTGTGTAAATAATCACTCGGGAGTGCAACCAGATTGAAAATTGGTTTTCAAGCCTTTTTTCAGCGAGATGGCAGACTTGGAGGCCAGAGGAACCAAATCAAGATGCCAGTTTGTATTGATACCATCGGCCAAAACCCTATTGCGTTTAAAGTTTTTTCTTACACGTTTGATGTAGTGTGTATGTGTCTTGAGTTGCCTACCACTGCACTTTCTGATTTTATTTGTTGCGGGAAATCTTGAATTTTCCGTCTTCTTTTACAGCACGGTACAGCAGCATCGATTCCTCCAAAACTTCCAGCACGACTGGGATCGTAATACAGGTTTTTGAGGTACCCTTCCATCTGTTTGATTTGAGTTTTCAATCACAATTGTTCCTCCACAGCAAGCAAACACACACTTAGATTTTTTCAAAACAAATTAGAAACGCTAAGTCTGAGTGCATCCGAGTTACTGAGGATAACACAAATCAATTCATCTTTACGTTAGTGGTAGGCAACGTTAACTCAGTCAGAGACAACTGAAACTAATACGGGGACAGCAGAACTTTTTTATATGTCTTTCATGCCAAAATAACAAGCGCATTCAAAGAAATTGCCTTTACAATACTGAACAACATTCTGCTTTTGGGTTATGCTGCAAACGTTTATCACATTCTCTATTTTGGCAGTAACTAATATCCAAATCCTGGCGAACGTTCTCCTTCTTCAAACTTTGTTTTGACCAAGCATAAGGTTAATTTTGTCAAGTTATTTCTTACTTCTTCGTCAGACAACAGTATTCGGTGTTTGTTACAGTTTGGATTCAATATTAATCTTGCTCGTACGTTATTCATACTCAACGACTATACTCGTATGACTAATAAAAATACTACTATAATTGTAATTATAATTATAAATAAATTATAATTATTTATAATAATTATATTTATTATTATTATCATTACTATTATTCGTTTTTAAAATACTTCTAGTTTTTGTAATATATTTTTCCTGTTATTATTATTTATTTGGAAAAAAAGTTCTGTAAAAATCTTTGTTAAAAAATATGTATACATATATATTATATATATTCTGATGGTCATAAATTAATAAAGAAATGATTGATTGATGATGAATTGGCTAGGTCGATGTAATAGTCAGCATCACTTTCTTTCACCTCGAAACACAAATCGTGGTCTTTTTGGCTTGGTCGATTGTAGGTACAACCATAGCAATGGTTTGTTCTGAGTTCCCCCAGTGTTACGTTCTCCATGCTTCGTTTCGTTGGCATGAATTCGGCTTGTCTTCAAAAGATTTTTCTCTCTCTGTTAACTCCACCTCATCGCAAATGATTTGACGTGATGCCGAGGGTACTTGACACGAGGTGGTCCGGATTTTCTGCTCATGAATTTTGACTTCATCTCAGTCGTCTTTTCGACCTAAACGTTTTGTCTTTCTGCTCATTAATGGCGTCCTCGCATTGTCTTTTGTTTGAGGGCAACAAGTTCTCTTTTACAAATGGAATCACTTTGTCTTGTATTTCTTGACACATTTCTTTAAGATTGTAGATATTCCCAGCAGTCAAAATAATGAACTTTTCAAGTTATGATACTCATTCTAGTCCATGCCACTCTTACACGTAGTCTGTAAATTAATGATAGCTACATTTCGATACATTTTATTTGGCTTCTCTTTTTCATAAATGTCTTCTTGGTATGTGTCTTACGTCCTGACTTTAAGCAAGATCAAGATCCACATTAATGTGTAAATATGTATCAACATGAGTGAAATAAAGAAGTTGATGAGTTGTTGTTGTTGTTGTTGATATTCTCCATGTTTATAGTCAAGCTTAGTTTTGGAAGATCATAAAATTTGTTCTGCGTTCATTGTTTGCTTGTTCGCTGAGTTCTTGACATGGTGAATACCTAAAGTGAACGACTGTCTCAGAAGTCTTTGCTTAGCACTACAGAAATACTTAGAAAGCATGTCAGTGATCGTGGTACTAAAAACATTATTGACAATTTTCTGGTAATGTAGAAAATATTCATTCTTGTCGCCATAATGCTGATTCTTGTTTTGCTTTTTGAGTTGCCATTTTGAATTCACTTTGTGTGAAATCAAACACCAAGCAACCATACTGTACTATTCGAAGTTGCACGTGCCAAAGCTCACTGACTATACTGGTCATCTAGTCCTAAATGACATTCCACTAACTACTAACTGCACTGCCCAGTACAAGTCGTTTGTTTCTTTCAAAGCCAATCCGGCGGATGGTTTGTGTCGATCTTCTACTTCTACACCTTCAAATTCCAACTGTAAGGCAAGACGACTTATGTTCTAATCCTTTAAACTGTTCCTGTTTAGCAAACATACACAGCATTGTTGTACGAAGTGACAAAAGAACCAGGTACTAACATTTCAATCGTCCGTGGCTCTACTTTACTTTACTTTAATAGTTTCCACAACTTAATGGTTATGGGGAAGACCTGAACAGGAAATCCTTCCCTTACAAGCAGGCTACCCAATTTAAATACAATGATTACAATAGACTATAAGAAACGAAGAAGAGGAGAAAATAAATTATAATAGATAAATAAAGGAGAAAAAGAATCGAATATTTATATGTATATGTCACTGAAAAACTGCACTCTTATTAAAGTGAATATTTAAAAATTATGACAGGATAACTGAAATATAGGTTTCTTCATTCTAAAATTATAGACACACTTATTTGGATCATGGAAATTCAAGGTCAACTACGATAGATATAAATCGATATATATCCCTAGTGTAACATTTGAGGAGGAAACATATCTGAGTATCCCTCCTATCTAACAAACACTATATCCTACACCATATCTATCTTAAAATAAATCCTCAACAGTCACAAAACGTACCACTGTACAATCACTGGACGTAATAAACCGTATTGGAATAAATACGACATTCATTGGATCCTGCAGACCTCCCTTCTGTACGTTGTTGGCTTCTTTATTGTTTTTCAGTGGTGTGTGTTTTTTTGTTTAATTCTACAAACTGTATAGAAAAAGAGAAAGCAACCCACTCATGCATGACTTAGAATTGCAACAGCACTATTTACAAGATTTGTCGTCAGAGAGATCGAGCGAAGAGATCATTAATTACCAAACCGCAAGGGTTTAAATATCAAAGAGACACGCGATGGTTTTTATATTTAGTTCCAGTTTAATGACAAACAAACATAAAACTAAGAATTACAGAGTTGATTGATTACCGTTGTATACAACATTTGTCAAAAAAGTGTTTTTCATCAGTTCAAATATACTTTCTTGTTTTCTGCATTTTTCGTCTTCTTGCAACTTTTTTTGTTTTTATTTATTTATTTTTTTGTTTTGTTTTATGTTTCTGGGCTTGTTTTCTACATTTTACATTCCCCGACGTTTTAATTCTTGAAGCTTTTCCCTTTGCGGTTAAGCGACACTTTGTCCTTATATTCTTTCTTCTCAGCTGGTTCCTCATTACGGGCATCGATGCTTTATTTTAACGTGTTTTTTTTATGTCTTTGAGCTAGGAAAACTCTCTTCTTCAACAAGTTCCTTGAGGAAACGAATGGTTTCAAACATGTCCACGAGTCTGCACCTCAATTCAGTGAAAACTCCGGATGGTGTTGAAATCTTCATTGTTATATACCAACTGTCAAAGTCAATTTTTTTCGTGCTCTGATTGGACGAGAGCGCATCACGTGAACGTCAACAAATTTTGCTGTTTCCTTAGCGACTACTCTCAGCGGGCAACAGTGATTTTTATTGACCGGTAATAACAAAACCGGAAGTTGATTGAGGTCCTTGGTTGAAAAAAGCGGGAAAACCAGCGCGCTCGCGCGTCCGCTACAAACTTCATTTTAACAATAACGACAAAACAGACAACACAAAAATGGAGGAAAGTGCAAGATTTGCAAGCAGAACGGACGAAGATATCGAAAAGTTACTGAATGACAAAGAGTCTAAATCCACAAAGAATGCAACAAAACAATTAAGCTGTGAAGATTCTAAGAGACTTTTGCTTAGAAAAAGGAATTTCTGCCGACTTTGAAGGTCTCACAAAACTCGAACTAAACCAATTGTTACAACAGTTCTATGTACTATGTAAATGCAAGAAAGCAAGATGGGTCTTTTTACACAAAGAACACTCTTATCTCAATTAGGTATGGATTATCACGACATCTTGCGAAAGAAACGAAATTCAACATCATCGAGGGCCCTCAATTTTGACCCTCAGAAAACAAGAAAAGAGAAATATCAGATACGCACAGGTTAATAAGTCAGATTTGGAATAAAAATGTGTGATCATAACTATGCGTTTTGATTGTTCTTTGACAGTTGGTATATAACAAAACACTTATTGACTGGGACCGAGGGAAACAGTATGTTTTGTGGTCCCTCGACCGCCAATGTTTCCCTCAGCTCCGCTTCGGGAAACATCAGCGGTCTCGGGACCACAAAAACATACTGTTTCCCTCGGTCCCAGTCAATAAGTGTTAAATGTAAACTGTTTGTGGTTCGTCTTTTTTGACAAAGGCACAGAACGCCTCATCGATGTATATATATTGCCGGCCAAGGTTCCTCGTTTAAACAGAATGACAAGTTTTGCAGCGTTGTTGCTCCTCCTCATAATAAACCCAGATTTGTTAAATTTCAAATGTCAGGAATTTCATGCCGTTGAAATTCCACACGTGTTCCGTTTTGACGGTTGGCATTCATTCAAACTCTTTCAACAATGGTGTCCAGTAAGTATCGTACGATGGAGTGCTCATGTTCATCTGTTCCATTTTGTGGAACAAAATGAATTATTCTGTCAGTTTTTCGTATATTTTCATTAGTATTCTCGTAGTATCGGGGCACTCGTCGCAGCCACAGGACTAAGGTTCGGCTATCAAACAGGTATGTTCAGTTCTTATTACTATCCCACTCGTCGTTATACATTTTTTTCATTGCTTCCTTGAAGAGTTTGCTTCGACCACAGCAACATTTTCCGTGTTCTTCTTCGGCGTCCCACGGGTATCCGTAGATTTTGGTCACCTTCCGAGAATAGTGGAGGCACACGTTACATTTGTACCGAGTGCCTAACAATTCCCTGACTTTGAAATACCATCGTTTTCCCGTTTCTCGACTTTGCTGTACATTCAACCATATATACAACAACATGCAACAACATTCCGTCTCATCACCGGCAATGTAAAAAATATAATCTGTATATTTACTCTTATATAAAGTTTTCATCTTTGTGCCAGAATTTTGAAACATTCTTATTTTTCTGTTCCAGTTCGTTCTCAACAATGCCTACTTGTGAGATGTGTATCGCTTCAAGTCTAATAGTGAATGTGGCGTATCTGAACACCAACCGTTAAGTACAATTATGTGATTTCATTTTGCCTACGAATGTCAATAATTTGTGTACTCAAATAAAACGTTAAACTTTGTACTAGAATTTCAAGTATTTTCTGTTCCTGGTCATTCTCAACAATGCCTTGTTTACGGTCACCTGCACTTTTAATCCCGTACACGTGTCAAGCGTCACAAATCCTAGTCACGCTCTGCGTCGTCACGCATTTCAGCGATAATTATTAGGGATATATTACCGGATATTGATGCCATATGGGGGTCGTAAACTACTGTTACTGGCTTAATGCCAGTAACACACTATGCCATCGGGTCGTCTGCGAGTCCGTGAGTGAGTGAGTGATTTTCGGAAATCTCCGAAGAGCCGAAAGATACGCGAACTTCCGAAGTAGAGGCGAAGTCCCAAGCCGAACTACGAAGTACGTGAACAGAACTACGTGCGCCGGTCTAAGAGTGGTTAAGGAGGCTTCCTACAATTTTTCTAGTGCTCGACCGGTCAACTTGAAACGGCTGTAGTTCTTACATGAAAGCACCCACAGTTATGACCTTTCGTCCACTTACTACATAAAGACTGAAATTTTTATTGGTGTCTATTTTGTTTACATCAGGGTTACCATAGCGACGAAACGATGACGTCACCGTTTTAGATTCCAAGCAATTTTACGCGTTTTTCGACCTAAACTTTTAAAATGACACACAAGACGTTAATATTTAGGACTTTGCCTAGCAGCATACGAATTTTGGATAAATTCGTATAGACAGATTTTGAATTATTCGAGGCGCAATTTTTTAACCCCAAAAATCACCTTTTCTAGTCTTCGATTCCATAATTGTAAAAGCAAAGCAGCATGACAACTCTTCGACTGTCCAAATGTTGTTCAAATATCAGACTACTTCTCTACGAAGTTGCACGTGAGAAAGTGTTTTGGATCTCCGTCAGCATACGTCCATTTAGCCATGAAATTAGGCGAAATTTTATCAAAATTTATACACAAAGCGTTTAGTGCTCCTAAAGAAAAATTTCTCGGTCAACTGTTTGATTTCTTAATGTTTAGGGTTAATTTATTGGCAAATAACCAATCGCATACATTTCCTAGTTCCTCATTCACAATTTTTTCAAGAAATTTTAGGCTTTGGTTTGCGTAGAGCAAATTTGTATTATCTGCGAACAGAAAAAGTGACATTTATCTGATGAAGAGCGAATATCATTGATGTAAATTACGAACAAAGGCCCCAATACAGATCACTGTGGGACGCCGCATAGAGTATTTTCTTTACTTGATATCATGCCATCTATTTCTGTTTGTGTTTTCCGTGAAAGATAAGAAGAAAACCAATCATTATTAATAATTTCTCACGTATCCCTATCCGTAGTAACTAAATTTGCTTAGTAATATTTTATGATTGACAGTATCAAACGCTTTCTGTAAATCGATAAAGATTTTGATCCATATTTGATTGAATTTTGTTAACGATATCTAGTAGTGCGCACTAGATGGCTGTCTGGGAAGGAGGATCGAAAGTGCAAACCAGGAGCCCATAACTCCTGTGCAAAACTTGATTTCTAATGGTCCACCCCTAAGAAGTTTTACTCCTTCGTTTCTGAACAGATATAAATGCAACTATTTTAAAAGTGCTGCTGGCAAAAGGTCCCGGGACCACGCGACTCACCTGAAGGGATATCGGTAGAAATCGCTCAAGAATACTATGATTAAGACGACAATTCACATATATATTATTATTATATTATATTAATCGTTCTTTAGCCAGGGTAGACCCTACACTACAAAGACTTTCATTTTTTGATGCTAAAATAAATCTAGTGAAGTGAGTCAAGTCAAGTTTTGCATCTACCCGCCATGCAACTTTTTGTGATACATGTAGTAACCTGCGTAGCGGCCCTGGGGAGGGCAGGGGAGAGGGAAAGGGGACTGGGGAGAAGGGTGTTATAATTAGTTGTTTACTATTATACGGTTATGAATATCATTAAGAATTTCGATTATATTTACTTAAAACAAAGCAGCTTTAAAACGAAACAGAGACGGTTTCTTCAGTTTATTTCATAATAGTTTTCCGCTACTAGGAGAGCATCTGAAGCTCTCGTATGCCATGTCACTGTACCTTGTTGATTTATAAATTGAATTTCCCAAAATTCATCAACATTTTACATTTGACTATTCATGACCAAGAGACTAGTTGGTTGCCAACACTCAGGAACAGATGGTTGTCCATCTGCCAGAAGCGATTTCAATAAATTTCAACTAACGTGTCACACAAATTAATTTGACTACCTCCAACTTTGAGAGATATCAAATATAATCTGCAGAGAAGAAGAACAAACCAATAGAGTCTAACCAATATAACAACTAAGAGAACTAAGAACACTTATATTTTTGCTTGTATTAGATATTTTTAGACCAGACGTTTATCTTGTTGTTCCAGACTAAGTCATATAAAAAGGTTAACGCACTCTTTGCTCGTGAATTATCTGGATTGACCTTCACTCGTTTACTCGGCTAACGCCTCGTGCAGTATTTAAAATTTTTCGTTCATTGTTAGCGAACTCGTGAAGGTAAATCCCGATAATTCACTCGCTGAGTGCGTTAACCTCTAATTACAATATGTAACACAACTTCAAGAAAAGTCGTTCGGTACAATTCAAAAATCTGTTTTAAACAGGTATTTCATCTTGGTACATCAGTTTTTAACCGGTAGAAAAAGGATATGAGTGTTAATCCAGAACAAAAATTTGTATAGGAAATCGCACGAAGGTCTAGTTTTTGGCGCTTTTCACCATTATTGCTTGTCATTAAAAAAATCTCCTCCTAACAAACAGATTCCATTTTCCGACCGCCTGTACTCTTTTCCCATCTCAATCCCCCTTCTTTTACAAATAAACAGGAAATGAACAGGACGCTTGAGTTATTAATGACGTCTGAACTTCTTTAAAAAATCGGCTGAACTCCAGTATTAAGTGAAATGAAAAGGGAGATAAAAACTAGATGTTTGAGTGCACTAGTGAGTGCACTAGTTTCGTGTGAAGTCTCAAAGTTTCAAGGGAGGCAGCAGGGCTCTGTAACAACTATTGAAGTCCTGGTCTGCAATTTAAAAACAGTAAGTTGACTTGGAGTTAGAATGTTAGTAACATTCCCTTTTTCTCGTGACTGGCCCTTCACGGGCCACGACAAAGTATTCTTCATTCTTCAGTGATTTTTGATTTAATCTATGGCGTACGAAACCGTTCAAAATTCGACCAGGCTATTATCGATATCGGAAATTCTATTACCCATATCGGTATTTAATTATCGATATCGGGAATTCAGTTTTTCCCCGCTAAATTAGCCCACATTAAGAGTTTTATTATCGATATCGGTTTTGCTTTGTCCATATGGGAAATTCAACTTTTCGATATCTCTATTTCTCGATAGCGAGATTTTTATTACCGATATCGGAGTATTATTGTTGATATGGCTTTTCTACCAGGTCCAAATGTGACATCGAATCCACATCCCGGCCACCGATTTTTCATTTTCCAATATCTGAAATTCAATTTTTCGATATCTCTATTTCTCGATAGCGGGATTTTTATTATCGATATCGGAGGTTTTTTTTGTCGGAAATTTGATCTTTTCAACACGAGTATTTTCTGTGCGCTCTGCATATTTTGTGCGCAATTTTATCTATACATACGTTATATTCGGGTTTTTTATAATTTTCATATTCCTTTTCATTTTTGTTATTTTCTCCTCAAAAGCAACTCTCCAATTTAACAACACGACCAATAACTGTTTTATTTCCAGTCCTTTCCCAAATCAGTTGTTTCTCCCTTTTTTCTACTTTGGTCACAATACTATTTTTTTCCTCCCATTTTTTGCGTTCTTTAAAAATCTCCCCTTTTTTATCCTAAGGATCCCTACGCACTCCTCCCTACCATCTCCCTACAAAGAAACCTCCCCATACCTATATCCACTACACCACAATACTTCTCCAATCCTTACCCATCAATATTCCTCCTTACATCTTTGCCTGTACGTCCCTCCACTCCATCCCCTGCACACTCCCCCCAGATATCCCTCAACCATTACCCCATGCGTAGGTACGATTACCTGTTTGGATATGCATATTCTCTAGGTTCATTTGTCCCCCTGTCCTCAACACTTACACTTACATCCCATCGTTTTCCCTCTCTCGTATATACCACCTCCGTATTCCCTTTACCCTCCCAAGCCACACTAGGACATTTATTTCTTCCACAGCCACCACCAGCACACACACCAATAACCTCTGCCACAAAACTAACAACAAAATCATCCTACAACTGCTCCCTCCTAATCACTCAGCCTCCCTCCAGGTACCCACCAACAGCACAACTCACAATTACTCCACCACCACCACCACCACCACCCCTACCCACTCTATACCTTCGAATGACATCCCTTGCACCACACCACACAAGCAACCATCCTCTGATCACACATAACCCATAAAGATTCCCCCCCTCTAACACCATTCCCTTCCTCCCCTCCCCTCCTGACCTGTCACCAGAACATGTTAAATTTGAACACTCATCCTCTGGCACCTCCATCACACACACAACAACTAACAATACACCAGTACTCCCACACACACTTTTTTCTCGGTTTTGCCTAACAATGGGCTTTAAATGACAAGATTTTAAAGAAAATGCACTGGTTAAATATGAGGGTCTGCATGGAACTACCTTAACGATCCAGAGGATATATTCAGAATATTCAGAGGAAATTAAGCGGGACGTTCGCGGGAAAATGCAAAATAAATGAAGAGCACTGTAATTTAGCATGCTGATAAATCATCATGAAACACATAGAATAAGCCCCCCAAAATAGGGGTTCGCCGTTACAATTCGAGAGCTACATCGCTGAGAAGTCGGCCAGTTTTGCACTTTGCAGAGCCT
The DNA here is from genome assembly GCA_029948255.1 of Telmatactis stephensoni. Classification (NCBI taxonomy): domain Eukaryota; kingdom Metazoa; phylum Cnidaria; class Anthozoa; order Actiniaria; family Isophelliidae; genus Telmatactis; species Telmatactis stephensoni. The sequence continues at coordinate 157,446 of JALIZF010001780.1, forward strand.
CCGTTACGAAGCACAAAGTAAAGAGAACGAACACAGTAAAGGTAACAGAATGCTTCTCTTTAACTATTCATCTGTTTTAAAAAAGTTATTTAGATGCCTTATCAAAAAAAAAAACGTCATTTTTTCAGGCAACAACAACTTACGGTCTCGAAGAAAATTGTCGCATTCTTTCGTTTTCGTGGGTCAAGATTAGGTGGAAAATGTCCGCGCTTTTAGGTACGAAAAACAAATGTCAATTTTCTGAAAAACTAACAGGATGTTGATATTTAGTAGTCTACTTATAACTAGGTACAATTTTTCACAGGTTAAATAAAATCACTCCACTGATATATAGACATATTAATAACTATACTGTTGTATATACTGTATAAAACTGGTCTAAAATGTTAAACATAAATGATGATCCATGACAGTAAAAGCACAGAACTGTTGGGAACTCAAATCAACTTGCATAAATAACAAGCACAGATTATTCACAAACACGAATTGCTTATTCACAATTGTCATAGAAGAAGAATCGTTTATTTGCACTTTGAATAAATACAGATATTACAGATATTAACAGACATATATATAAGTATTCTCGGTTTTCACCTACGTCATCGAAAAATTTCCAGAGCCCTGAGTGAAATAAAAGTAATATCACTCTAAAGAGCAAGTAAAACTTTGTAACTTCACGAATTTTCAAATTAAAATGAGCTTTTGTTGCGAAGATATTGACCTTTGAAGTGCTCAATTTTTAGTATGAAATGTATGGCACTTCGCAGTTGGTGTCACTCCACAGGTCATCAAAATAACAGCGGATCTCACGTCTCGGAGTAAAATCAGAGCACATCCTCTTAAAGAGGAGGAAAAACTTTATAACTCCAGGAAATTTTGAGTCCAAAAGATGTTGTGATGCAAAGATATCAACGGTTTTACAAACTCAGTTATTACAAAGAAATGTATGGGGCCGCCATATTGGTGTACAACTTTAGTACACCAACATGGCGGACAATAAATACGATTGGCAAAATCATTTAAAATATCAACTTAATCATATATTTTGATACAGATACCCAATAAACAATGGTTTTATTCATAGAGCAAGCCAAATGTGTGTTTACTTCTAACAAATTCATCGTTTTACGTCCTGAGGAAAACGCGTGACAGTGTTGCGTGACAAAGTTTTTACCTTTGATAACTCGAAAACCAAACGAGGAAAATTTCTCAAATATCCAAGAAAAACTTTTCTTAGGGTATATAAGCAACATACTTCAGACTAAATTAAATGTGATCAATATGAAGCATGAATTTTTCCGATGACGTCACATGAAAACCAAGAATACGTATTGCAATGTTAAACAATATAAGAAATAAATAAGATTAGTGCCGGAGAGCTAGAGTAACATGAGTTATCGTGCTAACTCTCCAACAGAATATTAATAGGGGGCCGTGAAAGAAAATAAATAGGCTGATATAATAAGTTTTTAAATATATATATATGTATGTATAGATAATTAGATAGATAAATTCATTTAATCACATATTTAATAAATATATATATGGAAAGTCCCATGCATGTAAGACAAAAGATTATTATATATGATGAAACATAATCATAAGTATTTTTGAAAGCAAGTTTGTTTAATCGTTTTAATAAATGTAGTTCTATTGAGATTTTTTAGTTGAGTATCTATATCATTCCAGATGGAAGTGCCAGAGACCTTCAAGGAGGATTTACCATAGTTAGTCGAAAACGAGGGGAGATGATAATTCAGAGTGGAATAACGTGTATAATGTGAATGAATATCAGAAATTTTTATAAAATAATTAGAGAACTGAAATAAATTTGTTGAAAAAATTTGAACAGGAATCATTAACATCATCAGTTAAATTCCACTCTGAGTTACTTAAATCATTCAGAAAATTTTCTTTATCAAATTTCTTGAAGTTTCTTTTCTTACTTTTGTTGTAATTCCTATACATAAAAATGTCGTGTAGCACCATAAAAACTGGAAAATGATCAGAAATATCCGTCATGAAAATTCCTGCAGTGATATTTTTATCTAAGGCATTAGTATATATGTGATCAATTAAAGTTTTTGAATGGTCTGTTACTCGTGTAGGCTGAGTAATAACCGGGAAACAAAAATAAGAATATAACATATCCAAATAGTCTGAGGTTGCCTGATGAGACTCTGATTTAACAAGGTCAATATTTATATCTCCAGTGATAACTATCTGTTTGTTCTCTTTTGAGATATCATTTAATTTGAAATTTAATTCCTCCTTGAAGTCAACGACACTAGAATTTGGATGACGATAGATAACTCCTACAATAATATTTTTGTGTTTTTGGGGTAGCAAGATTTCTATCCAGAGATCCTCACAGTAATTAAGATTTAAGTCGAGATCCTGACGTGTAATATATGATAAAGAATTTAGAATGTAAATACCGACACCACCCGCTTGAGTGGCAGAGTCTTTCCTGAGAAAATCATAATTTGGAAGATCGATGTTGGTAACTGAATTTGAATTTAGTTTGGTTTCACTAATTGCTATAATACCGAACTGATTTTTAATAGAAGCCAAACACTCCCAGCTGAGTTGACCTTCGCAACAATCCCAAGGTCAACCAATCAGAATCGAGGATTTGAAAAGCTATTTTGATTAGCATTTCTTTGCTTCATAGCTACCTGTTACCAAGATAATGGATAAAATACGAATGCCTCATTTTCTAGAATGTTGTAAAACCATTTTGCTATTATAAAAGACATAATAGAGAGTTTCACTAAAATATTTCCGAGTCAAATAAAAAAATACGAGAAATTCGCGCCTTTTCTGTTAGCGGACGCGCTGCCAAGTGGCGGGAAAAAGCATTTATTTTGACAAAACGCTCAGCCAAAGTCCTTCAACTTGTGAGTTTGTTTCCAACTAAACGTAAAGAAATACGACAGAAAATTACACCATTGCTTCAATTTGCCGATCTCTTTGCTAATATGTTCTCTTTGAATGGAAAAGCAAGTTTGGAGGAGTTTCGAGGAGTAAACAACACTGAGTTTGTGACTGTGGATGTTTGTGGTTGGCGAGCCGAGGAGGTACAGTCTTGAGCAGAATTTTACTTTAAATGTGAAACCGAGGCCCTTGAAGTCCACAATTTCAAACAAATAAATGGCTATCGAAACTACTGATCATCATGTTGAGAAACTCTAAGCGTTTCCAAGGATGTAAGCGACGCTTTCTCTTGGCTGATTCCTGCGTTTTTACGAGAGTCAGAGCATGCATCAAGCAGACCGTTTTTGAGAAAATCTAGTCAGCGTTTCAAGGTAAAGAAAAGAAAACTCATTATGTAATGTATAAAGAACGAGAGAGCGTGTTATATCGGTGGATAAAGATCCGAGCCGAAGGCGAGGATCTTTAGACCCGATATAACACGCTCTCGAGTTCTTTAAGCTTATATTACTTATCAAACGTCTAGTTGTCAATTATCATATTGGACCAGAATTTTCCAAGTTTGACTACTTTTGGCTTAGAAAATCCAACTTCAAGTTTATGCAAATGAACAAAAATCTTTATCCGATATAAAGATCTACGTTCCGGTAGTGATTTCCATTGTGTTTTCTAATGAATTATTAATGAGTTTGATAAGTAGAAATAAGTTCTTATTTTTGGCGATGTTATTTCTAAATAGATGATTTATAAATCGTTTATTTTTTCAAAGCTATTTGTATGGAAGCTGATCTTACCGTAGTTTAATTTCAGCGAACTGAGTTAAGTTCAAAATGGATAAATTTGCTTGTGTTTAGGACTTTTGCTTATGCTGCAACGTGGGCATGATGTACCATTAGTTGATATTGATATACAAAAATAGGTTTTCAACTGGTAATATCACAAAATGTCTTTTTATGAAAACCACGAACTATTTCACTTTCTCAAATCAGATTTCAATCAGATTAGGAAATGCTAACCAAAATAGCTGACCCATAATCCCTTTCGGGGAATGCATTCAACTCAGCTGGTCATGGAGTCGATGAAAGTTTTTTGTAAGACTTCTTGTATTACAATGAAAAATAGAGAAAGAGTTATTGGTCATAGAGTCAGTAGAAAATTGGTCCAGATTTTCAAAATCATAATATTTTGAGGATATTGATGGAATTATATTATCTGGATCCTCATTACCACAATCAATAGGTAAATTAGAGATACTTTCTACAATGTTAGGAGCCATAGATCATTAGGGCCATTATTTAAGTCATAAATCTCTGTGACATCTTCTTTGATACTTCTTTGATAACTGTGAAGGAGGTCCTTCATTTCTTTGGCGTGACTTTTGAGATGGTCGTTGATAAGGTTTTTTATTGAATCAAGCGATATCGGCGACGATTCGTCGACGGCGACTGTGTCCGTTCCATCATTTGAGTTCGGTGAGGAGACTTGAGACTGAGACTGCTTCTTTTTGGGGGGCATTTTACAGCACTTAGATAGAGATATCGAAAGCGTGGCCGACCACCATGAAGCTCATTAGCATTGGTATTATTGGGGGGGGGGGGGGGGGGGTTGGGACAATTTACCCCAAAAGAATTCAAGCAAAGCTTTAAACTAAGAAAAAGATATCGTGCAGAGCAACAGCTCCCAAAAAAAATTCGTGCAAGGAAAAGTGGTTTTGCTGACCTCCCCCCCCCCCCCCCAATCCACTCAGCATGAAAATGAGGGGTGTCCTCTCCAAACGAAAACTGACAAGAAACAAAGGGTTGTAAATAGCAAGGGTGCTGTTTTCTTTGTTTTGTTCGTCGTCGTCGTCGTCGTCGTCGTCGTTGTTGTTGTTGTTGTCGTTTTTCTGAGCAATCGCCGATCTATAATGGTACAAGAGTTATCAAAGATGAATGAATAAACTTTATTTAAAGAGGGTGACACGTGACAGCTTTCGCCGATAACCCTGTGGCCCTCTAAATACAAATCGATCCTCAATTTCTCATTACAGGTTCAAAATGTCCACTAGTACAACTGTTCAAGAGAAAATTGCAGATTTTGTCAAGAATTTGTCTTGGCACAACAGCAGTGAAACAAAACGTGTCTTCTGGACAGCTCCAACTGCGATGCGAGTACCGTTTGTCGCTATTGCTGCTGTAATATTGGTCTTGGGACTTGGTGGCAATTCTTTTGCTGTTTTCTTTAAGTACAAGGCCATTACCAAGAAGCGGAACATTTTCCAGTCCGTCCTACAACATTCAGTGATTACCAATATAATGATAAGTCATTGTCTGTCTGACCTTCTCACCACATTGATTTTAGTGCCTTTCTACATCGCTGATGTTTTATTGGATGCTACTACGATCAGTGCTTGGATCTGCAAGATAAATGCCGCGTTCACATCATTTTTTGTTACTGTGAACGTTAGCTTTCTAACTCTTCTCTCAATGGAAATCTTTTTGATGATTTTTTGGCCCACAGGCATTCCCAAATTACCTTTTTTCAAGAAAGCACTTGTAGCTGTCTGGATGGTGGGAATTGTATTTGGTTTGCCTTCATTGCTTTTCGCTAATATCATTAATATCCAGGTATCTCCTACTGAATACACACCAGCATGTCGTGCTGAGACCCTAACTCCACTGGGCGAAGTGGCCTTCAAAACCCTTTCAATCGTTCTCGTAATTTTGCCGTTTTCCATCATCCTCATTTGTACAGTAGCAATATTCTGCTGGACTTGCCTGAAAATGGGGCAAACAAACATGCCTCTTATTCAGCAACACAAACTACAGATCATTAAGCAAATCCTCATGCTACTGATGGCTTTTGTAGTCCCCTACATCTTCGTTAATATTCGTAATTTTCCCTTTTTTCGCTCAAATGAGGGAAGTACTAATATGTCGACGAATGGCGACTTTAGGGAATTCAGTTTCCTGACTACTTATAGTTCAAGGTTACTTGTGCTGTCAAATTGTGTATTCAACCCAATTATTTACTACATTGGATCTCTACAATATAGAAAGATGATGAAGTATTACTTTAGGACCATATACAGAGCATTAGCCAAAAACTTAAATTCCAGTGGAGTTCATCCCATCGACAAATCTGCGGACTCTATAAAAATGAAGGAACTTCTACAAAGACGCAAATGTGCTGCAATTGATCTTCGCATACTGAGCTTTTATTCTGGGGGGTCCGTCGTTTCCCCAAAAGTCGAAGGGAAAAGAGAAAATCACACTATATGAAACTGTGTCCTCCAGCTCACTTATGCTGATATACCTCTTGTTTGTTTGTTTGTTTGTTTGTTTGTTTGTTTGTTTGTTGTTGTTTTTTCGTTTACTTTCGATTTTATTATTTACAGCAACTTTTTTTTCTCGTTTAGTTTCCTTCGCTTTTCCACTTAATGGCTGTCTTTTGTACTTCAAAAAGAATTTAATAATTAAAAAAAAAATTCTAATGAGTGAAATAGTCTACTCACGCAGGCTTGCTTAATGCACAAATAATTCAAGTCGCTCACTGTAAGGGAATTTTTTACATTTTCTCTCTAATTTCCTTTATATTCAGCTTTTGAATTATTTTCTTTGAGTTATAAATATGATTTAGAATTGTAAGAATTTTCGCTGAGTCCAGAACCAGAATGAAACACGCTACTGGCAAGGGAAACGTATTTTTATATTTTTACAGCCTTGATAACCCTTAAAAAAGTACTTGAAAAACATCCCTTCCGATCTAATAATGACTAGAACAGAAACATTTTGGACTTTTTCGCCCCCAAAATGGCATACGTTTCATGTCCATTCCTGAATGACATACCTCACTTCATGTGTTTCCCTAAATGATAGAGGTTTCATGTCTACAGGCCGTTAACTGGTCCTGACCGGGTCTATACCTAATTGGTGATAAAAGCAAATATATCCGGCCAATATTCGTTTAACGGTTAAAAGAAGCAAATGCCATTGCAATCCTTATTTGAGATTTTTAGATGATTTCTTTGTGGGCCTTCATTTTGAGCGGTTTCATGTTTGTCTCGGACTCATAGAGTAACCCAAGAGGTAGTGTAAACCTATCTCCTTGTAAGTAGGCTGTAAACATTCGTGTGATAACACGGAAACATGAATAAAACCGGTCGAAACGTTTATGCCAATGATAGTAATAATGATAATGATTTATGATTTATTAGTGCCTTTTCTTTGTGGATATAATCAAAGGCGCTTTACAGTGATCAATGTGAATTTTTACAGACTGCATTTTTTAAAGGCACCATAGGTAGTCATGAGTGAATAATTACTCGGACTTCCGAAGGAAGTCTGAGTCTAAATCTACCCGTGTTTGGTGAATCTCCGGCGTCAAATTGACGCATGCGCAATTCCGGCGTCACATTGACGCACGCGCGCATGCGCAATGCGTGTAGTTTACCATGTGTTTGTTTGACTCGCGTGTCGTCGCAAGAAAAGTCTGCAGACAAATTACACTGAAGCTATCCGTTCTACACTGAGTTTATGGAGCAATTCATGTCTAAAACGCCAACCTCACTCACAAATGCACACACCTTTCGTGGTAGACCCACACTAAAAGATGTAAGGCGTGATTTTTGGATTGGGTCGGTCCACGAATCTGTAGCGATTGATAGCGTTGATGAAAACGAAGATCATTCGAAGTTCTACTCAGATAAAGAGTATTGGATACTTCATTACATTAGACAAAACTCTAACTGACACAAAACTTTACTGCGTGAGTGCTGAAATAAGGAATTTGGTTGTAGCGAGTGGCAGGAATCGAGCAACAAACTACAACAAAGCCGTCGCCATATTGACAAATCATGGTGTACGAGCGACACAAGTAAAGCTAAGTTTACAAGTTGAGCATCTGAAATCATTTCTTTTATGGAAGATGTATATCTTATTGATAATAATAACGTTGTTTTGTATTACAATGTATTTGATTGTAAGCTTAAGCATAATTACTTCGCTTTGTTGTACACGGAAGGCTGTTCAAACGTTTTCAAATCCTATTGATTTATGTAGTACAAACAATTACAATGATGCTGTTGTTACTACAATAAAAGTACAAGAATATAGATCACGCTATGGCTAAGTATTTGTATTGTAATTGTACTCGTGTTGTGTATAAATGTCCTCGAAATAAACGTGACCGAGAACCTAGCCGAATACCGAATAACAAGTTACACCGTCTCTCTGCAAAAAAACAGAAATCTACAGTGTTATGTATGGTACCGTGTACATAAAACATACCGAAATCGTCCAAAGTTCATCGTTTTATCTCAGGTAATAAAGCAAGAATTAAACCCAAGAAAAAACGATTACAAAGAAAAAACATAGCTTTTGTGGAAACAATGAGAAAGGTACTATATCCCAGAAGTCAAAGATATAAGCTTATCGGTTTTCCCCTATATCAACATTTTAAAATATTTCAGACTTGGTTAAAGCGATTTTCGTGTAATTTGTTATTATCCAATGAATATAAGGGTGTACATCATAGAGGGAATTGTACTAAGTATAAGCTTTGTAATGACATAGAAAAAAACCCAGGTCCTGCAATACATTATGTTGATCCCACTAAAACAATAAAAGCTCCATATAGTCAAGGAAATGTTGAAATGTTTGGAGCTAATGCTGGTCAGCAGTGTGTTGCGATAAGCCTTTGTGCTTTAATATATTGCAAGATAAAAGGAATAAATACTGTCAATGACCTAATACAAATAATGCATATTGGTAATGAGCTCTACAACACTTTGTCTCAATTAGCACATCAATCATACCTAATGTTAACAGAATTGCCAAGCCATGCTCATAGTATTAGAAGAAAATTATCAACTAGAATACAGTACACCCTATAGTGGTTATGTTCAAGGTCATTCTGCTATTCATGGTTTTGAATACTGTATGGGTTTGCAAAGAGCTTTTGAGTCCTTAATATCACAACAATATTACTCATTTATTTTAATTGTTGGTGCAGTTGGAGTTGCTATTGTTTATTATCCTGAAACAAGACAGTTTAAAATATCGTAGTGTGTTCTGCCATTGCTTAATAGCTATGGTCCAAATAGTGCCTTGAGTATGCCTCTAACTCGACCATGTTGAGCTGCACCCCTCGTAATTCAGCACTTGTGCTGCCAAAAGAGGTGATGAGCGTCACCAAAGTCCAACACTCAAACGACAAACTCGTCTTGGTAAGCTACAGCTGCAAAAAAATCGAGTAACTAATGCAGCTCGTCTGAATCAGAATCAGGCTTCAAAGGAAGTCCGAGTAACGCTCTGAGAGCGTCTAGTTCTCAATTAAAAAAGGCGGAAGAGAATAATGTGCCAGAAATAGCCAGCGAAAGTGTGGTGGATATAGGAAGAGAAATTGGTCGTGGAAGTTATGGTGTATGTTTGTTGGGTAGGTTATGGCGGACGCAATGTTGTTATAAAGAAGGCCATACTCCCGCAACAGAATGAAAATTGGTTCAAAAACGAAGCTCGCCTACTCAACAAACTACACCATCCAAAACTGACTGAATTAATTGGAATTTAAACTAAACATCAACCTTTCCAAAGAGTGCATAAGTAAGAGAGTCTGAATTGATTAATAGGTCGCGTGTCATGTTGATTTCCATTTGGTCTATTTTTAGAAACACCAGATTTCTACACGCTACTCCCGCCATAGGGAACCCAAACTCATAAACTGAATGAAAAAGCAAACTATGAATACACTTATTTTTTTAAACCCTTTAAATTGTTAAATAAAGCAATTATAGAGCATTTTAAAAAGTTTGAATTGGTTTCTAACAATTTTTTTCTTGCTTTTCATTCAGTTTATATAAGTGTGGGCTTCCTGTGGTGAGAGTAACGCGCGAAGATTTGATGTTTCTAAAAATACCCCAAATGGAAATTAACAAGGCGTCTGACACTCTTACTCTCTTGCCTTACCACAATAATTATAGTTTGTATTTTGTTTTTAATTATTTGACTAATATTCTGCCACACGTGATCTTGGCGTGAAAATAATCAGGAAGCCCATGTAAGCGATCGCAGATCGTCTAGTTAACAATAAATAATTAACTCCTAATAGAATAAAAATTTAAAAACTTATAAAACCTAAAAGGTATGGTTCAAGATATTAAAAATCTAATTATCCTTAAAGGCAAGCTTGAAAAGAAAGGTCTTAATGGCCGATTTAAACTTAATTAAAGAATTCTCATTCCTAATTTCTAAAGGGAGCGGAGTTCCAGAGTTTTGGAGCAGAAGACTGAAAAGCCCTATCACCTAATGTTACTTTTATACTTTGTACTAGCTGGTTCCAACAAAATACCTTTGTGGTTAAGTAAGTTGTACCTGGACGGCCTAGAAACAGAAATTAGATCTGAGAGATACTGTGGTGCTAAACCATGTAAACATTTAAAAGTTAATAACAGGATCTTAAAATGAATTCGATACCTAACAGGCAGCCAGTGTAATTCAGACAGTACAGGAGTGATATGACAGAACCTAGGAAGACCTACAACAAGTCTGGCTGCGGCATTTGTACTCTCTGCAGTTTACTAATATGATCATCAGGGAGGCCATACAATAAGCTATTACAGTAGTCTAATTTACTTGTTATGAAAGCGTGAACTAAGGATTCTGTTACATTACGAGATAAATACTTTCTAATCCTACGGACATTGTAAAGATGAAAAAAATGATGAACTACAAGTTTTCTTAATATGTTCATGCATTTTTAAGTGGGAGTCAAACCAGGCTCCCAAGTTCTTTACAGCAGAAGACGATTGTTCAATTCTAGATTCTCCGAGTCGTAAGTTCGTGATATTAACTTTCTCTAGCTGTCGTTGAGTACCAATCAACAAGAACTCTGTTTTGTCCGTGTTCAATTTAAGTTTGTCAGATAACATCCATTTACGTATATCCAATAACACATGCTTCCATGGCAGCTACAGCTAATCTCTCATCGATGTCATCACCAGCCTTGAAAGCCAGGTACAACTGAGTATCATCTGCGTAAGAGTGGGCCTGAGAGATGCTTAGAAATAATTCCAAAAGCTTACTTGAATACAGTAAAAACAACAAAGGTCCCAAACAGCTTCCTTGTGGAATGCCATATTCTAAGTCGAACAAATCAGACAAGACACCTTCAATGTTAACACGTTGACGTCTGTTTGAGAGATAAGACTCAAACCAAATTAGTGCAATCCCTGTTATACCAAAATCAACTGAAAGACGATTGAGAAGAACACTGTGATCGACCGTGTCGAAGGCAGAACTGAGATCCAGTAGAACCAACAAAGTAACACATTGGTATAAAAAACACCAGTGCTCATCGCATTCATTTATTTAGTTTTAACGATATGATACCTAAAGGATATCTTAGGCTTGAAATTAAGTAGCATTTTCATTCACTGTCGGTCACGGCTTTGAAGTTTCGTGAACACTTTTAAAGATGAGTTTGTACTTGTTTTAATTCTTGATTGTAAGAATTTCCACAGCAAATTTTTGCCTCAAGTAAAGTCGATTGACGGAGGACAATCTTCACGAACTTTTATCTGTCGGGCGCATACCATGCAATTTGTTGTAAACTCAATACGCCTTCTTACTCGGGCTTCCTGTGGAATGCCGATACTGATTTGAGGGGGGAAAACTACCCAAAGCTCATCGAGAAGTGCTCAGTCAAGCAAAGAGAAAATATAAAACGGCTTTGCTAAGTTGGGGTTGGGGAAAAAACCAAACGCACGAAAATGTTTGACAGATGATTTCTCCAATAAAAATGTTGGCATGATCTCTTTAGTAAAGCGTAATTTTTGGCTAAAATGTGTAATAGTTATAGGATAATATGGTTACTTGATGTTTTTTATGGAATATTGGTGAAAATTTCACTCGAAATTTATGTTATTTAGTATACAACGAGCCTTTATATAAATTTCGAGTGAAATATTCACCCGTATTCCATAGAAAACCATTAAATAACCACTAAGTCTTTACAAGAGTCAGAGCCACGTAGCGAATCATTGTGAATTTAAATTGAGTAATGATATAGAAAAGAAGTCTGGTCCTGCTTCAATGTTTGTTAACCCTAGCAAGACAATTGCAGCGCCATATAGCCAAGGTTATGAGTTGTTATTTGGACAAAATGCAGGGCAGCAGTGTGTTGCAATGAGTTTGTGCTCCTTACGTTATAACGGCAATACAAAAAGTCTTCATGGCTGAATGCCAACATTGTCGCTCCTAGGGTTCATTTAGGGTAAATATGAGGAAGACGAATATGGCATACAGCCATGAGTAGTTACCGCAATTTGTGCGAAGAAAACTCAGAGGGTAGGCTACAGGAAGCTCGAGTTCACACAGATATGCCTCTTGTTGTTATCGTTTTCTTGAAAGATTCAGGCGGTAGTTCGCTTTCAAAATCTTTTCATTTCTGTTTATTTTAACACTTAATCGAAATTCTTTTATTTCAAAATGTCCTTACTACTTAAGACACAGCTTTGAGGACATTTTCCTGAGCCTGCAGTCAGCGGTATACCGCATGGGAGTTGTGTATAATTTTGTCTTTTTCCCTGTTGGAAAAAATAAGATAAAATAAAATAAAATAAAATAAAGAAGAAAAAAATCAATGTTCATCAAGTACAAGAAATTAGGTAACTCAAAAAAGTAAAGGACCTTGTTTAACGTCGGTAGTTCCTTTAGCAGAGCTATCTTCTAGGAAGCCGACGGTGCGCTCATTTTACCCCCCTCTCCCCTCTCTCAAATAAACTGGAACAGTGGACAGTAAGTCAACACATATATATTATAACTATACAATGGAAGAACTATCTCCACAATTAAATGGGAATTGGGAAACGGCTACAGTACAAGAAACTCTAAATTTAGATAAACTGGGGTAGTAGTATAAAACAAAAATAGACCTCTATGAGGCCATGTGGTTACTGGCCTCAAATCCAAATATAGATATAGACACATTTCAAGGCCTGTCCCTGGTTGGGGGTGGGGGTAGGGGTTTACTTCGACTCACGATGGTCGGTTGCTAGGGCTTTTCCTCCCGCAAGGTTCTTCAATTCAATTTTTGGCTCAGAGAGAGGTAATTTATTTTCCAAATGAAGAAAAATATTAGAACATGTTCATTAGAAAGAAAATCCTTAATTTTTCTACAATTGTAAAGGTATTTTGGAAGTTTTTTAAATTATGATGTCATAAATAATACCTATTTTTAGTAACAACATCAAAAACTTGTTAAGCAATGTTCAAAACTTTACAGACATTTTTGCTACTCAAAAAGAACGTTTATAGTGAAAACCCCATCTCAATCAGATTAAAGGGTACGAAGTTACAGCTAATGAAAGAAATTCAAATTTCCCGCCAAATGACCATATATGGTCAAAATTAAGGCTATTTAAACGCCAATACAATGAATGTATTGGCACAGCGGCAAACACAAAGTTGCATAAAATCAAAATTGTAGTTTTTTCAATTTGGGATGTGTGGTGTTATGACGCGTTTTCGTCACAAAAAATGTGACGTGCTAATGACGTATCTTATTATGTATCCCACCTAAGCTCTCGAAAAATAATGCCTTCTGGGGAAGTTTGAGAATTTTGATGGTATTTAGCAATGTGTAATGTACAAGCAAATTTCATGCTGGTCAAAATTAAGCCCAAATTCACCTTCAATCACTTGATGTCAACACTTTGCTTCTTTTGAGGCTGTTATTGAGCATTGAGCATGAGTTATTCACGGGAATTTGAGAAATCAGTCAGAAAAGAGATGTCCTAAGTGTCCTTTACAGTTGAGCTATTTTTTCTGGATGCCAACTTTACAATTTTACTGATGTATATGCATACAACAATGTATCCTATAATAATAATATTGTAAAACCTTCAAGATAGCACACTTTCAATGTAGTGTGCTTGATTCTGCATTGAAGGAGGGATCAGACCTAACATCAAGGTGCTAGCTAAGCATGTTGTTTATATTTATCCTGAAATCTAACAGCCAGAATTTTTGAAAAAAGTTATAACTTTAAAAATGGATTGTGTGTTTATGTCTATTTGCCAACACACATACTGGACACTTCCTAACATACTAGGTAAGTTCAGAAGTGTACAGTCTGTTGCAGGCACCCCACTCTTATATATTATTTATAGACGCTTGCTATTACCAAGTATGTCCAGAATCACCATTAGATACCATTGGTAAAATATGTTTTACCAATGGTGTCTATTGGTGAATTTACACAGGGTTCCCTCTAAAAACCCTATCACAATATGTACGCTCGTGTTTGGGATTCCTGTGGTATCAATTGCTTGGCTTTGGGATTCCTGTGGTATCAACTTCTACGGCCGGCTTTACCAATGGTACCATTGGTACCATTGGTAAATCGAATTCACCATTGGTGAACCATTGGTGAAGCATGGTCCTTTTGGTAAATTGATACCCTCTGTGAATAATTGGATCACAACCGGCCACATAATATGTAATATTGTCGTTTTCAAAAGCTGAAGTTCTTTATAAAAAGTCCTTTGATTTATTGAATAATTCGACTGTTGGCTTAGCAATCGATCGACAAGCGGCCATATAATATATAATGTGTGTTATCGTCGTTTCAAAAGCTGAAGTTCTTGGATACAAAAGTCCTTTGATTTATTGAATAAAAGTCTTTTGATTTATTGAATAATTCGACTGTTTGCTTAGCAATCGATCGACAAGCGGCCATATAATATAATGTGTGTTATCGTCGTTTTCAAAAGCTGAAGTTCTTGGATACAAAAGTCCTTTGATTTATTGAATAATTCGACTGTTTGCTTAATTTAGCAATCGATCACAAGCGGCCATATTGTAATATAATGTGTGTTATCGTCATTTCTAAAAGCTGAAGTTCTTGGATACAAAAGTCCTTTGATTTATTGAATAATTCGACTGTTTGCTTAGCAATCGATCGACAAGCGGCCATATAATATAATATGTGTCATCGTCGTTTTGAAAAGCTGAAGTTTTTGGACTAAGCGATAAAGCGGCTTGTAATATACAAGGCCAAGGTCCTTGATTGTTGATCACAACCACGCAACCGATATAAATTGTAGTTAACCGGCTATCTAGTTTTTGTATACCGTCGTTTTCGAAAGCTGAAGTTTTTATGTTGGAGAAAGTGGCTTGTAAAATACAAGGTATTTTGGTGATTTACCCATGGAGAATATTTCGATTAATCACAACCAGGAATCGGCTACATAATGTGTGTTATTGTCGTTTTCAAAAGTCGAGGTTTTTGATAAAGCCATCTTTAATTTTGGTTAATTGCACTGTGTTCAAATAATAATATACGACTGTTCGCTTTAATTATCAATTATCAGTCAATCGCCCACTGAATCGATCACATTCACAAGCGGTTGCTAGTAATCTTTATTGTTGTTTACCTAATTTATCATATATTACCGAGTTGCTAATTTATATAAACAGTGGCTGATTTCGCACAATACAATTTTTCTCAATAAATATAAATTATATCGCAACAAAATAGCCCTCATCAATAAACTATATCGCGAAATGTTTTATAATGATGTATTAACAAATTCTAAAAATACTAAGAAAATGTGGGATAGTATAAATCTAATCATTAACAAAAAGAGGTCATCATCTCACATCAACAAACTAGAACATAATGGCAAACATTTTGAACAACCGGATACGATATCCAATACTCTAAACAGATACTTTTGCGATATCCCCTCTAAACTTGCTTCCAAGCTACCAACTCCGATGCGACGACATTCCTCTTATTTAACTGGTAAGCATGAAATATTTGAATTCAACAAAATTAATGAGATTGAGGTTTTTCTGCTGTTAGACGGTCTGGATACAAGCAAATCATTTGGAGCAGACAAAGTACACCCCTTATTAGCTTCAACCGCTGCACATGAGATTTTCCGTCCTCTAACTTATCTTATTAATCTATCTATAAATCAAGGAGTAGTCCCGGATTCCTTAAAAATAGCAAAAGTTATCCCAATTTTTAAACAAGGTAGTCGAGCCTCATGTAATAACTACAGACCTATATCTATTCTCAGTGTTTTTAGTAAAATCTTTGAAAAGTGCATTTCTAATCAACTTATTATGCATTTATCAACTGAAAATATTTTTACTCCCAATCAGTATGGATTTCGATCAGAACGTACTACCACTGACTGCCTTGTTGACTTAATCGATGAAATATCAACTAAGCTTGACCAGGGTGACTATGCAGTCTCGTTATTTTTAGACTTGAGTAAAGCCTTCGACACCGTCAACCATGCAATATTATTAGATAAACTATCATATTATGGAATGCGTGGAAAGGCAATTGAATGGTTTAAATCTTATCTAAACAGACGGAAACAAAGTGTTTACGTTAATGACACTTTATCAGATCTACTAAATATTAATTCAGGTGTGCCCCAAGGTTCTATATTAGGACCTCTGCTTTTCCTAATATACATAAATGATTTCGTTAAGGCAACTAATTATTTGTCGGTAAGACTTTTTGCTGATGATACATCCCTAACTGCTTCTGGTAAGGATCTGAGTGATCTGTTAAGTCAAGTAAACTCTGAACTACCAATTATATATGATTGGCTATGTGCTAACAAACTTTCTTTAAATTTTACCAAAACTAAATATGTGATCTTTCAACCTCGGCAGAAAACTAACTGCAATATGTATCTTCCTCTTTCATTAGCTGACCAAATTTTGGAACAGTCATTCAGTGTTAAGTATCTTGGTATTATTATTGATAGTCACCTATCCTGGCATGACCACATAGAATATATATGCAACAAAATTAGTAAAAGCATCAATATTCTATCTAAATTAAAATGGCATCTTGACAAGAAATCCTTAGTCAATGTCTATTATTCTTTGATCTATCCATATCTTATCTATGGATGTATCATTTGGGGTAATAATTACGACAATCCTCTTTCTGATTTATCAAAATTACAAAATAAGGCTATCAGAATAATAAATGAAGTCCCTCTTCATGATCACATTACTCCACATTATATAAACCTCGGTCTTTTGAAATTTCCTGATATTGTCAAACTGCAAACATGCTTATTTTTACATGATTGCCTCAGCGACAAAGAGCAGAGTAATTTTAACTTTTCCCTGGTTTCTGAGCACCATTCCTATAATACTCGTAGTGCTTCCTCTGAGAAGCTAAAAATACCTTCCTATAGAATTAATTTAAGGAAGTTTTGTCCAACTGTTATAGGAAGATATTTCTGGAACGACATCCCTCCTTCTATCAGAAACATAAAATCAAAAATTCCTTTCAAAAAAGCACTTAAAACATACTACTTGAAACAATACTGAGTGAAAATCATTTTAATTATCATTTACTTCATATTTCGTATTTTGTCTTCTACTGCTTACTTCAATTTATATGCTTAAATTATTCAATAGCTTTTTTTTTTTCTTTTTTTTCGTACATTAGTCATATTTAGTTATACTTAATTACCTTATTGTAAACAAAATTGTAATTTAACTTAGGAAAGGGCACATAATTAGGTATCTATATTGTTGCCCTTCTCCTACTATGTATATATTATATTGTACAATTCAAAATATTTTACTGGAGAGAATTAAAAAAAAAATATATATATATATATATATATATATTACCGAGTAAAGATGGAGCGTCTTGCTTAAAATTAGAAAGAAAAAACTTCATAGAACATTGCTTACGTCTGCTCACGCATGAATGGCAGTGTTCCAATTTCAATTGAAACAATATTGATTTTAAATGTAATGTTTTCAGTTTATATTAAATAATATGTACTTACATTTTTAGCTTTATAATTTTCCAGATTGGTATAAGTTTTTTTATAACACTGATCTGAAATATTTATTTTAAGTCACTTTGTAATTGACTTTGTACAGTAGTGCTACATAAAATATTATCTGAAACAAAATCCGGTATCATAATGTGAAGTTGATTGTTTTTCTGCACAACAAACAACAATACTAGTAATACTGTCTTCAAGTTTATATTGATTAATGAATAATAGCTACGTACAAACAAGTTTTTTCAAAGTAATCTATAGCTATATTCCAAATAATTCTAAACATTGATCTAATAGTTACCTTCATTGTTGAATTCCAACTTCAGAGGAATTTTTAAGACGTTTTACTGAAGGCAATTAACTGAACAGACGAAGTAAGCTAGCTTATATACAACGTAACGAATCCTAAATTACTCATTCACAGGAAAACCGCAAGGACCTTTGTATCCAAATTTCAGTTGCTTTAATATTTAGGAAAAAAAATCCATGTAAATCACACCCGATTACTGTTCGTACGGAAGTCAAAATTATTTAGATTTTCAAGGTGATTCTGAATTAACTTAGACTGCCAACTCGACCGCATTTCACGCACATCAATATTAGGACTTCGATCAAATTTATTGCAACTTATTGATAGTATTGCATACCAGACGAAAACATTAAAACAGAGAAATTAACGAAGAAATCGACCCTATCTTCGTCCAATGAAATAATACCAAATTACGGTGAAAATCAATCATAATTTAGAATCCCGTACGAACAGTAGCGAATTGAAATCCGCTGCCGTTCGCCGAAATGAGTGCAAAAATAGTTCTTCAAACTCAGTCTGAAACAAAAAGTGTCTCTTTTTTAACCTTTTCTTCTGATATACAAGACTATTAAAGTTGTTATATACATGATCGAAGTCCTAATTTTGAGAGCTTGACATTTGATTGAGTTGAAAAGTGTCGCGACGTGAGACGTTCGCCAAATGTGTAGCTTAGACTCGTATAATTAATACCCTGAATCAGTTTAACTTAACAAGAATCACTTACTCCCTCTTAACAAAGCCATCATAATTTTGTTCCTGAAATAATACAGAATCACCGGGTAATCTAAGCTTAAATGATTTTGACTACCCAATGCCTTAATTTCACCATTAGACAAAGTCATTTACCAATGGTGATTTCAGTTTACCAATGGTACCATTGGTACCATTGGTGAACACTTTCAAGCCCCTGCATCTCTTAGTCTAAATGCCATTCTACACAGGATACCCAAGGCCTAATTTCACCGTTAGACAAAATCTTTTACCAATGGTGATTTCAGTTTACCAATGGTACCATTGGTACCATTGGTGAACACCTTCAAGCCCCTGCATCTCTTAGTCTAAATGCCATTCTACACAGGATACCCAATGGCCTAATTTCACCGTTAGACAAAATCTTTTACCAATGGTGATTTCAGTTTACCAATGGTACCATTGGTACCATTGGTGAACACCTTCAAGCCCCTGCATTTCTTAGTCTAAATGCCTTTCAACACAGGATACCCAATGGCCTAATTTCACCATTAGACAAAGTCATTTACCAATGGTGATTTCAGTTTACCAATGGTACCATTGGTACCATTGGTGAACACCTTCAAGCCCCTGCATTTCTTAGTCTAAATGCCATTCTACACAGGATACCCAATGGCCTAATTTCACCATTAGACAAAGTCATTTACCAATGGTGATTTCAGTTTACCAATGGTACCATTGGTACCATTGGTGAACACCTTCAAGCCCCTGCATCTCTTAGTCTAAATGCCTTTCAACACAGGATACCCAATGGCCTAATTTCACCATTAGACAAAGTCATTTACCAATGGTGATTTCAGTTTACCAATGGTACCATTGGTACCATTGGTTAACACCTTCAAGCCCCTGCATCTCTTAGTCTAAATGCCATTCTACACAGGATACCCAATGGCCTAATTTCACCGTTAGACAAAATCTTTTACCAATGGTGATTTCAGTTTACCAATGGTACCATTGGTACCATTGGTGAACACCTTCAAGCCCCTGCATCTCTTAGTCTAAATGCCTTTCAACACAGGATACCCAATGGCCTAATTTCACCATTAGACAAAGTCATTTACCAATGGTGATTTCAGTTTACCAATGGTACCATTGGTACCATTGGTGAACACCTTCAAGCCCCTGCATTTCTTAGTCTAAATGCCATTCTACACAGGATACCCAATGGCCTAATTTCACCATTAGACAAAGTCATTTACCAATGGTGATTTCAGTTTACCAATGGTACCATTGGTACCATTGGTGAACACCTTCAAGCCCCTGCATTTCTTAGTCTAAATGCCATTCTACACAGGATACCCAATGGCCTAATTTCACCGTTAGACAAAGTCATTTACCAATGGTGATTTCAGTTTACCAATGGTACCATTGGTACCATTGGTGAACACCGTCAAGCCCCTGCATCTCTTAGTCTAGATGCCTTTCAACACAGGATACCCAATGGCCTAATTTCACCATTAGACAAAGTCATTTACCAATGGTGATTTCAGTTTACCAATGGTACCATTGGTACCATTGGTGAACACCGTCAAGCCCCTGCATCTCCCAATCTGAATGTCATTCAACACAGGATACCCAATGGTCTAATTTCACCATTATAGACAAAGTCGTTTAGCAACCTTCAAGCCCCACACTTATCACAGGATACCCAATATGACTTATTTCACCATTTGAAATGTTATTTTTTGTAGCCTCTATGGTCACCAATGGTACCAATGGTACCAATGGTACCATTGGTTTCATTGTCAATATCCCCCCAGAAAAATTTTTTTAACCAAATACATGAAACTACAGAGTGAAACACTTATACATTTTTGTATTACATTTGTATGAACTCCCTGTGAATTTTTACCAATAGATGCCATTGGTGATCCCCCCCCCAAAAAAAAATTTTTTTTTTTTTAACACAACATCAAAATACAGAGTGAGACACGTATTTGATAAATGTGATGTAAGGTAGTTATGTAATTATACCACAAGCAGAATGGGATGCACATTTTGTATTGCATTTGTTTGGACCTCCTGTGGAAATTATCAGCTAATGAGTTATACATTTTTGTATTACATTTGCATGGGCTTCCTGTGGAAATTTACCAATAGACACCATTGGTAAAACATATTTCACCAATGGTATCTAATGGTGATTCTGGACAACCCTCGCTATTACGGAAGCTAAATGACAATCCAAAGGGTGTCCACTATAATGAGAGGTGACAAAGTCAACTAAATTGCCATCTTTTCCATTATTCTTATAGATTTGCAACCATTATACATGAGGGTTTCCTAGCAACTCAAACAAGCAAACAAGCCAGCTCGTATGCATAGTCGAGTATTCAGAGATGGTGTTTATTAGATGCTATTAGTGAAGTGACATCAATAACTTCCAGGCTATGATATGTAAAAGGATCACAGCCAAACACAACATTTTTTGTTCTTGAACTATTTCAGTAGCATCTGTACACATATATTTGGGTGTGTATCATTTACATGTGTATGATTATTTAGTGGGTGTGCAAAGTTTACTGGTATCAGGTCGGCTTAGTGTGTATTGATGTATTGATGTACTGATCTAACAGCTGTTTGAAATTGCATTTGAAATATTAAAGTTTATGTTGTATTTAGATGATAACCTGTTGAAAATCTCTTTTTCTTTAGCTCCACAATTTGAACACAATTTGTAAATCATAAAGGTGCGGTAATACGAGCAACAAAATCGTACAACTTGTCGCACAACATTGTTGCGTTGCAAGTTGTAGAACGATGTTGCTCGTATTACCGCCCCGCGCCCAACTTGTCACGCAACAATCGATGTTGCAGATTGCGAAAATTTGTTGCACAAAGTAGAACCACTTTCTACTTTTTGCAACAAGTACCCGCAACCTGCAACATCGATTTTTGTTGCGTGACAAGTTGCGCGCGGGGCGGTAATACGAGCAACATCGCTCAAGTTGCACGGTTTTGTTGTTCGTATTACCGCACCTTAACAGGTACACAAGTATTACAGTAATAAGAAATACCATTTTCATTGCATGCTCCAGCGATCACATGAATTCCGTTCAGCGGACCGCGCATACTCGCAACGTTATCACTTGCTGCTGTAAATAACAAGATGAATTTGGAAAGCCGGCAAACTCTGTTTTCAAGCCGATTGAAATATGTTGATCTTGAGCAGTACCGTAAGCTTATTCCAAAAACTTCAATGAAATTTAGAGTTTACTTTTAAAACAGGCACGCCAAGCAATCTCCTTTTTGTTTTTCTAGGTGTCATCTTATCAGTAGTATACAAATGAGAGTTCTGCGCCACCTGAGCGCCGGTGCAGGTCACGCCCCGATAGAGAGGATGTCAAGCGCCGGTGCTGCAAGGGGAGTCACACAACAGCGACCAGGGAGTCACGCGCCGGGGATCCGCTTGCAGGATTGAAAACTCCATTGCGCAGCAACCAAACAAATATTCCGGAGCAGAAAAACAAAAAAAAATTCTTTTCAGTGCGTCTGAGTAAGCTTCCATCACTCATGCGACCGAGAAACAAACGTAATACTGAGAACTCCGTTGCGCAGCAACCGAGCAACGTTTTCGGAATTTCAAAACGTGCCACACTTAAGGGTCTATTGTGCTCGATTCAACCACCAGAAAAAACAATATGGTTGACTATCATGTTGAAAGAAATTCTTGGTTTGATTTGAAAAATTTGGAACGTTATAAAATCTTCAAAATACTAAAAAACAAATTCTTGAAATACTAGAGTTGGCACACTAAAAACGATACATTTTAAAAATACTTGAGAATTAAAGACACCACCGAATGCGCGCCTTTGAAACACAGTGTTTTGAAAGAAACATAATTACCGAACAAAATGACCACAAGGGATGTGTGTGTCTTTGAAACACAGTGTTTTGATTAACATAATTACCGAATAAAATGACCGCGACGGATGTGTGTGCCTTTGAAACACAGTGTTTTGATTAACATAAATACCAAACAAAATGACCGCGAGGGATGTGCGCGCCTTTGAAGCACAGTTTTTTTTGAAAGAAACATAAATACCGAACAAAATGCACAGCGAGGGATGTGCGCGCCTTTGAAACACAGTGTTTTGAAAGAAAACCTATAAATACCGAACAAAATGCACACTCATAGTGCCCACAAACCCACAAAGAGTCGTCATCCCCTCCCCCCCCTTCCCCACCCACCCCAACCCTTCCGGGGGAGGGGGGGAGGGGTCAACAAACACGGACGGCGAAGCCGTCCGAAGGGGAACCTCTCGTCTTGGGATCCAACACTCTCCCACGAACGCAATACTGGGAACACTCCGTTGCGCAGCAACCGTTCGAACTGGTCCACAGGGATCCCAAACAAGATCAAATTTTATTTTATTAAGTACAACAAATACTGCCTTCAGTTCCCTCTGGCTTTATTTATTTTTATTTTTTCTCGAAAAAGATAGTCTCTCCAGCCGGATTTGAACCGACGGCCTCAGGAACTACAGTCCCGCGCTCTAACCGACTGAGCTATGAAGAGAGTACGTGAAAAGAATAGTATATTTTGACCATTTATTCTCATCCTTAACAAAATTTATAACTACTTAGTAAGGAACAAATCAGTCTCAAAGTCATTCCTTTTATTCAAGTGATCGATTTTACAATTCACTTGATTCTTCTTGGTGTAGTGAGGCGGATTGGTGAAGAAATTAGGTCGAATTGTTCACTTTCGGGTTAAAATCACCAAACTCTCAGAAAGTATAGCTTAATATGTACTTTAAAAGATCTGATATGGTGCCACTTCAGAATTTGCTGCTGACAGGAGTTATAAGCAGATTTGTCAAATAACTGCCATCTTGACCGGAAGTGCAATTCAGTAAAACCGGAAGTGGTTAGTTAGAGGCCTTAAAAAGGTTGTTTTAGTCACAAATTGCGCCTTTTTTATTCTTTGGCACTTAAACGCTTTTCATTGTTTAATCTATGAAATAAAAATATAAGAAATCAAATCTGGCGGGTATTTCCAGCCGAAAATAGTCATATTATACAACGTGGGCGAAAATAAATAATACGGGTGAAAAGAATATACATAAAATAAAATACTTTAATAAAGTAGACTAAAACATCTTTACCTAGCATTTAAATACAATTTTACAGGTTAACCATACATCATAGAAACCATTTAATAAGGTCGATTCAACCCTGAGAGGGACTGGTAAATTTACCCACAATTCCAAGGTTGTTCTCTTTCCATCCGCCATTTTGTTAAGTAAATGGGCTCCTGGTATCGTAAATACTATGATAACACGACTGAAGAGCAGAAATATTGCTAGATTTTTGATCAAATGTGAAATACAAGCATGAAGACATATTGATGAAGTATTTTCTACGCCATTTAAAGTTTGATACACCTTGACTTCACTTGTTGAACTGTAAGTACCATTCTATTTTATGGCTCTTTTTTGACAGCCACGACTCTGCCATGTTTTGATCGGCTAATGATCTTCTAACAAATGTTTCTTCAATTTTAAATTCAGGATAATCTTGATAAACTCTGTGAGATGGCAATTTTTAAAATGATTAAGTAGTGTCCTTAGTCAAAGTGTAAGTATGAACTTTTTTGAACTTTATTTCATTAAAAAAGCAAATATCTTCTGCCATTTGATGACTGGTGTAATCAACGGAAATCAGATTCTCCCCAGTTTTACTTCTGGTACATTGCAATGCAGCTTGAGCTCCTACTGCTTGCATTCATCAGATCCTTGCGCCAAGCCAATTTTAGCCTTTACATCGACAGCATAGCCAAGATGCTGCCATGGTTTTTTTCTTTAAACCATACTAACTACGCGCGATGGCTTTCTGTTCATCTTCACGATATGCGTTCTCTCAAGACAACGGCTCCTGATATAGCAGAACAGTTCGCCAATAGCAATTTTGTTGTCCACAAGTCAAGTAAGAGGTTCTCATCAATTGCTAAAGACCAAGCGCATGAACAGAACAATGCCATTGTTAAAGGCGAAGGGGGTGCCGTAGGTCTAACAGAAAATCCCTAAGCGCTGCGTCGATGGATGGTCTCTGGGCCAGAATTGGCAAGATTAGTCAATGAATTTGAACGGTCTATGACAATCACTCCTCAAAGAGACACCATGAAGAACAAATGAGCTTCCAAGTTTCTTTTGCCAAGGGTGTAAAAGATCTTGTCAGTGTGTTTGAAGATCTGGGCAATCCCTTTTTAGATGACAGTGGCCAATTAGTTGTAATTGACACCAAAGAGATCGCAGATTCAGCAGCGGTAGGAAGTAAGGCTATGTGCTATAGAGGCCATTGGTGCAGATCAATGCAAGAAGTACATGGACGAATGCATAGTCAAAGGTACAGCGTCACTATACAACCCTATAAAAAGAAATCAACGTAGTTTTTTTCGATCACCACTACAGAAAACCTCGAAAGATCAACAACAAGTTGCATCACTTAAAAGTGATTGCTCACTCTTTTCACGTCTGTACATCTCCTGCAAGAGCAGGCGATTTGGACGAGTTCTTCATGCACGAAAATCAAGGATGTCCTCCATCACTGTCAAATACTGGCAAACTTCGTTTACCAAAGAAAAAGGCAGAACTAGTTGATTGTCTTCAAAGTGCTAGTAATACCCAGAGTTAAGCCCCTGATGGTATCCAAGCAATAATAGTCGACGGCGCTGTCGTTGTCAACATGGTGAGACCTCCGCGTACACAAACAACATTCTCTGATTATGCCAAAGAGTCATTCGTTCCATACGTCCAAACACAGTTGCGCCATGCCCATCGTGTGGATATTGTGTTTGATGAATACAGAGAGGACAGTCTAAAGGCTACCACCAGAAGTGCCCGGGGATCAGGAGTCCGTATGCGCATCGGGGCCAACATCAAGTTACCACATAACTGGAATGCCTTTTTACGCGAAGACCACAACAAGGAAGAGCTTTTTAAATTTCTAGCAGAAAGCTTAGTGTCACAAGAAGAACAAAGTGGTGGCCAGATCGTTGTTACTTACGGACAACAAGTTCTATGCTCTCCTGCCTTCGACACCTCTGGTCTTTCTTCTTGTACCCACGAAGAAGCGGACACACGCATGATGCTTCATGCCGCAAATGCCATAGAGCAGGGCCATCAGAAGATACTCGTGTGCACAGTAGATACAGATGTCCTTGTGCTAGGCGTGGCGACATTTTCTCAGCTCTCTTTTCAGTCCCAGACAGAGTTCTGGGTTGCATTTGGTACAGGCAAACACCTACGCTTCATTGCTGTTCACGAGCTAGCCAAAAGTCTTGGACCTGAAAAGTCAAGAGCACTTCCCTTTTTCCATGCTTTCACTGGCTGCGACACTGTTTCCTGTTTTGCTGGGAGGGGAAAAAAGACAGCCTTTGAATCATGGAAAGCTTATCCTGAAGTTACAAGTGCTTTTCTGATGCTTGCCTACCCTCCATGTCAGATCACTGAAGAGTGCATGAGTCTTCTCGAAAGGTATGTGGTTGTTCTCTATGACCGAACATGCGAGAGTATTCATGTTAACGACGCCAGGAAGCGCCTGTTCTCCCAGAAAGGAAGATCTCTAGAATCCATCCCCCCTACCAAGGCAGCCTTGTTGTAGCACACAAAACGAGCATCATACCAGGCAGGGCACTGCTGGGGCCAGGCCTTGACGTCGCAACCACAGCTTCCAAGTGCGCAAGAGTGGGGCTGGACGCACACATCAGACGGATGGCAGCCGTACTGGACATCCTTGTCTGAAGTCACGAAGTCATGCCGAGAGCTGATTCGCTGTGGCTGCAAGAAGGGTTGCACTGGAAGATGTTCCTGTTTCAAAGCCAACCTCAGCTGCACTGCACTGTGTTCCTGCACGTGTACATTGTAATTTATATTTGAAACATTTATTCAAGATACTCTCTTAGTTATTACATGATACCATAGAATAAATTGTAAATGGTCTGATTTTTAATACATGTAAAATAATACATATTAGAAGCAATTAATATATATAACAGCATTAATAAGTGATATTTCCAATACATCAAACTTCTGTGATAAGCAAAGTAAAGCTGCATGAATTTCAAACAAATACTCAGCAACATGTTACATGGAGAATGACCTGCATACATGTAAGAGTAATCTGAGCAAGTAAAAGACCACTTATTATCCCTTTGTGTATTGCACTTGATGTAAAATAGTATTAGTCAAGCTTAAGTCCGAAGCTATGATACAGTGACCAAGAAATGCATAAAACATTTAGTACTTAATTCGGTTTGTTCTAGAATTGATAGATTTTAATACTTCCGGTTTGTGTCTATTTCGACATTTTTAAAGAAATTTAATCCGGTCTTGAGCATTAGATTTCTGTTCTTTTTTAAACCAAATTTAACAATTATAATTCTCTTAACTATAATAAAACACAAACTACTAACATTACAATATCAAAATGTCTTTTTTAAGGTGTTAATTTAATAGAAATTCTACTTCCGGTTGGTTCTGATTGGAAATCGTATTTTTTGATTTTAAATGTTTTTCGTGCACTTCAGTTTCTCTAAAACAATTAAGAATATGAATCTTTTAGTCATATTTTAACAAAATCCACCGAGTAACTAGATAAAAAACGGCATTTATAATCATTTTTTGTCACTTAAAATTTTACTTCCTGTTCAAAATGGCCGCCATTTTGAAAAATCCCCTAAATGGCCGAACGCATCGGTTTTGGCGGTGGCACTATATCAGAATGTATTTATATCATAAAAACGCATCAGACTGCCAAGTCTCATCATTTTAACCCAAAAGTGAACAATTCACCCACCAATCCGCCTCACTAGTGGTCGTCCATGAGTTTTAATTTCTTGGTTTTTAGGGACTGTTGGTGTACAGCGTTACAGTCTGTACAGCGACAAAATTTAACTTTGGTGGTCTGAGCATTGGCTGGAAAGACGTGAGTACAAACATCACATTCGATGTATTCGTTTTCGCGGCAGTAATATGCTTCACGCCACAAACAGCAAGGGCATTCAACCACAGGAATAGAGTAAAACTTCACAAAGTCACGGCAAACGTGACACTCTCTGGGTTCCTCGTCCAGTTCGGAAAGCTCCGGTTCGGAACTCTCCTCTGGCTCTAAGCTTTCACCAACACTTTCACCGTCCGACTCGAAACTTTCTCTTTCAGAGGATTCGTCACCTGTTTCACTGTCTGTCTCGTCCTCTTCCGGTTGTCTAGCAACCAGATCCGCCAGCAACTTCTTATTACGGATCAGTTTCTTGTCAACACCGATCTCCGATAATCCTTGAGTGAACGTTTTCAACCCACGAGGCACTTTAACATCTAGATTCAAAGGTAGCATGGCATACTCGATAAGCTCTGCCATGTTGGTGACGGGAATTCTTCGTTCGTGATACAGCATCTAACCATGGGAATTCCAATATAAAATACTTTTTGAAGCCGCCAGAGTATGGAGAAACGCTAGAGCTTTATTTTCTGGGATACTCTGGGAGAGATCCTGTAGAACTTGTTCAATATCTTCCTTGTCCCACAAGTCCTGTTCTGAGTGAATACTCCCGTCATGAGAATGCTCTGAATCGTATTCAGTGTCAGTGGAATCGCTACGTGCTCTCGTCATGTTGCTCCCTCGAAAAATCAACGTCAAAATGAGCTTCTTCTTTTTAGACACAAATACTTATAACAAAAACAGGCTCAAAGCCGACATCAGGGGTGACATGACATCGGATACAAAACCATCGCCCCGCTGAGCAAGAATTTGTTTTTTGGTTTTGAAAGGAACGGATGGATTGACTAATGTACGTATGTCGTCCACATGCTTTCCCAGTCTTTCTTTGTGTATATCTTTCATGGGGATCAGGTCTCTCGATAAATTCGAGCAAACTTCACAAATGGCATGAACCTGTTCTGGACTAGCGGTAGTCAGCAAAAGCCTTCTTTGGTGAGGAAAACAATTAGTTAAATGACACAAATAGCCAAAATTTTCTCTTAGCAAGTGACTCATGTTGTCTGCACAGCCGTTTGCATTAAATGAAAGACCAACTGAAAAACATTCCTATTTATTACCTATTAAACCGTTAGCCCGATAGCCTGATAGCCTGACTGATAGCCTGTGATCGCCTGGATAGGCCCTGCCATAGACTTTGATAGCCTGTAGCTGATAGCTGATAGCCTAATAGCCTGATAGCTGATAGCCTAATAGCCTGATAGCCTGATAGCTGATAGCCTGATAGCCTGATAGCCTGATAGCCTGATAGCCTGATAGCCTGATAGCTGATAGCCTGATAGCCTGATAGCCTGATAGCCTGATAGCCTGATAGCCTGATAGCCTGATAGCCTGATAGCCTGATAGCCTGATAGCCTGATAGCCTGATAGCCTGATAGCCTGATAGCCTGATAGCCTGATAGCCTGATAGCCTGATAGCCTGATAGCCTGATAGCCTGATAGCCTGATAGCCTGATAGCCTGATAGCCTGATAGCCTGATAGCCTGATAGCCTGATAGCCTGATAGCCTGATAGCCTGATAGCCTGATAGCCTGATAGCCTGATAGCTGATAGCCTGATAGCCTGATAGCCTGATAGCCTGGTAGCCTGATAGCCTGGATAGCCTGATAGCCTGATAGCCTGATAGCCTGATAGCCTGATAGCCTGATAGCCTGATAGCCTGATAGCCTGATAGCCTGATAGCCTGATAGCCTGATAGCCTGATAGCCTGATAGCCTGATAGCCTGATAGCCTGATAGCCTGATAGCCTGATCAGCCTGATAGCCTGATAGGCCTGATAGCCTGATAGCCTGATAGCCTGATAGCCTGATAGCATGATAGCCTGATAGCCTGATAGCCTGATAGCCTGATAGCCTGATAGCCTGATAGCCTGTAAGCCTGATAGCCTGATAGCCTGATAGCCTGATAGCCTGATAGCCCTGATAGCCTGATAGCCTGATAGCCTGATAGCCTGATAGCCTGATAGCCTGATAGCCTGATAGCCTGATAGCCTGATAGCCTGATAGCCTGATAGCCTGATAGCCTGATAGCCTGATAGCCTGATAGCCTGATAGCCTGATAGCCTGATAGCCTGATAGCCTGATAGCCTGATAGCCTGATAGCCTGATAGCCTGATAGCCTGATAGCCTGATAGCCTGATAGCCGATAGCTTGATAGTGATTTAATCAAGCTACCTGTTAAATAGCCCTGCAGCTTCTGTCTTACATCATTTCCAAGTAGATTCGAGATGGCTCGGACGTGTCCTTTGTGTCAGAAATCGGTTCAGAATTTATCATCTCATTTAAGTAGAGTTCACAAAATGAATGGTCCAGAACGCACCTATTGGTTTCAGAAGGGGAAAATACTTAGAGATGATAGTCAGCTTTTCCAAATTACTACCCCTCAGATAGGAAATGGTCAAGCAGATCATTGTACCAGATTTCAACTGTTGCATCCATTTACTGCTTTAGTAGCAGGAATGACAGGATCCGGTAAAACAGTCTGGGTTCAGAATTTGCTTGCACATGCTACACACGTAATTAGTCCTCCACCACAGCGCATCGTTTGGAGCTACTCACAATGGCAACTTGCTTACGACCACATGCTAGCAATGATACCTGGAATCGAGTTCGTCAAAGGTATACCCCATGACATTGATGAGGATGGCTTCTTTGACCCTAGGATCAATAATGTTATTGTGATTGATGATCAAATGACAGAGACGTCCAACGACAAGAGAATCATGAACTTATTTACCAAAGGATCTCATCATCGAAACCTCAGTGTGATTTTTCTTACGCAGAATCTATATTTTCAAGGAAAAATCATGCGCACTCTGAGTCTGAACGCTGCATACCTTATCTTATTTAAAAACCCAAGAGACAAACTACAAATCATGACGCTGGGAAAACAAATGTACCCTGGGAAAACAGAACAGTTTATTCAAAAGTACGAGGCCGCTGTACAACGACCATATGGATATCTTTTCGTGGACCTAAAGCCCAATACTCCGGAAGAATGTAGACTTCGAACTAATGTCCTTCCCAACGATCAACTGCGACGCCCACCTATCGCAGACTGGAGGCAAAACAGATTCGATGAAGACCATGGCTAACTATTTTGAGCGTCAGGGGTACTTACAGTCACCCGTCAGGAATTGGCAGAACAGATGGACACTATTTTGAATGACCCTTCCCTACCTCCGGAGGTGAAAACCAAACAATATGAGTCACTGTTGACTCGTTACCTCGTCCATCAACAGCAACTCTCCAATAACGGTTTCACGATACCGAGACAGAAACCAACCGTACCAACCATGTCTGTTCAGAGTCAACCTCCTAACGTGACGACCTCAGAAAACGTCTCTACAGCAACTCTGTCCAGTGACAGTGGTATTGCCACAGCAACACCGAAAGAACCCTCCTTTCTTCAACGTCTGACATCCAAAGTTAGAACGCCTTTTAAAACTCCTAGTTCACAGGAAATACCATCGACCCCATTAAAAGCTCCCTCGGATCAACCCACTCCTTTTACCCCTCTGTCGAGTACAGTCCCAGGAGGATTTCTTGCCCACTCCACCAGCAAGTAAAGAAAAACCAGTAAAATGGATAAGTTATCAAGATGCCCATAATACAAAGGCAAAGTCCCTAGAGCCTCCAAGACGTTCAGAGCGATTGAGAGCATTGATTAAATCTATTCCTGGCTGGGAAAAACATTAAGAAATGAATGTAACTTAAGATAATATATTAAAGCCAGAGGGAACTGAAGGCAGTATTTGTTGTACTTAATAAAATAAAATTTGATCTTGTTTGGGATCCCTGTGGACCAGTTCGAACGGTTGCTGCGCAACGGAGTGTTCCCAGTATTGCGTTCGTGGGAGAGTGTTGGATCCCAAGACGAGAGGTTCCCCTTCGGACGGCTTCGCCGTCCGTGTTTGTTGACCCCTCCCCCCCTCCCCCGGAAGGGTTGGGGTGGGTGGGGAAGGGGGGGGAGGGGATGACGACTCTTTGTGGGTTTGTGGGCACTATGAGTGTGCATTTTGTTCGGTATTTATAGGTTTTCTTTCAAAACACTGTGTTTCAAAGGCGCGCACATCCCTCGCTGTGCATTTTGTTCGGTATTTATGTTTCTTTCAAAAAAAACTGTGCTTCAAAGGCGCGCACATCCCTCGCGGTCATTTTGTTTGGTATTTATGTTAATCAAAACACTGTGTTTCAAAGGCACACACATCCGTCGCGGTCATTTTATTCGGTAATTATGTTAATCAAAACACTGTGTTTCAAAGACACACACATCCCTTGTGGTCATTTTGTTCGGTAATTATGTTTCTTTCAAAACACTGTGTTTCAAAGGCGCGCATTCGGTGGTGTCTTTAATTCTCAAGTATTTTTAAAATGTATCGTTTTTAGTGTGCCAACTCTAGTATTTCAAGAATTTGTTTTTTAGTATTTTGAAGATTTTATAACGTTCCAAATTTTTCAAATCAAACCAAGAATTTCTTTCAACATGATAGTCAACCATATTGTTTTTTCTGGTGGTTGAATCGAGCACAATAGACCCTTAAGTGTGGCACGTTTTGAAATTCCGAAAACGTTGCTCGGTTGCTGCGCAACGGAGTTCTCAGTATTACGTTTGTTTCTCGGTCGCATGAGTGATGGAAGCTTACTCAGACGCACTGAAAAGAATTTTTTTTTGTTTTTCTGCTCCGGAATATTTGTTTGGTTGCTGCGCAATGGAGTTTTCAATCCTGCAAGCGGATCCCCGGCGCGTGACTCCCTGGTCGCTGTTGTGTGACTCCCCTTGCAGCACCGGCGCTTGACATCCTCTCTATCGGGGCGTGACCTGCACCGGCGCTCAGGTGGCGCAGAACTCTCATTTGTATACTACTCTTATCAATATGCTTGTTATTAATCTTCTCTTTTTCGAAAAATCCTCAAATTAATCACCAGGAACATTTTCTCTTTCTCACTGTGGTTTCTCACATGTCGACGCGAGAAAAATATCATATGACAGACAGGTGAACTTATTTTTAAATCGCATTATTTCTAGTGAGACAGTGAAACACCTCGTTGATTGAACCTGACAAAACGCACTGAAAAATGTCTGGGGAGCATTATGCACTGTGATGTCTGTGATACGAGATCTTTATTCTTCTTCTATGTTTTCGCCGTTCAACGGCATCATCCGAGACATACGAATGAGAAGAATGAACCAATATATTCACACACTGATTAAACAGAACAAGCACAAAATATATATGTGCTCGCAAATAGGATATGTTTTCTCTTGGCTGTACTTGGTTAAGATTCTATATGAGATTGTTATGTAGAAGCATTATATAATTTTATAAAATGATTTGGATACTACGCTCACCCTGATTCAAGGTCCCCTGTACTCCTTTGCAAAATGAAATCACGCAAAAATATTTGGTCTTTCACGCGTCACGGATAATTCAAACATCTCTTTCACGTTCACAAAAGCATCAAAAGTTGCTTTCACGTGGACGTAAAAAGATTTTAGACCTTAAATCACGTTTCGCTTCAAAAACAATCAGCCATTCACGTTTCACGCAAAAGGTATAGGGGACCCTGTCTGATTGGTCCGGAAGCGTTGTCTAGATGAGGCGTTTTCTAAACAAGCTACGCCATCAATCAGTCAAATGCGTCAAACAAGGCTCATTTTCTTTGGTCTCTTTGAACATCACACTTATTTCAACTAAAGCATTACAGTTTCAAAGCATAAATAATAATAATAATAATAATAATAATAATAATAATAATAATAATAATAATAATAATAATAATAATGATATCAACCGTGGAATATTCCAAGGGGACTCACTATCGCCCTTACTCTTCATTGTTTCACTGATACCACTAACATCTATACTTAATAAAGCAAGAAAAGGCTACAAACTGGCAAATGGAAAGATCTTGAACCATCTCCTATACATGGACGATCTAAAGCTTTATGGTAAAACAGAAAGAGAAATTGAGTCACTGTTGCATACAGTACGAGTCTTCAGCACAGATATTGGCATGTCATTTGGAATAGAAAAGTGCGCAAGAGTTGCGGTTAAGAGAGGAAAGAACACAAAGAAAGAAGGAATCAAGTTACCCTGTGGACAGCAGATAAGAAGCCTCAGTGATGATAATGATTATAAATATCTTGGGGTTCTTGAAAAAGAAGACATCAACCACGACAAAGTTAAACACAATGTCCACCAGGAGTACAAAAGGAGACTGAAACTAATACTGAAATCAAAACTTACTGGAAGGAACAAGATCATGGCAATCAATATCTATGCCATCCCAGTAGTACGGTACACTGCTGGCATTGTGCACTGGACTGTCGAAGAGCTTCAAAATCTAGACAGGAAGACACGCAAATTAATGACCATCTACAGAGGCTTACACCCTCGTGCTGACGTCGATCGCCTCTACCTACCAAGATCTATGGGAGGTAGAGGATTGAAAGCAGTGGAAGACACCGTACGCGAAGAAGAACTTGCGCTTTATGCATACGCCAAGAAAGATGTATTTCTGCGAGATACCATCAAAGATACAGCCACAGTCCGAGAAACTGCAGAAACGAACAGAGAATACCAAAAGCGACGAGAGGACGAAAGATTTAGTAATTACAAAAGCAAGACCCTTCATGGTCACTACTTCAGGATGTGCGAAGAAAAAATTGACAAAGACAGCACCTACCTTTGGCTGAAGAAAGGAGACATGAAAATTGAAACAGAAGGGCTGCTTACCGCTGCGCAAGACCAAGCACTACAAACAAACTCTCTGAAAAGCATCTACAACAACAAAGAATCACCACTCTGTCGCCTGTGCAAAGAAAGAACTGAAACTGTAGAGCACCTTATATCGGGCTGTACGACTTTGGCTGGTAAGGAGTACAAAGAAAGACACGATAATGTTGCTAAAAACATACATTGGCATTTATGTGAGAAATACGGAATAGAAAGTACTGAAACTTGGTGGAGCCATGAACCAGAAGCAGTAGCAGAAAATCAAGATGTTAAAATCCTCTGGGACTTTAATGTATACACAGATAGAAAGATAACTGCGAGACGTCCAGATATTGTGATCATCGACAAAAGAACAAAGAAGGTTAAACTAATCGATGTGTCTGTACCAGCAGATCGCAGGATAGATGAAAAAGAAAAGGAGAAGATTGACAAGTATCAAGAGCTCAGAATAGAACTAGAAAGACTATGGGGAATGAAAACAATGACTGTACCAATTGTAATAGGATCTTTAGGAGCAATTTCAAAACAATTCAAAGATCATTTACATAGGCTAGACATCGATAAGATCAGTCTTATAGACATGCAGAAAACTGTACTTCTTGGTACTGCACATATACTGAGAAGAGTGCTTCAGCTCTCAGGAGCAGGATAGTTCTCGAGCTAGAAGTAATAAGTTACCAGCAATACTACATTTGTAAATCATTATATACCAGTTTGCTGTGAAATAAAAGATAATAATAATAATAATAATTATTATTATTATTATTATTATTATTATTATTATTATTATTATTATTAAATAATAATAATAATAATAGGGCAGTCTCTGTTATACGTTATAGTGCCGGAATCGTAGATTGGACGAAGGAAGAAATCAAGAACATCGATCGCAAGACGAGGAAACTGCTAACAATCTATCGAGTCTTACATCCCCAAGCAGATGTGGACCGTTTGTATTTCAAGAGATCAGAAGGGGGAAGAGGACTTATTAGCGTCCAGGATTGTGTGAGAGCAGAAGTGAGTAGTCTTACCTCATATGTCAATGCTAGTCGAGAAAGAGCACTCAAAGCTGTTGTGGAAGAGCACGTTCTCAAGGAAAATGACTTGAAAGGAATGGGGGATATTAGACACGAAAGGAAAGATCGATACAGGGAAAAACCCCTTCATGGACAGTTTTTCAAGAGCATAGAGGGCATAGCAGACAAACAATCATGGCAATGGGTTAAGAAAGGACACTTGAAAAAAGAAACTGAAGGGCTTATATTGGCAGCGCAAGATCAAGCCCTAAGAACCAATAGTATAAAATGCAAGATTGACAATGAAGAAATATCTCCAACCTGTAGAATGTGTAAAGAAAAAGAGGAAACCGTAAGCCATATTCTGTCAGAGTGTAAAATGTTAGCACAGAAACAGTATAAAAACTGGCGCCATGACAAAGTAGCCCAAATTGTACATTGGCATCTTTGTGGCCAATGGGGATTTGAAAGGAAGGGAAGGTGGTATGACCACACCCCCGAACCAGTTTTGGAATCAGAAAAAGTGAAAATTCTATGGGATTTTAAAATCCAGACGGATCACCAACTTGAACACAATAAGCCAGACATTGTTGTAATGAATAAAGTTGACAAAGTGTGCCACATAATAGACATAGCTTGTCCGTTTGACACTCGGGTTTCAAAAAAAGAACAAGAGAAAGTAGAGGTCTACCAGGATTTGAAACGAGAGATCACTCGTATATGGAAATGTAAAGCTACCATTGTACCTATAGTAATTGGGGCTCTAGGAACCTTGCCAAAAGGACTACAAAAATGGTTGAGCGAAATTGAAATGAAAAACTTGGCAGAGCTGCTACAACGGGCAGCCCTACTTGGGTCTGCGAGAATATTAAGGAAAGTTTTGGACATGTAGTTGGAGAAAAATGATGGTTGAACAGGTCAGAAGCGTTGGTAGAGAGGAAAGCACAAGTCTTGGCATCTTAGGCTACGGGAAGCAGCTCGATGCCATATCAAGACTACAGGCCACAACAACTAATGCCTAGTTTTACAGAAATAATAATAATAATAATAATAATAATGGAAACTTTATTTGCTTATGAATACAGTTGTAAATCTCACTACGTAAGGCAATAAACAACTGGCTACTTGAGATGATACATGAGTAATATATATAAATGTATATTTACAAGGAATCCAATTAAATGAAAAAAAAAAAAAAAAAAAATTAGGATTTTAATAGTTCTGGGTCATTCCAAATCTTATTTCTGCAGCAAAATATATAATATGTTGCTCTAATGGCAAGATTTATCGTTTTCCTAATAATATAGAGTTGTTGTTTTTTATCAATGCCAATGTCATTCATCATGTCTAGGAAGGTGGAGCATTCATCCGAGAAAACGCCAAGAGAACTCATGGAGAGGTTAACAAATTTAACACATCTGTAGTCACTGCTCAAGTCGTTAATCAAGTTCTTGTATTTTTCTCGTTTACGCATTGCATTTTTACAAAGGTTGGATTCGAACCCAACTGTTAGTTCTAGGACATACAAGCACTTGGAATGTATTAGAAAAAGAAGATCTGGACGGAAAGTGTCACCAGTTATAATTGAAGGACTCGAAAAACCATTCACATCAGCACAGAGTGAAGAGCGATTATTATTAATTTGCAGGTTGAAGAGAAGTGGTAATGAAGTTTAGAATCAAGTCGCGTCTCAAGATAAAACGTTGAAAGCAACGCTGACAACAACCAACGACATCGAGTAGTGTTTCAGGATTTAGGGCAAAAAAAAAAAAAAAGCAATCAGGACTTAATCCCATTTAAACAGATTTTTACGTGTAGCGAGGGAGTTGTTTATGTAGCGAATGGTAAAGTTATAAATGTTCTTGGGAAGGTTAGACTGGACAGATGACCAAATAGAATTAACAGATGATAATGAAAACTTGATAACATTTGCGAAAAAGAAACCTTGAGATGTTAGGTGGTGTAGCAGTTTATCTTCTTGATTAGAACGGAAATCTTTAAGAACTTCTTTAGTAGATTTGTATACATCGTATTGGATGTTAGTGTGGCAGCTCGACGACTTCCAGAGATCTTTAATGGAATCATTACGGGACTTTTTTAAGGAATTACGGAGGACTGTTTGACATTGAATAAATTTGACAGGAGGAGGACAAATATTAAGACCAAATTTATTACGCTCAAGAAAAACGTTACTCAGTGTACCAGATATTGGGATATCAAGCCATTTACGAATGAATCCATTCACTATAGAATCAATGTTTTCTATTATCCAGGTTTTAGATATATCAGCTACAGTAAAATGCCAGGAAAGTTTAGATAAGACATAGCGGCTGTACAGGAGAAGTTTATTTTTAGGATGCAATGGCTTCATATCAATGTCATTCATCAGATCTTGAACAAGAGAGGTCAGTTCAGACATGTGTTGGTGGTTACACATGTTGAAATCAAAGAAACGTCCTAAGTAGCGAAATGAATCACCCATTTTGACGTAAGGGACAAGAACTCCATTTATTAACAGTTTAGGCAAATATTGGA
Organism: Telmatactis stephensoni; assembly: GCA_029948255.1. Lineage (NCBI taxonomy): Eukaryota > Metazoa > Cnidaria > Anthozoa > Actiniaria > Isophelliidae > Telmatactis > Telmatactis stephensoni. The sequence continues at coordinate 195,542 of JALIZF010001780.1, forward strand.
CGGATTTAGTGTACAGTTTCTTGATACCAAAAGTAATGCACTTATCAACCCTTATTATCATGTCAGACCATTGGCACCAGATTATAAAGCGATTGATTAAGTGCTGATTTTCTGATTCTTGGCCACTTATGACGGCAGCGTCGTCAGCGAACTGGAACCAGTGGATGGGATTTAAAAACTTTAGGGAAAAACCAAATTGTCTATACTTCTCGGATTTAATGTGCTGGAGAAACGTATTGAAGCATAGGTTAAAAAGAAGAGGGCTTAAGCAATCACCTTGAAGCACACCGCGACCAACATGTATAAAAGGAGTGCGAAAATCATTAGTAATTATGGAGGTTTTGAAATCGGTGTACAAGCTTTTAATTAGAAATTTTATATGATCAGGAATGTGGTGGTAATCAAGAACTGCTTGAATCAAGTTGTGATGAACTTCACCAAAGGCGTTCTTCAGGTCAAGTAGAGTAATAACAAGAGAGCGTTGCTTTATGCGAGCTTTGTTGATGATGTGAGCCATTTGAGCCGTATGCTCAAAAGTTCCAGAGAGACCAGGGGTAAAACCTTTTTGAATTTCATGCTCAATAAAGTTATTAGCGGCAAGGAAGTTAAAGATGGCATTACGAAGACAGGAGGTAAAAACCTTTAATGGCACTGATTGAAGAGTAATAGGACGAAAATTAGCAGGGTCATTGGTGTTCCCTTTTTTATGGATAAGGATTGTGCAGGCTTGCTTCCATTCGCTTGGGACGGATTGAGTTAACCATGCTGTACGGATAATTTGAGATAGATAAGTGCGAAGGAAGGGACATCTTTTAAAACAAATGATTGACAGTTGATCTAAGGGACAAGGAGAACCAGAAGCCTTCATCTTTCTAATGACAATTGAGATCTGTTCGTACGTTGGAGGTTCAAGGTTAAACGGAATTACAGGATCAGACAAAGTTGGTATCCAACTTGGAAGGTTGAAAACTTTAGTCGGGTTAACTGATGAAAGAGTTCTTGCAAAGTAATTATAACACTCTTCCATGGAGAATGAGGGGAGGATCTCATCTTTTTTATTGAAGATCTTTTTGACGTAGCCCCAAAAAGTTTTGGCAATAGAGTAATCATGATTTACTGAGTCAGTGATGTCATTAGGCGACTTGTTTTGCAGCTTGTCACGCAATAGGCGAGATACGTATTTAATTTCCGTGATATCGGCGTTAGACTGTTTTAAAGCTTTGAGAGATTTCTTTAGATCCTGTTTAGACTTATCTTTGTACTTATTTGTTAGGTTTTTATCAATGACTTGTGAAACTTTACCAAAATTAGTAGAGAAATATTCATAAATAGTGTCATTCAGAAGTTTGATACTTGAGCTGAGGTTCTGAGCTGTGATTGGAAGATTCAAGAGTAGAACTGATTTGAAATATTCGTTGGCCGTTGACCATTGATCGTCTGTTTTAGGTAGATTTATTCCTTGTTTAATATCGGAAAAGCTGTAATCTTCAGGTTGAATTAAAGGAACACCAGAGTTAATTAAAGGAACATTTACATTGTCGTCTCCAGATTCTTGATCAGCTGAGGTATTATTATTATGAAGGTCAGCACGAAGTTGATCATTCAAACCCAAAACAACTCTACAACTCCTTTGATGCATTTTTAAACCTCTATTCCCCTTGCAAAGCTTACCACAACAGCACTTAACGTAGTAAATAAGAGGGACATTATCAGCAGGATTAGTATCATTTGGCATTTGTTTCTCTCCATCAGCAGGACGTTCCGCTCGGTGAATTCTTTCTTTGCAACGCCACGCATGGCGGCCCAGCGAGACAAAATATTGACCACAAAAAGAACAGACAACTCCAGCGAAGAAAATGATAAGAAAACTTGAATAACCCATGCTTTAGAACTTGTAAAGTCAGCTGGACATAGATTGATTAAATGAAAATACCAATTCAAGTATAAAAAGAACGATAAAACTGAAGACATGTACAGAGCGTGTTCACTCTGCTCGATGTCTAATCAATCAATGAAATCAATCAATCAATCAATAATAATAATAATAATAATAATAATAATAATAATAATAATAATAATAATAATAATAATAATAATAATAATAAGTATATGTAATAGGACTCCACGCTGTCCAATTTGAAAATAATTGGACGAAAAAAATTCCGAGGATCAATTATTTTCAAATTGGACAGGCGTGGAGTCCTATTAATTATTAATTATATAACTGGCCAACATTTTCGGTACGATTCATCTAGCTTCTTTGCAAACCAAGCAAGACAACTTGTACACAACGAAGTACATTATTCATGATGAGTTTTTGAATGCAAAAAAACATCTTATTGAAAATAAAAATATACACTGTAAGGTCCATGAAATACATTTTATTGGATGATTAACTTTTTCTGAACATTTTCATTTACCAATTTCATTCAGAAAGTGTTTTCATGCAAGCAGCGAGGCCGATACTCGCCAAAGCTAATTGAATTTCAACTGGCTTCAAAAACTCTCTCAAAATGGGTCATTTTTTCGGAAAAAAAAACTACTCAAAAATATAATAAATACTTTCCTCACCTCATTCGCTAACCCTTTAAACCAGAAAACTTTAAGTAAGTAGGTGTAAAAAGCAAATTTGCAGTCCAAAACATTCCGCCATTTTTTCTCCACAAAATCAGATGTGAATGAATGCTACGCGCCGCGCTATTGGTTGAATTCTTACTTCTATTGTTTTTCTTGCATTCTCATTGGTCAAACACGAACTATCCAAATTACTCATCAATTTGGATTGCTCAGATTTTCTTAATCCTTAATTTGGATAGGTAGAAAAATTCAAAAGTAATTTTGTAGTTAGCTATATGGTATTTTAGGAGAATTATAACCTCAAGCTCGACAAAAAAGTATATAAAACACTTGTAAACAACAAACATTGAACACTAACCATTTTAATTATTTCAGGAAAATCAGTCTTATTTAGCCAACCAGGTATCCTAAGGCTTCATAAACAGCAATTTTTCTGCACAAGAAATGACTTTTCGCCAGCTTGCTCCGACTCGGCTATGATAGTTGCTCTCTGAGTGCTTTTCTTCTTCAAAAAGAGTAAACAATTTGATAGTAGAGTGTTTTTGTGGCTAAAACATCGACCTAGTAGTCGGTAAAAACTAGAAAGGCAACTTTCATTGCAAAAAAAATATAATAATTAATTAGAATCATTTGTTTATTGCTATGTTTAAAATATTAATCATTGTGTTTTATTAATATTATTAAATCAACTATTGTATTGTTTTTTATTGTTTGTCTGATATTACTCAACTTCAAAATATAATTATATTTGAAATATTTTATATAATTCTATTCTAATAATTATCTTATAATTTTATCGACGATTTTACATCGATCTTTTTGACACATCTGTAAGGCGTTGTTGAGCCTTGAGGAATTAGCGCTATATGAAATGACAATAACTATTATTATCATCATCATCATCATCATCATCATCATCATCATTATTATTATTATTATTATTATTATTATTATTAACAAAACTATATCGTGAGAAAAATTATCAACATTATAATCAGATCAACTTATTACCTTTTCTGCTGACGAAACAAAGAATGGAATAACCCAATCAGACTTATTGAAATTTTGATATGTATATATATATATATATTTTTTTTTTTATCATTATTATTTGTCGTTTACATTTATAAATGCATGTATCACTCGAGTAGTCAATTGCAAATTGCCTGTAAGTAGAAAGATTTGTAATTGTTGTATAAATATAAAATAAAGTTCCCATTATCATTATGACACTCACAATTTTATTTGCAAAGCCAAAGTTCCAGCCCAGACGTCTTTGATGCGCGTGATTTAACAAATAGATTCCATTATATTTTTGTCCTTCTGTGCTCTCGCTTTCCCATCTCAATTCAACTTCTTTTACAAATAAACAGGAAATGAACAGGACGCTTGACTTTATTATTAACGTCAGGCCTCTAAAAATCAAAACTCCAGTTTTAAAATGAAGTGAAAAGGGCGATAAAAACTAGATGTTTGAGTGCACTAGTGAGTGCACTAGTTTCGTGTGAAGTCTCAAACCCGGGGGGGGGGACTCCCATATATCGAAGGGCGGGGATGATCGTCGTATCTTTTAGGGGTAAAAAAGCATGGTTCTGGTATCTTTTAGGGTGTTACGAAGGTTTTGTCCCACCTTACCGTTAATCTGGTATCTTTTAGGGTATCTTTTTAAGAGAATAACATATTACATAATAATAACAGCAACGACAGCTTTTAAATTGGTATCTTTTAGGGGTAAAAATCTTATGCTGCCCACGCCCATCCTTTGTATAACTCTGGTATCTTTTAGGGCTATTTTTGGAAATTTCTGAACGATCATCCCCGCCCATTTTCGATGGGAGTCCCCCCCCGGGGTCTCAAAGTTTCAAGGAAGGTAGCTATAGCCGGGCTCTGTAACAACTATTGAAGTGTTGGTCTGCAATTTAAAAACAGTAAGTTCACTTCACGAGTTAGAATGTTAGTAACACTGATTCCCTTTTTCTCGTGACTGGCCCTTCACGGGCCACGACAAAGTATTCATCATTCTTTGATTTTTGATTTATCTTTTGAACTCGACGATCTTTTAGAGATTTGCTCTGGGTCACGCTGAAATATATTGGTGTTGTTTTGAATTTGTGGCTCGTTAAAAACTGATAGCTTTGCTTTGAAGCCAGGCTAACTTCAAATTCGAAACCGCATGCAACCTTGAGACGAAGGCTATTGTATAATCTTGTTTAAATCAGTCATTATTGCTTTATGAGCATTATTCTTGGTAATACCATGATCACCTCGGGATCTATTGTTTTTGGAGGGACGTTTAATCGCTAACATCCCTCCCTCATGAATAGAAAGAGGGAAAATTAGTTCTAATATTCCCTCATTAATTATGAATGAGGGACGATTAGAACTAATCGTCCCTCATGTTATTCATGAGTGGTTGTCCCTCATTTAACGCAATCATCGGTACGATCGGGACAACTTTGCACGCACCGATACCTCTAACCACTGAACACTCTTACGCGTGTGGGATCTATGCATTCTATTTTGCGCATGAGCATAACGAAGCAAAGAAAGCATTATAAAAAACAATTTAGCTTTCGAATTGATTAACAACCTATAAATACTTGTTCATTGTAAGTATATAACAAAGAAATCTATTTTCGTAAGTCCCCAGAGAACAGGGTTACGCACAATTGGTAAAAGAATTGTATAATATTTTCAAGTTTTGGATGAACAAACAGCGAAGTATATTTTCGTTTATTTCCTCGGTGATCATGGTATTACAAAGTTTACAGCCTCGGGACTTCCACTAAACCTCCCTCGGCTTCGGGGACATTTAATCACTAATATCCCTCAGGGTCATGGTATTACTTATATAACTCTAGCATATGAATCAGGCAAAAGATAAAATTTTGACGGCTTCTTAGATATATTCTTCGAAAATTATGATTTAGAAATATTTAAGTGCTACTATTAGAGCAATTTCGCATAACCCTATTTTTAAATGCTAATGAATTTTGCTTAAAATCCTAATGAGTAGGAGGTAAGATAACAAATACATGAGGCCGTTTGGTATGCAACAAGGCTCTTTTTAATTAGAACAACAACAATTACAGTTTAGCTATACGCTATTATCAATAAAGCGTTCACAATTCGTTTTACTTTTTTGACTTGTCCAGAATTTCATCGACTTTTGAAAGCAAACATTTAACACTGTCCATGGTTTCAAGTGCTTTTTCGCACATTTTTTCATGAGCCCTATGAGCCGAATCTGCAGCTCTCTCTCTTTCCCTTTGGCCTTTCTTTTATTGGGAGCAGATTCATTTTTCTCTGTGCTATCTACGCTATCATCGCTCTCAGATGAAACTACCAGTTCGTCGTACAGTTTTGCCTTCATAACATCTTGTCTTCGCTGGCTTGGAGTTTGTTGTTGTGCATATTTCATGCGACTTTCAACAAGTAAACTTGCTGGGCTATCTTGAATGGGCGATGACTGAGTTGCAGCTGCAGCCTGTACATGTACTTGTTTGGAGTTGACTTGCAGTTCTTGCTTGATAATTCGGCTCATTCGGCCTGTCAACCGTTCTTCAGGTTGACTTAGGTACATTTCTACTACGTGGCTAGGTAGACCAGCACCCAATATGCGTTGTTTCACATGCACCAGGACTTTACCCCACTCTTTTCCATGGCACTGGTTGTAGCACTGAACGATATAGTTTTTTTCTTTGTCTCCAATGCTGACACGTTTTCTTACTTTACCTGTCAAATAAAAATTATATTTTAATTGGGGTTCAAAACATCCTCGGGGACCCAGGGCGAAGGGAGAGGGGGAGGACCGGAGGGGGAGGGGGAGGGGGAGGGGGAGGGGGAAGGAAAGGAAAAGGGGAAAAGGACGCCCTGGGCATTTGACTACCCCAAACCATTTCCAACGGCAAAACTTAATCCTCTCTCTGATTGGCCTCATTATAATTTAATTACAATGAGGCCAATCAGAAGCATTTGTGCGGTTGAGCTCGATTCGTCTAAAATTACAAGTAAACAAGTTGACCCCACGCATTGCAACACTCTTAAACAAAGCGAGCGGACACGTGAAAACCTTAAACAGAAACAAGATGTGTTTGCAAAGCTACCCACAGGATTCGGGAAAAGTTTGACTTTAATACCAAATTTTGCATGATCTCGGTGTGCAGACTTGACACACAAACATGTTAAACTGTCATAGCATCCAAGCGTTAATTGAGATGTGCCAGATATTTTTGTTATATGACCTTGTTTACGTGGGATATCCCTAATAGGATTAAGTTTTGCCGTTGGAAATGGTTTGGGGTAGTCAAATGCCCAGGGCGTCCTTTTCCCCTTTTCCTTTCCTCCCCCTCCCCCTTCGACCTGGGTCCCCGAGGATGGGTTCAAAACTGTTGGTAGCTCGGATAGTTACCTGGAGCTCCGTACCCTCGTGAAACCATAGTTTGATAAATTAAGACTTATAAGCTTTATCGTCCAATTGGAAAAACATTATCCACTTGCGCGTACCTTTTTCGTCCTGTGTTTTCGATGATTTCTCCTCCCAAGGACGCCACATGGTGCTCGCACTAGAGTACAAGACATACAAAATCTTTATGTGCCAACAAAATTATGAATATGATGGTGAGACCTAATTCATGCACGTGAACATTTTGTGTGTACGCACGCCGTTATCATACAAGTTCGCACATCTTTTGCCTAAAGTAATTACTGTCTATTTTACTTGGTATACAGTCATCACATCTTAAGCAATCCTTGAAGTAATCTCTGGCGGTTATGGATGCTCGAGAAGTTCAAGCTGTATTGATGCCCGTTTTGGCATTTTTATTGTTTTTGTTCAGCCTACAGCCTCCATTTCAAAGTCTGCAGTTGCTGTTGCCTCAGCGAATTTTTCCGAATTACCATGGCTTTCCTTTTTACGGTCGAGATGTGTTTTTGCGCAACACCGGTGAAACTCCTGGTTCGTTTCTTCGACTTGCGAATGACCTCCTGCCTTCTTTATCTCATTTAACTATATATGGGGGGGGGGGGCGCAAAGGATGCGACAGCCTCGTCAAAAGCTGATTTTGAAAAAAAATCAAGTCTTATTAGTGATGATTTGGTTGCGCAAATATCCACTTGTGGATATGTTGCCTTTATGGTTCGATATCGATCCAACATCCGTTGTTAGAATTATCTACAAAGTTTTAACTTTGATGTGGCAGTACTTCTCTAATCAGGTCGTGTGGCCTAATTTACAGGAATTGAACAACATGATGGGAAACTGGTCAGAATTTCCAAATGTAGTTGGCGTTATAGACAGTTCTCCTCATGAAATATATCGTCCGCTAACGGAGCCACAACATTTGTTTTACAGTGGTTACAGGCATTACCATTGTATGAACACCCAAATGATTATTGACAATGAAGGACACATCATATTTTTGCAATCTGGTTTTCTTGGTAGCACCCATGATGCGTTATCGTTTAGACTAATGGGTCCAATAGGAGCCTTACCGCCAAATGCAAAGTTGCTGGCTGACAAAGGCTACTCCGATGGTGGTTTGTTGTTGACTCCCTTTAGAGCAAATCAGATGCGTTTACTAAACAACAGAGATCGCCGCAGGGCAAGAAGATTCAACAGGAAACTGTCGAAAAGAAGGATAAAAGTTGAACACGTTTTTAAAGAGATAAAAACATTTAAGGCAATCGAACAGCTTTGGCCGGTCATCCCCGCTGGCTCATGCCAGCATGTGTTGAGCTTGCAGCATTTCTTTCAGAAAGACGTTCACGTTTTTTCCCACTTTCTACCATCCCATATACACCTTCCAATTTCTTAAGTATATCCTCTACAGATGCCCTTTCACCAAGATACATAATCAGTCTGTTCGGTTCCCCCTTCAACGTCCTTCTTATACTTTGCAGCAATAGATCTTCACTGCAACCCTCCTCCTTCATCAAGCACTTCACCTCGAACTTCCATGTTTCGAAACTTACCTCTCCCTTAGATGTACTGCCAGAGAATACAGGGATGCGCGGTGGTTGGCGAAGTACAGATACGGTCTCTACGCCCGTTAGTTGGCTTCGAGCCATTCTCTGTGGCTGTTTAAACACAGGTGCGAATTGAGACGCGGTTGGCAGCGGGCGACTGGTTACAGGGGTACTAGTACGTCCCCTTGAGAAGCTTGCCAGTGGCATGAGTGGAGCCTCAGGCCTCGAATACACTCGGTCATTCCCCATTCCATACCGTGCTGATACAGGGCTGTCTGCTCCTTGTCGTTCAGCTCGGCTGTGTTGGGAACTAATCGGTCTTAGAGAAGCCTCTCTTTTATGGGCGCGGCCACACTCGACGTCTTCACGTTGCATTGGTCTTGGGCTCTCTGACACTTCATGTTGTCTTCGATCACGGCCGAGACGGTGTCTACCCTTGTCAAAACAAACGAAGTCCCCAGGGTCCCCAAAACTAAAAGGGCTGCTGAACAGATTTTCTTCCACCAGAGACTGCCAGGTGTTCTATCTCCTCTTCACTGCTTGGCGGGGGAGTATACTGCTCTGCATCCATTGTTGATTTAACCTTCTATTCGAGCCGTGTCACACAAAAAAATAGTAACTCACAATGACTCACCACCCCTGGGTAACCTGTGTAACCACTATAAATAAAATTGCTAGCGGACCAAGGGGCAATTTTGTGTTCACTCAAATATATTCAGGACGCAGAAACCCGCCCAACTGCAAAGCAAGCCTCAAACCAAGGCGGAGGACTGAAAAAAATACCCCTTCCCACCAAGGAGAACCCACAGAACTCAAAACACAACGATCCCTTAACAAAATTACAGCTATTACTATGCAACAAAAGTACAGTTGAAATATACAAAATATAATGTTCCCAAGTGTTCGTCTTGAAATAACTTTTGAAAGATTTTCTTACTTGTTTAAAGCTTAAGACTTTTAGTCTTGAAAATTGCAATAAATAAGTTTGCTTCTGATCTAGCCTCAAGAAAAAAGCTAAATATACGAGGGAAACTACGATATTTCTCAAATTGTATCTATTGTATTGTAATCTCGCAGTCAAATTTGCTACTTCTTGAATATCTATTTTCCAAAAAAAAAACCCTTGGTTTTATGACATAAGTCACTAATATATATGTCGTGTGAGAAATAGAAGGAAGTACAGTAACGCGATTTTGCCAAAACTGAAAATATATATATATATATATATACTGAAATAAAGGTGAAACCTAAATGTTTAACTTTTTCGCGGTTGTACAGGTACTTTCTCGAAAACTGCGTACACGCGATCCTGTCAAAACTCGTCGACTTTTTTGGCCTAGATTTTTTCAGGACTACAACTAATCAACACACTACACAATCCCCGAGCCTTATGTTGATTGAAAATTTCTAAGGCTGTCTAAAATAAAGGCAAAGTTGAGTAAAAATTGAAGCGATGTCAAAGTTTGCTATAATTATGTGCTCTGGGATTTCTGTTGTCTCCAGCTTATCACAACATTCGAATTCTTGTGCATCACGCATAAATTCACTGCGGCGCTTGGTAGCCCTACGACTTATAAAGAATGGCTGTTGCCTTCGTATTTCAGATGAGATGAAGTAAAAAATAAGCAATGCGGGACCTAGGGCAACCAAGCTACCTGCGAGAGTTTAGAGGGACTGAATAGATTTTGGAAATCATAGCTACAAGCAATGCCCGTTTTAGGCAGTATTTTGGATTTTGCATCTCACTAGTTATTTAATTTGTTTAAATGTATACTACAACCTTGCTGCAATCAACTGTGTATTTACAAGAGTAAGAAGGCAGGAACAAGGAATTTACATTATTGATCTCCCCCCCCCCCCCCCCCGATTCCACCCAACAAATATGAAAAATTCCTGCTCAACAGGGTAAAAAAGGATTAAGGACAATGTGCAAAAGGTAGTCGGGTAGTCGAATTTCCAAAAGAGGGGGGCGCGTCCCCTTTGCCCCACACTAATTCCGCCCCTGCTATTTAATTGTACACTCACTGGAAATTTTTGCTTATTTCCTCTGATAGGAAACAAATTAAATCTAGGAAAGATCTAGGAAATCGCATATAATAGGAACTGGACAAAATGAAGGAAAATACATTTTCCTACATATTTCCTATCATGTCACTTCCCTATGATAAGAAATATGTAGTTAAATACAATTTCCTGATAGGAAATATCTAGGAAATATGTAGAAAAATGGATATTGTCCAGTTCTTATCATATAGGAAAATGCAATTTCTTAGACATTTTCTATTATAGGAAATGAGTAAAAATTTCCAGTGACTAATTCCGACGAGATTCCCAAACAGCCTAAAAAAAATTCTACACTTTACATTCTGATTTTATCTATTATTTTTCACAGGGTCACGGTCATGGAAAAGTCATCAGTGAAAAGTTCTGGAATTTAAAATTCTAAATCAAAGATTAAGCCTTGAAAAAGCATGAAATATAGGCAAAAATACTAAGGTCATGGAATAGTCATGATATGAAATTTTCGATTTCCACCAAAAATGTTTTTTGCTTTAGTTTAGAAATGACATCTAAAGCAAACATTTCTGTAGTAGACTGAAGGACACATGGACACATGGTGGAACTTTTTCTGTAACATTGCACAGGTTGCACCGTGTGTCCACTCCTGCGCGCGACGTTGGACGCGTCTCAGAAAAGTTAGAACTCGATCCTAAACCTGCAACTGTTGTACGTCAGGAGTGGACACACAGTACAAATCTGTGCCGCAGAAAACGTCAGATGCATCGTGTGACCATCCGGGCCTCGTCGTTTTCCTGATTTAAACCCTCTGAATGTCTCGCATAATTACATAATTATGATAATGATAATCATAACTACAAGATAAACGTACATCTCTTAGACAGGTTCATTTTGTTTTATTGCTCAATAAATAATAAAAAAATCTAGCAATAAACAGATGGTAAAATAAAAATGACTTGTACCAAAGTACTGAAATCATCACTGTATCAAATATTAAATTTTACGTGGCTAGAAATACGCCTTTCCCAAATTGCGCGTCAATTCAAATAGAGATTTCATGCATTTGTCATTATCAAGTCCATGCTAAACTTGAAACCATTGCCCGTGTACATTGAACCAATGAGCTTTTATCAGATATTTTTAAATTTGTAAAACAGAAAAAGAATTACCACAGCTCGAAAGAGCATGAGTTAAAATTAGCAAGACAGTGAAGTTTTAAGGAATCAAATCCTAAACTCACAAGAATACAAATTTTTGAAAAGTGTGAATTTGTAAGAAAACCTTTGCTGGTAGGCATCTCTTGCCTACCAGTGAATGTTTTCATACAAAATTTCGATTTCAGAAAATTTATATCTTCGTGAGTTTGAAAGTTACTTCATTCAAACTTCACAGTTTTACTAATTTTGATGTGCTCTTTCCAGCTATGGTAATTATATTTCTGTACTGTGACTTTTGGAATTACATGATAAAAGCTCATTCGGTTCTATTGTTAGGGGATGGCCATTTGACTTTTTACAGGGGGATGGAGTATGTTTTTGAAAACCAGCACCTCAGGCCGTCTTATAACAACTAGCTTTCGCGCAAATACATATTTTATAAACTAGGAGAAATACAATATAATAATACGCCATATGCGCTTACAGGTCACGTGATCTCCCCTGAATCAAGCAGCACCATCAAAATGAACTCCAAAAATCAATGAGCACATCGATATTAGTAAAAGTGCCAAGTTTCAGTTTATAAGATGAATAAGAGAAAAAAAGATTAGATGTTTTCTTAAGATTCGTTCGGAAAAGCGCGTTGGATGGCACAAGCTTACCTGACTCGTCCCCAGTCGTCTCGCTCGTAAAAAAACCTTGACTCTTTGCATGCGCTTTTTTGCGAGTTTTGGGAGACGACCATACAACGGGCTTTTCCGAACGAATCTTAAGAAAATATCTAATATCAAATTTACTGTCATTTCTCCTGTATTTTAGCTGAAAATGTGCACTTTTACTAATATCGAGGTGCTCTTTGATTTTTTGGAGTTTATTTTGATGGTGCTGCTTAAATTAGGGGAGATAGGGTCACGTGACCTGTTAGTGCATATGGCCTATTGGCAGCCCTACAAACAATGACTTAGTCTAAAAATCCAGAGATTTATTTAACCTTAAAAAGTAAAATCTTTTGTAGAGTGCTTACAATATATCCGTGAAAAACTTTGTAAGGAATTGCACTAATTTGCACTAATTAAACAATAGAAAACAAAGGATTTCGCGCTATTTAGTGCAATTTAGTTCGCTAACTTTTTCACGGATACATTGTAAGCACTCTAAAAGGTTAAAAAGGACTGAGCTAATGGAAAGGCCAATGATGACACGTGCCAGTAGTTTCGTTGCCTTCACATAGAGATACAGCAATGAACACCATTAAAGGCAACACCCTCGGGACAGAAAGTCTCCTTTCCATAACTCAACCAGGCTTTAGCAGATGATAACGCAATGTGAAAATAAAACTTTCCAGAACTCAAAGTGTCCCCTTAATGGAGGTGTCTGGACCCTGAAAAAGTGTCTCCTTGACAAAAGTGTCTCAAAGTGGAGGTTCTAGACCACTGTGTATAATAGAGCAATTTTGTATGTCAACAAAATTAAGCCAACTTAAGGCCTGGAATAAAATTACAGTGAACGGACACCTCACTAATGAGGACACTTATATAGACACTTATGGCTGGCCCCTTTCTATCAAAATCACATATATTTACAGGTGCATTTAGATGATTGCAGCCATCTTAGAGGGAGTTCACTGTACAAGTAATGGTGATTTCTGCATTATGCATGCTCTTTTTAGGACAGACACCCAAACTTGTACCCAGAGCCCACGTTACTTTTGGCCTGCTGCCAAGACCGAAAGTAACATGAGCTCTGACAGATACCACGCGGCAAAATGTACATGTACCATGCATGCGCGTTTTATGAAACTCCAACACAATGAAAACATTCGGAATTGTAGACAAGCAAAGCTTTGCTTGCAAAAGTCAAAATCGGTCCCAACAAAAATAAAGTAAAGGACTTTGTAGTAAACTGTTGCCACCCCTTTCACCTGGTACTTTCCTGTTTTCACCCGTACTGTGGAAAATCCTACTAAGTCATAAAAGGAATACAAATCCTTAAAATACTGATTGGGATTCCTGTGGTCAATGCAAGCCTAAGCCGGCGATATCTCATGCATGCGCAGTCATTTTGCCGTGGTATCGGGAAGACACATTGCTTTGGCAGACACCTTTGTATTGACACCTTTGTAATTCAAGGTCCTATATGTAGCTTAGTTTATGGTTATTTTATCCAAAGGGATTGCTGAAAATTATATTATGGTATACAGTACATTAACATCATTTATCAGGAATTTTCTCAGTTACTCGAGTAGGCAAGTGTAGTTTGTAAGGGCTGCGTAGTTCCTTGAGATCTTCTTCAATCTTTGCAACACAGTCTTTTAAGTGGTTATACTTTTTGACGTCAAATTGGTTTTTCTTGGAAAACTTGTAGAAAGAAAGAAGTTGATACCTGTCACGAGAATCAGGGTAAAGGTATTCCTGCAAAACAACATTAAATATTACAGGTTAGATACATAGTGTAACCCCTACTAAGCTTTGGGGCATATCTTAATTGATCTATTTGAAGAGAACACTTTTAGAGTCCACTGAAAATTGTTATTTCCACATTGCTTTAATTTCTACAGTACTAGGACAGTACAGGACACCTCACGATAAAAGGGGCATATCTGGGGGTTTAATTAGATTTTTAACTGGAAGGCATCTGTTTGTGGCAGCCAGGCAAGACTACTGATACTTTACTACCTGAATTTGGTTGGAGATTCTCAAGGCAGCCAGGCAAAACCTAGCAGATGCGTATTCACAGCTGGTTAATGTGATGTTGGTGCCCAGCCCTTAATGAACCTAGTGCATTGCGGGGACACTTTTTTAGAGTCCCAAAAGGGTTTCCACACTGCACCAGCCTTTATTAATCTACAAAGGGATGCCTCCTTTAATGCTTTTTTGACCAGAGCCAAAAGTGGACCATTAAATGTACATGAAAAACTAAATTAATGACCCCTGAATAACAATCAACAATAAATATATATCATTAACTGACCTGTCGAGTGATTACAAAGTATGCATAAGCAACCATAGCTGTGCCATATCCTACAAAATAAGTCACAGGTTCCATAATATCCCATGAATATTCCCACCAAGTCAAGCGAGCAAGGAATCCAAACTGTAGTGCCATATAACCTAGTCCTCCCCATACAAATATATTTGCACGTTGTGCAGACTTGGCATCGAGCTCTTTCTTTAACTTCTCCATTGGCTCAAGCTCATAATGTATATCATCTAGTTTGCTGAGAAGTTTTCGTTCTTTTTCAAGCTGCAAACAGTACAGTATATACATACAACAGTTACTGTACATATTACAAACAGCAAAAAATAGGAATGCCTATTCAAAAAAATACAGTTGCAATGACTAATATAAAAGGTCTAAGGTACTGTGACTTAGCAAGGAACAGCAATAACTATATAATTATTGGTTAATTTTGCTCACATGTTCAGTAAAATATACAGACAAAAAGTGTCCTATGAGGGGCAGAGAGTTCACATCTCATAGCTAAATACATATAGAATCATGTCTTATTGCTTGTACATATAAATGGCCTTAATAACAAATGGATTCCATTTTTCTCTGCATGTGCTCTAATATATAGATGCACAGATAATGTTCAAATTGATATGGAATCTATTTGTTTTAAAGGGCAATTCCACATGAGACATGAACAGTTGAATTTAGAAAAAACTATATTTCCTGAGTAATTTAAGCAATGATTAGCAATGAACCCTCTGAAATGTTTTTAAAAAGTGAATAGAAGTGTTTTGTGAACTTTTCCACTCCCTCGCAGGTCTAAAACACAAAAAGTGGACAGACAGACAAAACATGTATGGGACTTATTTATTTTTATTTTTGTTTATTTGTTTATGATTGTGGCCTAAATTGCTTGAAATTGGCATAAACATACTAATAGCTACAATGTCAAACACAATTCAAATTTTTCCTGATGGTTTTTATGCTAAAATTATGCATTTATCCAGAGAGGTAATGTCCGCAACATTTTTGGGTAATGTCCGCAACATGCAAAATAAATTATAGAATCAACACGAATGTAAATTTTTGAAATTTATTGACATAATAATAAACCTTAGTTATTATAGAAACTATAGATAACTTTTGTGTTCTTCTACCATTGAGCGGTTCATAGCAATTTGAGTTAATCACTCAAAAGTGTGGTTGATTTTGAGGTAATGTCCGCAACAGTTACTTTTAATTTGATAATTAATTAAATATAGGTGGAACCTAAATTTTTTTGCTGGCAAAGTAGAAGAGACCCCTTTGTGTTTCATTACAAATAGGTTTTATCAGCTAAGCTTTTTTAACTTAGAAGCTGTGACAACTTTTGTTGCAATTTTTCCCCTCTGAAGGTAATGTCCGCAATGTGGAATTGCCCTTATATATTTTATCAGAACATTTTAACCAATCAGAGTCGATCACGTCATTGCACATATATGTAAGATTCAATAACATCATCAATGCATGGGTACTGTAATCACAAACAGTTCTCAACCAATCAGAACACACACATACCAATCATTATAATACAATGAAGTAATTACCATCCCAAGAATTTAAATTTATTGAGAAAATTACCATTTTTATATCAATATACCTGGTGCTCTTCTATATTTAAAGAACTGTACAGTTGATGGATTAAAGTCTTGGCCTTGGCTAATTCCCTAGAATGTTCTGTTGGTACATGTCCTGTAATATCAGGGAAAGAAAAATAAACAATAGCATTAAATAAAGTTTATTTTTTAAAGATAAGAACCAAAATTGCTTTATAAAAAATTCAATTATATTAAATGAATTTTAGTTTCATAAGAAATAAGTGAAAACAAAATTTACAGTTGATATTCCAATTAACCCATACTCACAACAACTTGGCCCAAAGGTAATTTCCTTGAATTACACTGTATGAGCAGCTTAAGTGAAGCCAATTCCAAAATGGCACATCAAGCAAAGACCATGCATTTGCTAGAAAAAAGCTCTTTGCTTATATAATTAACAATTATTCTCTGAACTGGAGGTGAATAGCGGTAGAATATTTACTGAGACAGGAAGCGTCAAGGTAAATATTCCTAAAACTGCTATTCACTAACAGTGAAGAGAATAATTATAATGTTTTAGTATATACCAACTCCACAACCCAACACTTTAGGATTCATAAAACTACATTATTTGTAGAAATGTTAACTTATTTTTGAAATTAAAAGCGTGACAAAGCACGCAAAAGTTTATCAGCTAGCCTCTTTTGCAGACTCTCAAGGAACATGTTTGGTCTCTACAAATACTGTCAGTAGCTGTAGTCTTAACTTTTTTAATAGCATGTTTCTTTTTAGTAATTTTAAACACATTTTTGAATAGAGGACAACTTAAATCCTTGCGAACAAGTGTTCAAGAGTGAAAGGCGAATTTGATCGATCAGAAACACTGGATTTGATGAACTTTTTTGCAAGAGATCGACTGTCACTAACCTACAGCTGCTCTTTCAAGCTTGCTTCAAGTCTTACCTTAAAATGTTGTGTTTGTTGGACAAACTTTTCAGTTCAGGCTTTTTAAGGTCCTTTGGAAACATCTCAAGATTATGTTTGCCTCAGTAAATTCTGGAAAACTTGTGTTTATTATGGACAAAACTAGCTGAAAGTGCTGAGTCAATCGGCTAAGGTAAGCCAATTATTATAAAATTGATTCCATCTTTTTTTTTTTTGTATAAATGTGCTCTAAATTATCAAGATTTTCTGGTTACCTTTTATTTCTAAATCCATGTTGCTAAAAAAAACTATTTATGAATTAAATAAAAAAGCCAAGTAAATTTGACAGAAAATTTGCAAAATCTTTGAATCACTTGACATGACAACATGTGCAGCTTGTTTCTCTCTCAATACACTTCAAATACTCTTCACACCAGATAAATGCCTAAGCTTTCTTTAGTTTTAGAAGACTGTTTTGTTTTTTGTATTTTTTTCTTTGTTAAAAGAGACCATTTTGTTGAAAAGCTCTATATCCGAGCTTGGGAAGTAGATATAGTCTCATATTCCGAGATAGCGAGCCAATAGAATCGCTCGCTTACAAGGTTGTGGAGTTGGTATATTCTAACTATAATTATTAGCCCCATCTATCCATAGCATAGATGTAAGTGCTTTTTCCTAGCAAACAGGTGCCTTTTTTATAAGCATTTATTTTCAGAGCCAAATTTGTATTAGTTTCAATTGAAAATAGGTAGGTAGGGGGAAAGGGTAACACCTGTCTCATTGACTATCTTACCTTCCTCAGGGACTTTGACATTGTAATGAACATCATTAATGACTAAATTAAAATCTGAGCGCAGTAATGTCTCCAATCTAGTGCTTCCAGAAACACGGGCATTATCTAGATTATAAACTGATACACGGTCAATGCCACCATCTTCATCTTTAATGTTGTTGACAAAGTCCCTGACCGTCTCACCCAAAGGCCGAAGAGTAAATTCACAAAGTTCACGACGAGATGGGAGAGGGATGGTTATCACAGGAAAGC
This sequence comes from Telmatactis stephensoni, assembly GCA_029948255.1. NCBI lineage: Eukaryota > Metazoa > Cnidaria > Anthozoa > Actiniaria > Isophelliidae > Telmatactis > Telmatactis stephensoni. Next base: position 213,760 of record JALIZF010001780.1, read on the forward strand.
CATTGCGATTTCCGACATTGATGCCTTGAGAATCTGAATTCAAGAATGAAGAATTTTTCAAAACTTGAAAGTTAAAAATTTTCAGAACAGTCTTGAATGAGGGTCAACACTCTATATACCAGCAGTCGGCAGATCAAATTAAGCTCTCCTTTCACTTCCTTCAAGGTGTGTGTGATTGCAGAATCTTTATGAAAATTAATGCAAATTAGGCAAATTGTTTGTCGTTCTTTAAAGAAATATATCACTTTGCATAAGATTTCCACAAGTGCACACCTCACTCCATTTCGACACATCAATGTATATATATACGTGGGTCACACCCCTCTAAAACGGACAGATTTCTGATGTCCCAGGAGCTGGAATCTCCATACATTCCCTTACACATTAAACCTCTATAAAACCAACCCGTATATCGAATTACTATTGCCAGTATACTTTCATATTAAAATCTTACCCAGTTGATTGTTATTTAGGCTTAACATATTATACGGAGTGTCTATCTTAATTAGACTATTTCTCCTTGCTAACTTTGTGCAAAATAGACTTTTGATTTGTGCATATTGTCTTGATATGTATGCGAATTGACCTGTACGAAAAGACTTTTGTGCGAAAAGACAATTATTTTACCAGTTTCTGTTCTCACTGTTCTCCGATTGTGTAGAAATTAAAATTTTATAAAGCTTTTATCTGACACTAGGATTTTTAAGAGAGAAAAAACATTCCACAAAAGGATGTTTTTCTCTGAAAGGAAAGTGACCCCCAAGATTGTAAAAGCTAAAATAAACCAATCGTTTTTCTTCAGCTGTATTATATCCTGACATCAATGAAGTGTTTAGTTAGGATTGACAAATAATTATTCACCTTTGGCGTCGTTGTGAAGTAGAACAACCGATGTATGAAGACATCTAGCGAACGATTCTCTCTTGCAAAAACGCTGAATAAAAACAATATAATAAAAGAATACAAAATATTAAGCCAATGAATCAATGCAATCGAACATAATCCACACAGCAAATTAGCCGGTTGATGAAGATTGTTGACTGTCGAAGCTTGACCGGCCTTCTGACATTCGAAATCGAGCAAAATTTATCTCATCACGTTGTCAGAAACACTATCGATTCATTGAGAAGCAGAAACAAAGAATCATAAAGCCAAAATATTTTCCAAAAGTACCGTTTGTCTCGAGAAAATCCAAAAGATTGACTTCAACTTTGGAAACGCCTGACGGCCAGCCATCTTGGTTCGCACCACAAACAAGGAAAACAAATCAAATCCCTTGGGAAGGGTAGGGTAAGGACAATAGTGTGGCCTAGCTGTTTCCATGGTGATTTTAGAGTAGCAGAGACCGCAGGCCGAGTTCGAGGTATTTGGAGTCCCCTGTTGAAACACGAAGCACGAGTTTTTGATCTGGCTTCGTCTGTTTAGTTTTTTGAACTTTTCACAAATACTAATTAGTGATCAACCTATGAGAAAAACATCAATAAAATATGAAATCAACCCAAAACTGTCAACTCATATTCGTTATTAGCTATAGTTGGTAATACACTAGAATTTTCCGGCGCCAGAGGTTCCCGGTTCGAGTCACAGGACGTCCAAGATAAAACAAAAAATAAAATGTGTGGCAAATAGTTAGGTAAGTAGGTAAATAAACGGGCAAAACATTCAGGTAAAAAATAAAGGAGAAAGCGGTGGAGAATAAAGAAAAAAAGAGAGTGAAGTGTAATGGAATGAATGAGAAATTACTTTTATGCTAATTAAATGGCGCCAAAGTTATCGGTGGCCGAAGTTGGTTCTTTTGCCCACTAACGAACCTGCATTTCTATACAAATAAAGCAAACTTCGGCCGCCCATAACTTTGGCGCTATTCATCGAAACTACTTGAAAATCTCAACTTTTACTAATTTTGATGAGCTCTTTTCAAATATTATATTTTTATTTTTGTTGGATTAAAATTTAAAATGTCACGCAAGACCTGCCAAAAGGCCATTCAACATTGGTCGCCGATTTGGCGCCCTTTTATTTTTTAGTTTTCTATGGTTTCTCCAACTTTTACAACTTTTAGCTGAAAAGAATTGAATACCGAAGATCTGCTATCATAAAAGAAGATATAGTGAGAAACTCAAGTGTTTTTGATGAGAAAATCTGGAGATTTCGCGAAGAGTCGACATCCCGGGTTTTTACCACAACTTGTAATTTTCTCGCTTTCTGATTGGCTGTCAGCTATGACATATTAAAGTGGACGAAAGTGGACAGACACATTAGACAAGGCGCAAAACTGAAAAAGTCGATCGCAAAAAGTGCAGAAGGCATTTTTGGGTAGAGGCTGGTAACATAACTATTCTAAACTAATTTTTCGTGCTAAATCCGAAAATGACTGTTACCAAGATGTATTCTGCAATCTTATACGTGTAAATGACGTATTTTGTGAATTGCTACAGTCATTTCTACTAATGGCTTTTTCATGCAATTTCAAAAGTTCCCAAACTTAAAAACAATTACCATAGCTGGAAAGAGCATATCAAAATCAGCAAAACTGTGAAGTTTGAAGGATATCAGTTGAAAACTGAAGGAGATACGAATTTTCAAAAATCGAAATTTGTTAGTATCTCTTGCATAACTGTAAGTGTTTTCATACAAAATTTCGTTTTTTGAAAATTCGTATCTCCTTGATTTTTCAACTGATATCCTTTAAACTTCACAGTTTTACTGATTTTGATGTGCTCTTTCCAGCTATGGTAATTGTTTTTAAGTTTGGGAGCTTTTGGAATTACATGAAAAAGCCGTTAGTAGAAATGACTGTAGCAATTCACAAAATACGTCATTTACACGTATAAGATTGCAGAATACGTCTTGGTAACAGTCATATTCGCATTCAGCATGAAAAATCGGTTTAGAATAGTTATGTTACCAGCCTCTACCCCAAAATGCCTCCAGGTATCTGATTTTTCGAAAATGCGCCTTGTCTACATAGAGATTGCGTCATCTGTCACGCAAAGCAAAGTCAAACTTTTGTGAAGATTATTTTACATTTTTGAGCCAGTAGAATGACTACAAATATTGTAAGTCTAATTGTTTTTGCCTCGAAAATAGATAGCTATTAACAAAATCGCCAGGTTCATAACATTTACAGAGTCTGGTGAAAATTTACAAAATTTCGCGCGACTTTCACTCGGAGAGATGTTGCATTGATGTTGGTGTAAAACAACTCACAAAACTTATATTTTTTTGGCAACCGTTAGGAAAACGATGATATTAATACGTTAAATATATTCAAAATGTCAAACCAGTCTACACCAACAATTGCAGACTATAAAGCTTTAACTGATTTTGTCATTCATGACAAAGCCGCCGAATAAATTGTAGGTGTTTTCTCATCTTTACGGCTTGAAATATCAGATCTCATGCAGCATAGAAATGACAATAACGGTTGACAAAACGTTTGTAAAGAAAAATGATATTTTTCATTGAAAAAATTCAAAACAAAACATTACGTAGACTCATAAATGTACACTTACCATCGGCGCGCGGCTTTTCACACGGCTGTTTTTGCTCTGATAAACCACGAGGAAAGAGCTATAATTTTGTCTTGTAGATCTTTCACAAATGTAAAACATTGCTGTCAGATCTTGGAAGGAGTGTACTTAAGCATTAATAACCAAAAATTTCACAAAAAATCGCAGGAAAAGTATAACTTACAGTTTTAAAAGCGGTGAAGTTGAACTAAACTCTTGGCCCGCTCAATTTTTGATTCCATCAAACTATACGAAGTAGTTGTAGTCGTTGTAGTCCTAACTCATGATATGTACTACATGAAAATACTTGCTTTCCAGAAAGTCGTTGACAGTATTCATAAAGAAGGTCTCAAAATAATTGTAAAACTTCGCAAAGTTCTGACTGGCAGCTTTGACTGACAGGATCGACTCTCCGCACAGCTGTGATTTCAGTCACGTTTTGGTCATGTCACGAAATGCAGTCACGTTTTAAATTGAAATGCTGTTTTTGTGGTAAAATTAACAAATAGATTCCATTTTTCCGTGCGTCTGTATACTCTAATCGATGCACAGATGACGTCAAAATGTGGTGAGAACAAAAAAGTACGCCACGAGACGAAGTCGAGTGGCGTGACTGTTGTTCTCGCCACATTTTGACGTCTTCTGTGCATCGATTAGAGTACAGACGCACGGAAAAATGGAATCTATCTGTTTTATATAATATTTATCGAAACATTCCAACCAATCAGAGCGCGTGTAAAATTCGATGACGGCATCTATGTGTGTGTACTCTAATCACACATGGTTGTTCGACCAATCAGAGCGCGCGTAATATGCCAATTATTATATAAAAGAGGACAGACAATGAAAAACTATGTTCGATTTGTTTAGTTCGACAACAATGGCGTCCAGTCTTGGCATTTCAGTTGGCGACCACCCACAACAAAGTGAAACTTGAGGTATTATAGGCTTTTGTTAAAGAATTTCAACATGCCTATTCCATATGGGGGCTCAAAAACATCAAATCTATGACATTTATTGTAGAAATAGAAAACGAGGCAGCGTGCTATGTAATGTTGAGTTATAGAAGCACGCGGGGATTGTAAGAAGACGAGAGAAATGTTAGGAGAAGCACGAGGCGTAGCCTTCTCAACACTTCTCGACTAGTCTTCTTACAATTCCCAAGTGCTTCTATAACTCGACATAGCACTGCTGCCGAGTTTTCTATTTCTTTTATAAAATACAATTGAAATTTTATTTTCTTTTTTCTTTGCATGAGAACTAGGAGAAAGTTTGAAAATGTGTGCGCGCGCGTGCTGTGTTCTCATAGAGAACGCGCGACACGCGTCCTTTGGCCAATCAGAGCGCGCGTTATATCATAGTTATTTTATAAAATTGGATATTTTTCGTACTTTCTTCAAACACTTCGACACAGTGAATTGCAAAAAAACGACAAGATGGGCTCCCCTTCGCACTTTTGAGGCCACTATTGAAAGGTATTTTGCAAAACACTTTGGTTAATCTTCATTACTTCAGCTGCTAAAATCACTAAAAGTCACTGTTATCATAAAGGAAGTTATACATATATACTGGGAAACTGATGAGAAAATCTGGAAATTTCGTGAAGATTCGATCTGGGTTTCGACAACAATGGCGTCCAGTCTTGTCATTTTAGTTTGACGAACTCTCACATAGTGAAACTCGAGGTATTGTAGGCCTTAGTTGAGGAATTTCAATACGCCTATTCCATGTGGCCCGCGAGGGAGCTCCGCTATGATACTGGAAATATCTAGAAGATATCTAGTAAATTGCATTTTCCTATATGATAAGAACTGGACAAAACGTAGGAAAATACATTTTCCTACATATCTCCTAGATATTTCCTAGCATGGGCAATTGTATTTTCCTAGACCTTTCCTATCATAGGAAAATGAAATTAAAAGGTATACGTAGGAAGTATCTAGGAAAATGCAAATTCCTATGATAGGAAATATCTAGGAAATACTGTGGGAAAATGTGCTATTTTTCTACATTTTGTCCCGCCAGTTCCCAAAATAGGAAAATGCAATTTCCTAAATATTTCCTAGATATTTCCTATCATGGGAAATAAGCAAAAATTTCCAGTGTAGCAGAGCTTAAAGGTTGTCTGTGCTGAGAAACGTCAATCAATAGTTCGTGACTTTGATGGTGAATATTCTGTTTCTCATGATAAAATATAAAACTGACAATCGAACTTACCAAGAACATCTACTCGAAAACAATCAGCTCTAATAACGAGAGTTCGAAGTAAAGGCGCTGTTACACGCTGAAACTTTCCTCTGAAACTTGCCTCAATCCATGTCAGTCGCCGTTGCGAGACAAGTTTAATTCACCGGCAACACATTGCACCGTGTAACATGGTCATTTAGCTGAAACTTTCCCCGGGTTGGTTTCACTAGACGGTTTCACGAAAAGCAGGACTGCTTTCTACTCCTGCAACAGAAACTTGAACAAGTTTCAGGGCCGGGCGAAATTTCAGCGTGTATAACACCCATTATATGAAAATCGTGCTCCACACTTCAGGGACGCACTTATATAGTGTGTGTTTTTAGTTGTTGTTGTTGTTGTTGTTGTTGTTGTTGTTGTTGTTGTTGTTGTTGTTGTTGTTGTTGTTGTTGCTTTGACTGGACTGACTTCACGTAAGAACGTAGTGAGTGTAGGGGTGGAACATTTGGTCAAAAAATGGTTTGGTATATGTTATGTGTTTTGGTATATGAGTATGTGTGTGTATGTCAGCCCCAAATCGGACTTAAGAAACCGTTTTTAACGAGCCATAAATAGAAAATCAACGTACCCACCAATGGCGGACATAATATAACTCGTGGATTGAGCTATATGTGCAGAGGAAGCCCGTGAAGCACTGAGAGCTGAATGGTATTCCCCAGTTAGTATTTTTTTTACCTCCAAAAAGTGTCTTTTATGTAATCCTTAGCCTTTAGCAGCAATATCAAGCCATAAAAATGTCTTTAATGAGTAACACGCATACTTTTATATGGAGTGTAATTATAGCCCACACAAAATGATCAAAACATGGCCAAAAAACTTTTAAAAAATGCAAAGGCTAAAACCCATTCAACATGCTAAAAAATGGCATAAAGAAAGAAAACTGCAGCAAATTAACTGTAGAAAACTGCAGCAAAATGTAGCAGAGGCTACAGCCCACAAAAAAAGATCAGAAATGGCCCAAAAATGAACAAAAACGAAAAGGCTATTAGCCTATGCAGAAAATCAACCCGCCAATGGCGAAGTAACTCGTGGATTGTCCCCTTGGATCGGATTGACCGATAACAATGACCACAGGAAGCTCAAAAATAAATTTTAGTTAAATAATGAGTTTTTTATTTGAAGGCAAAAATATAAATCAATTAAAGCAATATGTATTTTTCTAAATGATAGCTATAGATCATTGCTCTCACAAATTTAAACATTAGGATTGGGCCCACCGGTAAAGCATTTAAAGGAATTTTTAGAGTCATTTGGATAATTATTAATAATATGAGCTAATGTAATTTCGTTAGCGAAAAATGATAGACTTGAGACCACTTGAGTATGAAAGAACAAAAGAAAAAGATAATGAAGCCAAGAAAAAAAGAAAAAAATGAACAGGCCCGCCGGGAGCCGAACCCGAGACCTTTAGATCATTAGCCAGCAACGAACCACTTGCACTACTGAGCAATTTTTGTTCGGAAGGTTATTTTTTCATAGATATTGTTAACTTACGTTCGTAGAGTGCACGCACTTAATCCGTGAAACATAAATACACTAAGGTGCGCGATTGCAGAAACTTCATGCAATTGTATGCAAATTAAGCACACCGTTCGTCGTTCTATAAAGAAATATATTACTGTATGTACTTACTTTTTCCGCAATCGCGCACCTCACTCATGTTGATGCCGTTTCGGCCAACAGGGCCGTAGCGGTTCCACGGCCAGTTCCTGACTTTTTCGGCAGGCGGCAGTTCGTACTCAAATATGATTTCGTTTGCTTTTTATTTCAACATTTACTCTCGTGCTGATAGAGTACAAACACTAAATGCTTGGATGGCTCGTTGATATTGGACTGGCGACGATTGTTGATATTGGACTTGCGACGATGTTTGTTGTTTTCAAGACAGCGACTACAAAGTCCCGATAGTTTTCAAATCCGAGAATCGAACAGCTCAACTTGGAGATGTGATGAATTCCAAGCTGCAGAGGGAGCTGAGAGAAGTTCAGTACAAAATGTGTCAAGGAATAAGAAATTATCTAATCAGATATTTTGGCATTTTTGCTTATCTTCGCGGAGTGTAGACCCGTGTACATGTAGACCACGAGGTAAGTCGAGGGTCGACATGTTAAATTGGCTTGTATTACTGAGCATTTGTTACCGAGCTTACATCGTGTGCCTAAAAATTGTTGCTTATACACAAATCTAAAACAGTCACATTACGTTCAAAGCTTCTCGAGGGCTATACCCAATATTAATCACCGAAAATTATTAATTATTATAACAGACGTTATCACCGTATCCTATTATCGGGAATAGGCCGGAAGTAAAATTTGACAGACCGGAAGTTTACAGGAACGTGAGTGAGTGAGTGAGTGAGTGACACAATAGGTTACTACTTTATGTATGGCAACATTCTAGTTAGACAATAGATAGATTGAATAGTACCATTTCATGTTGTCATACACGAAGTAGTAAGCTGACTCATTTGCATATTCGACCCCTCACAATAACTCGTAGATTTGCAATCCACGAGTTAAAAATGTACTTGTAGGGTTAACCTTACCACTTATTTTATTCCAAAACTGTTTTTACCCATTTTGCTAGCTAGACCTCATGATAATCCGGATCCTGTTGCGCCACAAATTCATATTTACAGTAACATATCAAAAGTACACCCCTGGGAAGATTTTCGCCGTTTCTTAATAGAAGCGCATTCATCTCAGTACTTAGTCCTTTCTCCGGAATGATGACCGAGGTGCTCTGGGTACCAGAATGAGTAGAAGGGCGAGCAATCTCGAACCCAGCGCCTGCGTTCCTCTTGGTCAGTCGGCTGACCAGAAGCCGGCAAAACTCTGGGCTCGAGATTGAAGGGCGCGTGTTTCAGATTCTCTCTTTTATCATTGAAAGTGAGTCAATGACAAGCAACTCTGGATACATTGGTAGCTAGATTTATAGCATACTTTATTACACTCGCCGCACTTAAATATAACTACGTTTTACTCCATTTTAAAGGCCAATACTGACAACGACATCGGTCAGTAAAAATCTTGCCCAGCGGTTTTCCATCACAGACACAACGCGTATTAGTCCCACTTTTTTCGCACAAAACCGGAAGTCCTTTTACAGGTCTACAGATTGAACTTTGCTCTTGCTTTGGAACATCAATGACCCGTATGTATGATCTGTAATTGGGTGGGGTACATTGACGCTTGGAGCATGCGCGGGCCCATATAGGTAGCAAAGGGCCCGTTTTACAGTCTACTTTGCAATGAGCCACGTTTGGACTTATAAAGTCACCCTTTTTGCATGTTTTGGGTTTAGAAGGGTCACACCGCTGACCTTCGTCCATGATGCAGTCAGTTACATTATCAATTGCTCGAGCCATTTCCTGTACGGCGCTTTTATATTTAGGATTATGGACAAGATTCAGTAGGCACTTACGAAATTCTACGTTACAGTAACAGCGACGGTAACTATAGATACCACCTTTTGGCGGGAAAGTTTCTCCTCCCGCGCAAGTCAGCATGCGATAACAGCAAATATCAAGCTCGTTGGTTGGTTTGGAGTTTAGTTTGCCACTGAAGATCCCCTTTGTGACGTCACAGTAGTGTGTGGTTAATTTGATTTGTTCAATGGTATTTGACGTCATACAGGAAAATCCGTCTCCATCTTTTTCCACACCCAGTATCCATTTCGGACTATGATCAGCCAGCTCGACGCAAACCTTCCCGACATCATCACAGAGACTTGGATTTGCTTTACACTGGTTGATACCTAGACTACAGTACTTGTGGTTAGCGGGACAAACACAACGAACCTCAGATCCCCACATCTTGCACGAGGCGTGTTTTGACGTACATAGGTTTTCTATCTTGCAGAGGTCCACAAAATACTGGCATCTTATGACAAGAAAAATGAAATATTATACATATTGGGTGCTTTCCATTTGTCAAAAAAACCGGTAATATCGTTTAGAAACCAAATGGAACAGTCACTTTTCCGGAATTTCCAACCGAAAAAAGAGGACAACCTTTCGAGGTAGTCCAGCCGTTCCGGTTGGAAAAACCAGATGGAAATGTTCGATCCGGCATTTAGCAAAGACCGCTAAAAAACGGTCATTTCGGTTGGATTCAAAATGGAATAGTCTCTTTTCCAGTCCGAACCTAGAAAAACAATTTGAACTCTTCCATTTGTACCATTGTTGTTTCGGTTTAAAAACAAGCCGGTTTTTTTGGACAAATGGAAAGCACCCATTGAGATCGATGCATGTTAGGATTTTGTAACTGCTGCGCGGGGCAGTACTCACTATGCTATCGTCCGAGTTTTTCGAAAGCAAGTAAGTAACATTAGTAAAAATCTACTAGTATTCTAATGCAAATCTCGCATTCTGATTGGCTGCTCTACTCACCTTCTAATAATGATAGAAAGTGAGTAGAGAAAATAGGGATTCGTGATTTGAAAATAACCAGCAAATTTCCATAAATAAAAAATGGTTTGTAATAATATTTGCCATAAATACCACGAGTGATATTTATACAACATAAACGTACAAATGTTAATATATAAGCTGAGAATTTTTTGCGATTTTGACTGAAAACGAGTTGAATCACCTACCTCTACGAGGACCGTACTTTTAAAAGTGAAAAAAGTTGCTTTCAAGCCTAAATTATCTAAGATAACTCAGCAGTATTTAAGGATTATAAAACGCGCGCGCATGTCTCTGTTCTGTGATATAAACACGATGGAAGATGTATAAAGCAAGAGAAAAGCAAGCTTGGCGTAGCCGTAGCCGAGGCGTAGCCGAGTGTTTGGCTCTTGCTTTTCGAGTGCTCTACATCTTCCAGAGTGTTTATATCATAAGCGATCGTTTTATATTGCTTTTATAAAATATTTTCGACGTTTTTTGAGCGAGCCATGTCTCTGTCCTCTGATATAAACATGGCAGCCAGTCAATCAGCGCGCGCGTTATATCTCAAGTATTTTATAATCATTGAGTATACAATTGTGACGTAAATTTACCAAATAAGGTATCATTTGAGGGCCAATATGGGACGGTAATACCCTCTAGAAAACCGGTTTGCGTATTCGGCCCTGCATGACGTCAAGGCTTCAAACCGGTTTCTTTTTCCCGCGCGCGCGCTGGTTTGCAAAAAGGACTGTTTAGAAATCCGGTTTGCGTATTCGGCCCTGTATGACGTCAAGGCTTCAAACCGGTTTGAAGCGCGCGCGCTGGTTTTCAAAAAGGACTGTATCGATGATAAAAATACTGTTAAAAACAAAGCGAAAAAGCAATTGTATATTTTACAACATTTGACTAAAATCTTGCAATCTGATTGGCCGAGAGCCATTGTTAATAAGAGTACTGACAATAGCTGACGCCAACATGTCACGCTCGTCCTTACAGAAAAAAGGTTTGGGACAGTTTTTCAAACAGATTTGGACGGAAAAGATCGCTGCGCTCGTGGTTCCACTTTAGTTTTGAACATTTTTTGACGTCATCCATGATTAATAAGAGTACTGACAATGGAAAACTATCTTCAATTTGTTAAATAAATCCTTTATTAGATATTTTCTTGTGTATTACGGGCTGACATTTTACTCATCGCTCGCATTTTATACATACGCGACTCGTAAAATATCAGCCCGTAATACACAAGAAAATATCTAATAAGTGGTATATATCCCTCAGGGTCATGGTATTACTTATAATAATAGCAAAAAGAAATAATCTTAAGTGAAAAAATTACTTTGTTTTCGTGAACAGTGACTTCAAAGTAACAGAAAAACAAACTCTTCAGTAAACGAGCAAGTAGTCATTTGTGAGGACAAAAACGGTATTGTTTGAAAAAAAGATGAGACAAAAAACTTTCTAAACAAGATAAACAGGGAATACATAAGTGTAGAATAGCTTTTTGTTACCTTTCAATAACTTTTCTGCAGGATTCCTTCAGGTTGGAGCTATGATTTGAAAAACTTTACTTTCACCGAATCAGTTCACGGCGAGCCGGTACGTCGGTCAGCTCGATCCTTTTTTGTCTTTTCGCCCCGAAACAATACAAGAAATCTCCACAAGCATCAGATAATCTGTACTTCAGTTTTGTTTTTTGAGCTTTTCGACTTTCTTCTATGATCAAATCCCTTCTTTTTAGCGGAAGAAAGCTCAGCTGGTCTGGCTGCCGATTTTCCTCGGCTTCCAGGTTCCAAAAGAAAGACAGTTGTCATGGAAACTATAATTTATATTTGTATAGCCTTCCGAATTTTCGTAGTTGTTTAGGTTAAAAAATATCACCAAATTTTGTTTTCAGAATTTTGCATTAGAATACTAGTAGATTTTTACTAAAACAATTAGACTACTCGTTCTCGTTTTTCAGCCGATAGAAAACTCGAACTCGTATAGTCTAATTGTTAAATAGAAGTACTGCGGGACCAATCGACATCCATGAACCTATATCGTTAACTTTTCGCATCAACGACAAGTCTTCGATTCTTATTCCCGTAAACAGCCGACAGCTATCATCCCTCGTGGGTAGTGTGCCTTTTGGTTCATGGAGTCATGACAAGAGACCATAATACTAAGAGAGCGAAACTCAGTATTGATGTTTGTGCAATGTTTGTGGCGCCTAAGGCTATTTTTAGTAATTTCGCCATCGCGCGCGCAAGGCTCTTAAACAATAGAATTCAAACGGTCCCGTCCGCGCGCACGTCAAAAATCAAATTCTATTGGTTGTCGGACTTGCGCGCGCGATGGCGAAATTACTAAAAACAGCCTTAGTCGCTACGAACATCGCACAGACATCAATACTGAGTTTCGCTCTCTTAGTATTATGGTCTCTTGGTCGTGATCGTAGAAAATTAGAACCTCTTTAAGGGAAAATGAGTTCAATTGTGAGACAATTGAGCTTCATAACAGGAATTCATATTTATCTCCATTGTGGAAAGTAGAAGACTGTTCAAAGTTTATAAGATTTCCTGAAATCTTCAACCGTCAATAATATTTCTTTTCTTCAATTCTTGACTTTCCTTCCCATTTATTTATTTTGTTATGATTATTTTCCTGATGTTGGCTTTTTTGCTCAAGAAATTGCAGCACCAACTTTATGTGTATGACAATGTCATTCCACAGGAAGCCCAAGCGAAATAACGAGAATTTTTAAAACTCCTCTCATGGTTTTTGGTTCAATAGAAGTCTATTTTATAACACTTCATAAAAGAAAGCAGTAGTCACATGCGCCTAAATTAAAAGACGTCTATTTTTTCTGTTATAAAAATTCGAACGAAAATTAGAATCCCAGCATCTTGTCTGAGAAGAAGGAAACTTAAAGCCTTGATGCACAAAGCAACTTAATTTCCCTGCGCGCAACAAAGACCTTGTTGTACTATGTGTCCGGCCGTGCGGCAATGTTTGTGCGCAGCGATGCAGTAAAAGTTGCAAAAGTAAACCAGACCCTAAACCTGCAACCAGCTTGCACACAACTATACTGCACCAGTGATCACACGGTGCAACCGCTTTGCTGTTAATTGCGCGCAACTGGTTACAGGAAAAAACATCACGCGTGTGTCTTGGTTATCTTGTGACGGTGCATACGATTTTTGATTTACACTAGGTTTTAAGTCTCCGTACGAATACGATTGTTATTACAATGTCAGATCACGACACAAGCTTTAACCAGTACGCAAAGCTTTAGACAGTGGCTGTGTGCATTTCCATGTGGAGAAGGAGAGTGTAAAACCTGTAATTGAAACATTTCCTCTTCTTTGGATAGGAAATCTTTGAGAGAGTTTACAACCCCTGCATCTTCTGAGCTTCATAGATTCACTTAACGAGTAGTTACATTCCTTTATATAGTTCCAATTTTACAGGACATAGAAAAAGTAGTGATTTCTTACCTGCATTCATTTTTCTTCCAAACACCAACTCCATTCTTAGTTGCAGGCGCAGAGCAAACGCATCTAGTACCAAGTTCCCCACAAACAAAGGTTCCAGGGAAACGTTTACCTTTATTTGGCCATGTTGTAAATCGAAAATCGACCGGGCTACACTGCGGTTGTCCATAACTTGGTCCCACAGCTTTATGGTCCATGGAAGCTGGTGATGGCAACGTTGGAAAGCATCTGTACGTTTTGCTTTCCTTGAATCCAGCAATTAATTCTTTATGAATATGTGAGTTGAACTTTGGTTCACACGTTGCTACACGAGGATCAATAAGGTCGCCTGTTCTACAGGAGTTTTCGAACGGGCTGCAGTACTCGCGGTCAGGCAAAACGAACTGGTTTTTCGTAGCAATACATTGAATCAGGTCTGGGTTAGCAGTACAAAATTTAGATGAATGAGAATGGTTACTTAATAGGAGAACTCCGAGTACAGTAATAAAAACACTTGTCTTGTCATTTGTTGTGATCTTCATTGGGTAATTTAACAAATAAAATTAGTAAATTGAACTTCAATAGATCATTAGTGTTTGTTACGTCATATTGCGTTCATTAGTTGCGAGGTTGCAATGCGTGGACTCAAAACGATGTCAAGAACTCATTCTTTTTTATGCGCGCTCATTCGTTTCGAAGCTTATTAACCTCACGTTATTTTCGCATCTCGTCGCGTTCGCTAAACGTGACTGATTTAGATGGTAGGATTTTGCCTACAACTTGTGTGTCTTGTCTTCTTAAGGACGTTCGTGGGCATTGTTCACACGCACTTTTACTGCGTACGCTAGCGCGCGCTACCTCAATAAATCCAAGATGGCTACCTAATTTTTTTTTCTTCTGTTAATTACTTTTTTTCGATTTTCCAAATGGAAATTTCTTAAAAAAGGAGGGGAAATAGGAATCCGACCGCGGAAAAACATAGTTCAGGTTGAAAAACTGCAGAAAAAAGGATGGAAAAGATTCTACTGGACCCAGTCACCTCTCGGTATTCAAGATGGCGGCGAATACGGTGACCCCCACTTTTTCCTCCTTTAAACAAAACTCTTTCAAACAGCTTTCAAATATCTAATGGCTTCAAGAGGCTTCCTTGCCATCTTTGTTATATAGATATTGTAAAAAAATCTTTTGTTATATAGATATTGTTAAAAAAAATCTTTTGTAAATATATATGAATGGCGAATAAATAAATAAATAATAAAAAATATAAAAAAGATGAAAAAATCAAGGTGTATGGAAAAGAGTTACATGAAAAAAAGTCTACCTCAACATTCAATCGAATTTCAAAAACTTTTGTTGCATCTCGCGGATTAAAAGCCTCATAAAAAATTCCTTCTTCAGTCATTGATTCTAGTCAGAAATATCACAGATAACACAATTAATTTGTGTTGCATATGATATGCTTTTTATTGAGCTTTGTTTATTTTCACCATTTTCTACATGCGTTTAATTCACGCTTTTTGTTTCACTTGCCGCGCACGCGTCTTTTCTTCTCGAGATGCATTATACTCTGTGAGCATGCATATAGCGGAAAAGCGAATACAATGATCCCCATTTTTATTTCATTTTTTGGACAAGTATATGATGTAGTATGTCCAGACAAAAAATAAACGAAATCTAGGTGCAGCTTCGTTTGCCCGCGAAGTCCTTAAGCATTCATGCACGAACTAACAGCACTACAAACTTTGGTGTAATACAATGCAACCAGCAGTCAACAATTGCGTGCAACACAGCTGCACCATGCATGTATCCACGCTTACAATGTTGTGTGCAACGAAAAATTTGGAGAAGCAGGATTGAACTCGATCCTAAACCTTTTGCAGGGGTAGACACACGTGTTAGGGAACTAGTCCGAGATCACGCGTACGGCTTTGACGACAACATTAAACCATACCGTTGAGCTTGGTAACTTTAAATTTAACTTCTCTTTTGTGTTTAATTCTGCATGTGTTTAATTTCTCCAGCAACAACGACAACGACAACTAACTTACAAGACTTATTGCAAAGATATTTCTAGCATCAGATAGAGCCATAACCCAAACAAGACTCACGTTGCACGGTCAGGCATATCCAATTAAGGTGTACACCAGGATCTCCAGAGCTGGACCGGCCGGCAATAAAACTTTCCTGCACAACCTTGACCATGGAGTCTCATTTGTACTATGGACTCTACTTACTAAATGTCAATCTTACTTGAATTTCAATCACACCCTAAACTGCGTCATAGTGTAAAATCTGAGGTATATACTAAAATTCATTCACACATTAACGTACTCAACCTACAAAACCATTTGGTAAAGGCTTGGGACTATTCGCGAATCTACAAATCTAGAACTGGAAAACCTTGCCCAGGCTAGCAAATTTGTGTGCGGTTTGGTAAGAAAATTATCATGAAAACTCCACGGCCACGTCACAAAAGACCCTTGCCAAAATTATTAAGTGTAGGTAATCATGCGGTTTCGAGTTCAATTTGGAATTAATTTGCACGAGTGTGTTTTTCAAAGAGATTTCTGTCTTTCCGAACAATTTGCCACAAGCATAAAATTTTCGAGTATAAAGCACACGTAGACCATCAGTAACACTTGGCTCCGGGCTTATTAAGTGATGAATGCTTCTTCTCTGATCATGCAGTCATGAATATATGCATGCGGCGATAATAATTTGAAATCTTTTTTTTTTTATTTGTCTAAAATTAAATCAATTTATAATAAATACTTGATTCCCAATTCCGATGGTTACATTGTCGTAAAGTGTTCAAAATATATCACCTGTTTTCAAAGATTCTTAACATAGGTACGTCTTGATTGGAAATTCGTATATTCATGCCTGCTTGCAGAAGAAAATGTGGAGAAATTTGGGTAAATTTTTAAGGCGTTTCAAGGCGTCTTTAGGCGTTTTAAGGCGTTTTAAGGTAACTTATTAAACGAGTTGAATTAACTCAAATTAACCTAAGGCTACTTTAGGCTACATTAAGTATCTTCTTGCTTGTGGTCAACTTTTGTTTGAAGTAGAAAGTAGTTATTTGTGAAATGAAGCAAAAGAATGAAAGAGGAAGATTATTTCTTTATATCCTGATATTTTTCAATGATATCACTGATGCCACTAAGAATGCCAAAATAATCAAATACGCAGACGATACCGTACTTTACCTGGCGGACAAAGAGGTCAAAGAAATTAACAAGAAACTAACTGAGGATATGAATTCCATTGCCGATTGGCTTGATGAAAATGAGTTGATTCTTAATCTCAAAAAAGGAAAAACTGAGGCATTACTCTTTGGAACTGCCCAACGCATTGCAAGGACGGATGAGTCACTAATGGTTGAATATAAAAATTCAATCATAAACACAACAACTGAGTACAAATATCTTGGTGTTGAACTTGACAGCTCGTTGAACCTCAACTCAAATTTTGAAAAGTGCTATAAGCGTGCTGCTGGGAGATTACGATTATTAAAAAATCTCAGATCCTATTTAGATGTGACAGCTGCTAAAGCCATTTATGATTCAATGATCCTCCCTACTTTTACTTATTGTGGGATATTAACTTTAAAATTAACGACAACTCAGACGTCTAAACTCAACGATTTCCATGACCGGGCCAGGAAAGTAATATTCAAAAGTAATGGAACCCATGGTACCCGTCTTACTTCACCTTTGGAGGCCAACAAGAAGCGTGCTTGTATGGTTGTAAGGAAAACCCTTGACGGAGACATTTGTGATGCTTTAAAGAATCATTTTATTCTTCAACAACACGAGAAAGACACAAGAAATAACAAGTACAGCATTAAACTTCCCAGCATTAGAACTGAATATGCACGTAAAGGATTTTTCTTCATGGCCGCTAAGATCTATAATGAACTCCCACTGAACATTAGAACACTAGACAAATATAAGGATTTTGAAAAATCTTTAAACGAATATTATTCTTAGATTTTACAATCATATTTATATATTTTTTTTAATATTTTATCATTTTACATCTTTAAATTATATGTAGTTATTGTCCATATTTTATATTTTTATTTATCATATATATTCTATTTATATTTTTTTCTTTTCTTTTCCAAGCAGGACACGCGTTGATAACAGCAATGTTCATTGTTGAAGTGTTCATCCTGCTAAAATATTCGTATTATTATTATTATTATTATTATTATTGGTAACAGGAAGTTGGCGTCATATCACGCGGGTAATCCGCGGGTAATATAACGGACAAGGAGCAATTTGAATCAGCCACTTTACGCTTTCGTCCGCCATTTTGAATTGGGGCAAACGCACCAAAATTTATAGAAATCTGGATCACTTTGACTTACCATAACTCGGCTCGAATTCGTCAGATTTTCAAAATTTAAACTTCAATGACTTGCAGACATGCATGCCATATGTCGGACTGAAAATAAGACCAATACAAGTATTTTAATAACGTTTTTCAAGTCAATCAGTCTTTTTTTACGTACCGAACGTTATATTTTGAAACCAAAAATCCTCTTTTTTTCGTCTTGTAGTCTTCCAGTATTTATCATGTAAACAGTCATAAATAACAAAGCCAATATCGTTTAAAACAATTATTTTTTTAAAAATAAGATAAAAATGAGCCGAGTTATGATAATAACAATAATGGGATTCCTTAAATTTCTATAGATTTTGGCGCGTTCGCCCAATTCAAAATGGCGGACGAAAGCGTGAAGTGGCTTATTATCTAAGGTTTAGCAGTCAATAAAGTATACTCTCTACGAGATTTTGCTCAGTGGAGTATTGCTTTCTTGGACAAGTTATTACAAAACGCGACGAGGTGTCCTTACAATTTACGATGGGTCGCTTAGTACAAAACGCGACGGCCGGCTATATTACATTGTATAAGAGAATATAGGTGACTGAAAAACAGTAATAGCTCTGGTGCATTTGCTTGTTCCTTTGGGAATATCAGCAAGCTTTTAGGTGAACGCATGCAAACGGGCGTGATCTATTTGTATGTGACATGCCAACCCAATAAACATTCATTGGCCAATAGCGAAGTGCGTCAGTGACGTCACAGCTCATGGAAACAAACCAATTTTTTCACCTCCTCGAGTTTTACTGACCAGTTTTGTTACTTATGTTGACATATTTGAATAACTAATGCCAGATAACGAGCTGGTTCCCTGTGTTCCGACTGCAAAATTTCTGAATTCAAAATTTTTTAGAGAACGGCAATTTTCAATTTTTCTCCTCAGATCATGTCTCTTTTGCACACACGAAGAGGAGCGATCGAGCAAAAGAGCAGCTGTCTCTCGGTCTCGCAAAGAGTCTGTTGCCGTCTGTTGTCTGCTAAATATTGGAAATTGATTAAGTTATGCGGAGAGAATGTGCTGATCTGCAAAATGCATCAGAACAACTCGATGTCGAAGCAAACAGAAACTTGATAAACCTGTTTTTCTAGACTGGAAACCTGGGATTCCCCATTCGTTGGCAGGGGGAGGCTCTGCTGACTGTGATAAGGAGTTTCCCCTTCCGATTTGAGCTAGTGGCAAGAAAACAATAATAATAATAACTGTTAATTTAAGTGTCCCTGTCTTCTAGCGCTTGCGCACTTATTGGGGGACACCGTACTCTCACACTCAATACCTCTAACATTAAATATTTTGCATACATCGCTCAATTCACATGTTGATTTTTGTTACTGATCGAGGAAGGAAAAACCGAAGAATCCGGAGAAAAAACCCAAGAGGCATTGTATAGAACAAACAAACAAACAAACTCAGTTCACATACGATCCAAGCGCTCGAGCTGGGACTCGAACCCGGACCACACACACATATCCAGGACTGGCCTATGATGTCCCCTGTCCACATGGGACAGTCCCAAAGTCTCCAGTGGGAGTTCCTAAGACATCCCCTAGCTGTCCCCTGTCCCTGGTTTCTCCTCTCTTTCCCCTTGGAGATTGTCTTGGACATCCCCTAACTATCCCCTGTCCTTGGTCTACCCTCTAGACTACTAGTGTCTCTCTTGTCCCCAAGTCCCCTTGTGGATTGTATGGGACATTCCCTAACTATTCCCTGTCCCTGGTCTACCCTCTAGGCTACTAGTGTCTCTCCCGTCCCCAAGCCAGTCAGTCAGTCAGTCAGTCAGTCAGTCAGTCAGTCAGTCAGTCAGTCAGTCAGTCAGTCAGTCAGTCAGTCAGTCAGTCAGTCAGTCAGTCAGTCAGTATTCTTCATTTAGTTTTAAATCTTCAGTTTTCAGTAAATCGACAACATTTAGCTAGCTAGAGATTTGCTCTATCTTGGCTAAAATATATAGCTGTCATTTATGCTCGTCAGTGCTCATTCTAAGTTTGTACAAGCGCATGCGCAAAGGAAGCAAGGGTGGCCGAGCGGTGAGAGCGCCGGTCTGTCACCTCTGTGGTCCCGAGTTCGATTCCCGGACGGGGCATCACATGTGGCTTGAGTTTCTTGTTCGTTCTCTCCCTTGCTTCGAGGGTTTTTTCTCCGGGTACTCGATCCGATTTTCCTCCCTCAGTAAAAACGAACTAGTTTCGATCTTCGCTGTGCTCCGTGATCAGACATGGGTCGTATGGTGGCTGCTACGTGTGTGTATATGTAAATTTGTATGTAAATGTGTGCAATGAAAAGCGCCCTTGTATTCCTTCGACTCAATCACGTTGAGCTGCGTCAGTTCGTAATTCAGCACTTTGTTGCGGGGAATGGTGATGAGCTACCCCAAATTTATTATTTATTTTATTATAATTTATTAGGTGTGCGTGAATCATCAGCGAAACACCTTGTGCTGGAAATGTTGAAACATCTCAGTATGATGAATGAAAGGAATTCTAACATAAGTATAAATTATTTGTTCGCGGGAACGACTTTTTTGATGCACCGATCTGGCGCGCGATTCATACTTGTAGTATAGACCGGTTTCAGCGTCCTTGACAACCGTTGTGAAGCATCTCACTGGACAACCAGCTAAGCAAAGAAACACAGCCAGTGCGAGATGTTAAAATAAAAACATCCATAATAATAACTCAAAGTTAATCCTTATCTGAGACATCTAAATGCATTTTTCCTTCTTGCCCAAATGCTCTAACATCTACAAAATCTTGTGAGTTATATTTTCCGTTGTAAAAGAATAAGATGAGGAAAATTGTCGGCGTAGTTCGATCCTGGTCACTGTGTGGCCGCCAATACGCCGTGACTTTAAAACAAGCTACATCAGCCAAATTCAAGGCCGGACAAGCCACAACTCAATGAACTAAATGCACAATGCCGTACATCGTTTTAGCAGATCTTGTTCAACATTTACTCTCTTCTTAAAAAAATCTTGTTGCTGCAGTCAGGCTTAAAACCAAACGTAACAATCAACTAGAACTCGCGCACTTTGTTCAAAAGTGTGGAAGACAGTTCTGATTGTTTGTTGTTTTATCTTTATTTACACTCGCGCAGCCATTAACGACTTGACATTGAAGAAGGCTCGAGTTTGAGCCGGAACAACTGCCTTTGTATTGTAAATTGAGCCGGAGAAAACAGGGAGGAGTATGTTTCAGTACAGAGTTTTCCCCTCCGCCTATCAGGAGATTTCGAGAACGATAAAACTTGACTGAAATTATTGCGAGACTTTCTGATGGATCATTCACCTCTTCTTATACAGATACAGTAGTATCAACGCGGGTCCCATCATCAGGAAAGCAGGTGTAGTGCTCTGTCGGTTCGAGCGAGAAACGAGCGACACAATAATATACCTTGGTTTCCGAGGAGATAAATTACCCGACGTGCGATTTCAGTCGCCACCCTTTCGAGAGACTGGGTCCTACCTTTCAACATCGCCCTATTGCGCATGCTCATAACGAACCAACCCACGTGACACCGGTACAGACGACCTTTACTTGAAAAAGACTAACTTGTGATATGGCTTCTGGAGACGAATCTACCGCGAAAGAAAAGAAAGAAACAAAATCCGAGGAGGTAATTATACAGAGGAATTAATAAGCTTTATTTTGGTCTAAAATTTCTTGAGTTTTCCAGTATTTTATTGCTAGAAACGGCCCTCCAAATTTGGACATCTGTACGGCATGCTGGAGGTTTGCTACCACTTTCACTCGCATCTTTGTACAAGTTGCTTAAAAAAACGTTTAGAAGAATACAATTTCAATTGTACATTGTACAAAATGCCTTAGAGCAAAGGTCTGTGCTGGCTTTTAAGTAAATGTAACTTGTAAACGGGGCATAACTTCTTATGTAGAGAATACATTTCTGTTGAAAATGAGCGAAGGCTTCAAGTTCCTCCTGGCGACTGCCTTTTAACCTCTATATCACTTATTTTCAGTTTAATTAGTTCTCTTTCCGACAGATGTATTGCTTTTTATTCAATTTTAACTTCCGATTCTACACACTAAATATTTTGCTTTTTTCTCAAATCTTTGTTTGAAAAATTAAACATTTTATTTTGTAATGTGAAGTGGGTCTTACGGCACACATTTGTAAACTTTAATGTTAAAACCGGTTTGTCCAAGCGACGTTAAACAGCTTTGACTTTTAGACAAAGGAGATATGAAATCTCGAAAGCAGCCAGGTCTGTGTTCATGTTTATACATGCAAGTAAGCAACAGTATTAATGTTAAGAATAATTTTCCACCCTTTACTACTGTCTGTAAATGATACCTCCTGAACGTGTGTTGTCAAGTCCCTTGTCCTTTTATGGTTATTTTGGATTATAATCGACATAAACAGATATTAAATGATTTTATATGCCCAAATAATGTCAGGATTCAAATTAAATGGTATTCAGTCATGAGCTTTAAAACTTCCAAAAGTGCACAAAGATCTTTTTCTAGTCTGTGCTAACAATGTAAACATGTACATTCATAGCTCACAGACAAATAATTGCTTTTTTGACATCACAGACGGAAAATTTTCTGCAGATTTTTTTAATGGGAATTGGTGAAATGTTAAAAATAGATTGTGATTTATTGGTGCTATATTGTGAATTTGTTGTTTTGCTAGTGTTACAGTCTAATGGTCTTGGTATTGAGTGATAATTGATAGCACTTTATTTTGAATGAACAGGTTATTGTCTGCACTATGTAGATTCACTCCCGTGACCAGTAGCTTACACAAGAGCCTCAAGGAGAAGGAATAATTTGATCAGAGATAAAATTTATTGGTTTTTACGTGATCTTCTGAAATTGGCAATTCTTTTTATATAAAAAATAAATAAAAAATCTATCACATTATTTATGTAGAACTAGTTACTATCAAGAACTTCTCCAGTTTCAATTAGTGGCTATGTACTTCATGGGAACTCATCTTCAAAGACACTAGAGATCACAAAATAGTAGTCAAATTTGGTTTCTATCTAAATCCGTCTGTTCCTAAAGAATTTTATGCATTGTTGTGAAGGACTTGAACCAATTTTGATTAGAATTGTAACAGTTTTAAAATCATTGTGAATGAGTTCAAACTTTTATTTCAAAATAAGCTCTGATCATGCAAAGAATCCAGAATTTCAAGCCCCAAGAAAACTTTCTTGCAGATAAAAATTCCATTGTATTTCAGTGAATTAATTTTTTTACATGTAGTCTTGAGTGTTTTCATAGGGAGCCAAGAGCCATATTTCTATTGTGAGTAGATTGATGTGAACTTCTGGTCTTTGTTTTCTTCAGTGACCAATCAGAACACCCAAGATATTGGAATTGGACAGAGCCAAATCAATAAATGGGATTGCACTTGTTCTTGAAATTTTCAATCCATTCTGTCTCTTTCACAATCGTGGCTTATGAATAAAAAGTATTCTCTGATGGTCAAACAATACATGCATGTATATGGGCCAATTCCACATGACACTGGCAAAAAAATCTAGTTTTCAAATTAGTTTTTTAGATGGAAATATGGTATTGATTACAGAGAATATATTTTGCTCTTCCTGAAAACAAGGTTTTGGTCATAACCAGGGTGCCAGTTTTTCAGGGGGGTGCAGTTAAAGTACATGTAGATAGAGTGGGCCAGCACAATTTCAGTTGAAAAAGGAAGATGTTGAAGTCAGCAGGAATTCTCCACACAGAGCATGCCTACTTTATTTACTGAGCATGCTCATGTGAGCACAACAACTGACCATTGATTAACATGCTGGAATTTAAGTTCAAAAGAGTTTAAAATCAAGCAAAAACATTAATTTCTTTTTAGATTTCATGTGTGTTGCGTCCAGTGACACTGTTGTGTTACATCCGTGACAGTAAAACTTCCACTGTCTGACTAGTGATGGAAAGAGATTGACAATTATTTCAATCTTGTTGAATTGAGTTTGGACCCTTAAAAAGATGTGAAAATTCATAGGGATTATGAAATTCACTTCAAATATACGATCAAACTTTTTATTCTAAACATGTTTCGGCATTTCACATGCCATCTTCAGTAGACTAAAGATATGACTAGCCGTTTCTAATAGAAAGTGAAATGCTGCAGGCAGAAAACAGCTGGTGTATCCACGTTAGCAGAACTGTTCCCCTAAAACTCACGAAAGTACACCGCTTTGTCTGATATATCAAATGTTTCTTGTCTATCTCCTGTGCGTTGTGTGACGAACACTGCTAGTTGACCTTCAATATTGAACTACAGAACATAATTCTCCAGGTTCAGTGTCGGACACACACAGTTCAAAATATTTAGCACCTTGAGTAAAGCAATTTTTCAAACAATCACAAACGGCTAGCGTTGGCAATGATTATGTAACTGACTACAACACATTAATCAAGCAAGTTATGATGTATGGTTCCACTATATGGACCTCCTGTTCTGTGGACAACCTCACTAAAGTCCTAAAGCTACAGAAACGTGCAGCTCGTGTGATATTAAATGCAGACACTAGAGACAATAGCGTTAAACTATTCTCAAAATTAGGTTGGCTTCCATTTTATGATGAAGCTAAAATTAATAAGTGTTTACTCATTTATAGATGCTTAGTAGATGATTGCCCTCAATATATGAAAAGTTTAATCACTAGAAATTCAGAAGTACACCACAGAAATAGTCGTTATGGAAAATGGAACCTTGTATGTAGGAGGTTCAATAGGGAAACAGAGGGTGGGAGGTCTTTCTCAGTAAGCAGTACAAGACTTTGGAACGCACTTCCAATTAATATTAGAGCTGAAATTAATTCTCTTGCAGGTTTGCGTAAATGTCTAAATGATTATTTTCATAGTTTGAATAAAGATCTTCATCATTTTAAAGTAAATTAGATATACATTATAGAACACCAATGTTTACTCAGTTTTATATTTTTTTCCAAATTTCTTGTATTTGTCTTGTATAACGGGATCGTTAGGTTTCCTTTTGATTTCCCACGTGTTGTACGTCCACTCTTGTTGATGAACTTGTCACTTAGGTAGGATGGTGCCAGGCCATTCATGCATTTGTAGACTAGAGTTCCAGTAAGAAGGTTTGCTCTTTCGTTGACAGGAAGCCAGTCGAGCTTTTGGAATAGTTCAACCGTACTTATATCTCGTGCTTTGTGTATGTCCAGGATAGTACGCCCAGCTCTTTTCTGTACTTTGTGGATACGCTTGAGATCTTCTTTGGCGCACGTGCTGTAGATTGTTAGGCCATAATCGATTATTGGTTGGATCATGCTGTTATAAAAAAGCATACGTGCAAAATGTGGCAGGAAGCATTTGATACGTTTCAGTAGCGCCAGTCTGCTGTTAATTTTCTTTATGATATGTGTAACATGTTGCTTCCAAGTCAAGTTTTTGTCAATATACAGACCAAGTAATTTATGACAATCAACATTTTTTATTTCAGTTGAGTATATTATGTCATTAGTTTTTATATTTTACTCTTTTATATATTTTTAGTACATAGTATATTTAGGATATATATATAGGATATATTTTAATGTTAGGAGGGCCACAAGTTTATCAGTGTCAACTGTTTGGTGTTACCCTCAGAAAATAAAGTTGGTTATTATTATTATTATTATGACTACGACAAGGCAAGTTTTAGAAATGTACAAGTACATTTTATTCACTGAAATATATTGCTTTTTCAAACAATCACAAACAGTGTTAGCAATGATTATAAAACTAACTGATTAAAGTTTATGTATCGCTCCCTGGCAGCTAAAAGAGTCTTGATAAATAATCTGACACATAATTTGCCTTGTAATGTATAGAGAATGCATAAATATATGTGGATTTAACTGAACTACTGAGAGTAGTCTGCGTAAAGAAAGCAAAATTTCGATTCACCAGAAATTTGAGCGATATCATGTGACTTTCTAAAGAGATTTTACCTCTTTGAAGAGAAGAACATTGGAATGCAACTTTGTATCGTCTTCTTGTCTTGCTTCGACCGAGCGCACAACGGAGATGAAAAACTCATAAAAGGACATTGTCTTTCCTGAGAAATATCACTAAAAAGTTCATGGCCTTGTTGAATGCTTCCATGAATACAAAGCAGGAGTCAGTGGATTCTCGGGGTATGATAAATCTGAATAACAATGACAACTTAGCTAGAAACTTGATCGTGAAATCGCGTGGTCAGTGATCATTCCAAGCATATTTTGATGACGTCACAAATCATCGTTCACTCTATCTATATACGTACGTGTCTACCAACAGTTCAAGACCGCAAGCCCACAACAAATGGCCTGGGCCAACTCTGTCGTACGTAACACAAGGAAATCCATCCACAAATAGTGTCGCTGCTCGCTTTGCTCGCAGCAATTACAAAATTTCATAAACCTAGTTATATATATAGTACGTAATCTAATATACTATGAATGACAACTAAATGATAACATAATAAAGGCACCAGACAAAACAATTAACCACTGAAGTTATCTGAAAGTTATCTTTTTTAGATGTTCTTATTGACAAGTCCTCAGGTACTTGTATTACTTCTATTTTTCACAAGAAAACTTTCACAGGACTTCTTACTAATTTTCTAAGTTTCACTCCTTTAAGTTTTAAGTATAAGATTGGTTTAATACATACTTTAATTGATAGAGCATTTAAGATTAATAACACTAAAATTGGTTTTGAACATGATGTTAAGGATCTTACTCATGTTCTAAAACGTAATTGTTTCCCAGCTCATGTTATTGATAATTCTATCAATAATTATCTTAAATCCAAGGATTCCAATCATTCTGATGTCAATGATATTACTCAGTCAACGTCCTCTTCACTTAATATCCGTTATTTCAAATTGCCATACATTGGCAAACAATCTAAACTCACTGATATCAAGATAAGATCACTGTGCAAACGTTTTTGTAAGGAACTTAACATTAAGTTAGTTTTCACTTCATTCAAGATAAAAAATATGTTTAGTTTTAAAGATCCCATTCCTAAAAGCCTAATAAATCCTGTGTTGTTTATGAATTTTCTTGTGCTGGCTGTAATGCCAGATATCTGGGCGAAACGTCTCGCCATCTATCAACCAGGATTAAAGAGCACACTATAACGGACAAAAACTCACATATTTTCAAACATCTTTCTTCCTCCCCGACCTGTAGGGCAGCATACTCTTTAGATTGTTTCAAAATTTTAGATTCTGCTAAATCTTCCTTCATTTTAAAAATAAAGGAAGCTTTTTATATTAATAAACTTAAACCAGAATTAAACAAACAACTACAACATTTCAAATCAGCCTTCAGTGGTTAATTGTTTTGTCTGGTGCCTTTATTATGTTATCATTTAGTTGTCATTCATAGTATATTAGATTACGTACTATATATATAACTAGGTTTATGAAATTTTGTAATCATATCATTCTTTAGTCTACTGAAGATGGCATGTGAAATGCCGAAACATGTTTAGAATAAAAAGTTTGATCGTCTATTTGAAGTGTATTGTAAGTTTGGTGCTACTACGCTCATTTGGATTATTAAATTAATAATTTCACCTGATAACAAAGGTTTATTTGATGTTACGTCCGTGACACAACATTTTTTCATTGAAAATGTTAGAAAAATTTACCAGATTGGTAAAAAATAAAAACATAAATGATAGGCGAGTATATACCTATATTCACATGAAATATCACTTATGACACTTTTTGTCTTTCTCTTTTAATGTTCACTTTAATATTTTTTATGGTATTGAATGTTATGTCCGTGACAATGGAATTGCCCATATATGCAATACTAATTCAGATATAAATTAAGAACCTTGCACTTAATCAGTGGTACAGTAACTTTTTGCAAAAGAGGGTTTTTCATAATGCTTTTACTTCGCTTCTTTGTGATTCCAGGTAGCCATAGATCTCTATCAGGTCTGAGTATTAGTTCAAATCCAGGATGAACTCAAGAAAACCATTGGTTTTAATCCTGGATTAATTAGTGCTAATAGGGTTTTCAGGAAGTGGTCCCAGGAATTTGACCCATGAATTAGTGCTTTTGCTGAGTTTGATCACTTACATACATTTTATAAATATGATTTTTGTAATGTACACTCCAATTAAACCCTGATGACCACAATGGCCAAAAGCTTGGTAAAATATAACACCAACAACAACAAAACTTGCATATGAATCAATTCTAATTAATGATTTTTTGTTCCAAATGTTCTATATTGTAGGAGGCAAAGAGTGAGAAAACAGAGAATGCAGTTGTTGTAGACCCTCAAAAGTATGTCAAACATCCCTTGCAGAACAAGTGGAGCTTGTGGTTCTTTAAAAATGACAAGCAAAAGTCATGGGCTGAAAACCTGAGGATAGTAACATCATTTGATACTGTATCCTTTAAACAATCACTGTCCAGTCCTTCTCTCTTAAATTGTCTCATGATTGTCCTTCACACAAATCTCAGACTCTCACACTAATGTACAGACCCTCCCTACTCTAATGTATTATTCAGACCCTCCCTACTCTAATGTATTATGTCTAAGTGTTGGACAGCATCTTCTTCATTATTTGCATTAAAGTTTATTTACAGTTTCAGGATTGAGCTTCAGAGTAAAAAATATTCAAGACCATTTAAAGTTTTTTCATATTTCTTCCATTGTTTTTTCTTGACATGTTATTTTAAAAATCACCAGGTGGAAGATTTTTGGGCGTAAGTATTACAGCAGTTCTCAATATGCCCTCCAACAATTTTCTCTTATTTGAAAACTGACTTTTCATGGACATCAATCAGAAGCATTTCCATGGCTTTTTTTTCCTACTGCACTGAATTTTCATGCTGTTGTTTCTTACTAGAATTTTCGGATGAATGATCAAAACAGCCAAACAAACACACCAAAAATATAGAAACTATATGTATACTACATTCTAAGGAGAATTTAGCCCATGAATATAAAATTAATGTGCAAAACTGAGATTGGCCATTATCAATGGCTGACTGATGTTATGCTCAACCAGCAGGTCATAAAGGTCACAAACAAATTTTATGAATTACTTACTTTTCCTTGTTTTTGCATTATTGCTATTCATGGGAGTGAATTTCCAATATCCATAGTCATTTTCAGACCTAGTAAATAAAAATACATCAGCCAGAAATTGCTAAAAGTGTACAAAAACAAAGCTTTCAAATTGTGCATGCTCTCATGCAGTTTCCTCAGTTTTCAATGAGAAGAGAATCGTAGTAGGGCATGTGTGATTGAGAAGATCTACTGTAATTACTATTCAGAGGGACATGTTAGAGCAACAATTCCTCTGTTATAATTATCATAAATACTATACACAAAAATCAAGAAAAATACAAATTAACCTTTTATTTTTTGAATAGTTTTGGTGTACTGTGATGTATGTGATTGAGGAGGGTTTCACACAAAAACCATTCAAAAACACAATCACTGATTAGATCATTATTACTGAATTTACAGAAGGAAACCCTAAAGAATTGCTTTTCAATTCTATTCAGGGCAATACTAATGAACTTTATGATAATACACAAAACGTTTTTTTGTTGAAGAAATTTCATCAGTTAGCTCAGTGGTATAGTGGCTAAAGGAGGGTAAAGGAGTGCAGAAGGTCTCGGGTTCGAATCCCAGTCGTTAATCAAAGACTTTTTTTTCACCAGTAATCGCTACTTAGTATCTTTCTAAGAAAATTTGTAAGTCTCGATCAACACATAGATGGTCTAAGAAAGTATGGGACGAAATTATAAATTCAAGGGATGTATCTGTATAAACCCCGGGAATTATAAATTCAAGGGATGTATACAGATACATCCCGGGAAAGATCCATATAAAACCCTTGAATTCATAATGATCGTGAAATAAGCGATATAAAGTGCTATGAATAACAAAGAAACCCGACTCAATCATATAATAAATGTACATTCTGTACATAAACCTGTATTGTATTTAATTGTTTATTTTTATCTTGCTAAAGGGTTTACAATCATATACAATTAGCAAGTAAATTATCATCAGGATGTGACTATTCACTGTTTAAGGTGAGATTTGAAATTGGCACTAATTCACAGGCAGGACTCTTAATCAACTCAATCTTACTTTAAGAACACAGTTTAAGCCTAAAGCTAGTTTTCATGAAAATGTCATGTTAAGAGCATTATAGACATCACAACACAGTCACAGTACAGTACAGTACAGTCCATTTCATGCTGATACAAAAACTGTTCTTACTAGTGCAGTTTATGCTGTGAGACTTTTACAGTCATGAAAATGACATAAAATATCCACTTGTTAACCAATGTAATGTTTTCTGTTCATCATATGTATTTCTTATGCAAGACAAAGTCTTACAACTGTATAATTGTTCGTGACTTGTTTTCTTTGTATTAAGGATGGTATTGAACCTATGTGGGAGGATGCAAGAAACAAAAATGGTGGCAGATGGTTGTTAAATACACAGAAACACCAAAGACAGAATGAACTTGATAGATTCTGGCTAGAAACTGTGAGTGTTATGGTGTACTATACATATACCCACTGGTGCAATGCATGTGTACACAAGTCCTGGCTGCAGTGTCCACATTATACAATAGTACTAGCTATTTCTAATAGAAAGTGAAATGCTGCGAGCACAAAACAGTTGGTGTATCCACGTTAGCAGAACTGTTCCCCTAAAACTTACGAAAGTACACCGCTTTGTCTGATATATCAAATGTTTCTTGTCTATCTCCTGTGCGTTGTGTGACGAACACTGCTACTGAGTTGACCTTCAATATTGAATTACAGAACATAATTCTTCAGGATCAGTGTCGGAGACACACAGTTCAAAATATTTAGCACTTTGAGTAAAGCAATTTTTCAAACAATCACAAACGGCTAGAATTGGCAATGATTATAAAACTAACTGATTTAAAAAAAGCTAGTTTATTTAGGAAAAGATGTGAATCGCTGGTCGTATGTATCGCGTGCTTCGTCTAGTGACATCCTTGAATCGACTCTCGATACGGTATGGACTTGAACCGCTGATCGTATGTATCGCATGTTCGTCTAGTGACATCCACAGATTATACTGTGTTCCGAATAGGAGGCTACTCGCTTCGCTCGCAGCAACAAAGTTATTGTAAAAACTCTATTGTTGTCCTAAGTGCTGGCTTCATACATGTACATGCAGACAAACTATGGAAACTGCCAAGCTGCCAGTGTATCTGTACACACATTGCATGTACATACATATTCTTGGGTTGCATTAGACGTCATGGCAGCCATCTTGGATGAACTCAACAAAAGATTTCTCATTAGCGTCACTTGTTCGTTCATCCAACGTGGCTACCATTCTATTGTCTTCTGAATTCCCAAAGGAATGGATGAAACCCAGCAATAGAGGGATTTCAGGTTGGTGGTGTACCACTGCCTACTTTGCCCACCATCAGTTACTAAACTGTATTAACAGAAATGAAACTACATCCAGCTATTATTATACTGCCTTGAATTACAGTCACTAATATGATGTCAAGTGTGACCAGTAACGTAGGAATTTGGAATGAAGTTTTGGGTTACTTCATTTGGTAGTTAATTGAGGGTTAAATAGGGATGTAATGAGATAAACTGAGAGCAAGAGGGGTCTCTCTTCCCCAGCATCAGATATGCAAGATACCTGTACAAATAACATGCCAATACTAAGCAATTGTTAGACAAGGTTCAACAAGTGTTGAGGCAAGTGTAATTGGCCATAGATTGAAGCCAATAACGTGTCAATAACATCAAAACATCTCATTGTTTTATTATACATTGTGTGAAAATGAAAATGTACTCAGGGGTTTCATTAATAGGTGGTTACCGGAGGTTTATTGCCATCTGTTTTGCCATTCACCACCGGCTATTTCTTTCTAGTTATACAATATTTTAATGGTAGGACATCTGTATTTCAGACACCTATCTTTAGTAGTGGAACTTACTATTGCTAATGTTAATGAAACCCCTGTGTACTCCACTGACCTACGCCTGTTCTTGCAGATAACACCTAGTTTGCTGGCATTGCCTGATTAATTAGGATTATCTGTAGGCTCTCAACCAATAAAAATACAGATACTGATCCTACAGTGTATAATAATATTTAATATTATTATTTTGCAGCTTCTTTTGCTAATTGGAGAAGCATTCCGAGAGTATTCAGATAATGTAAATGGTGCTGTGATACAAATCCGTAATAAAGGAGATAAGCTTGCAATATGGACTGATAATGCTAAAGACCAAGAGGGTGCAACCAGAATAGGGTAGGTCTATCATTGAAGTAATGGACTTGTTAAAAGTATTTTTAAATTCACTTGTTAACCATGGCATTGGTTGTTGTTGGTGGTGGTGGTGGTGGTGGTGTTGGAGGTGGTGGTGTTTTTTTTGTTTTGTTTTGTTTTGTTTTTGTTTTGTTTTGTTTTACATGTTTTTTAAACACTGTACAGATGTTTTGTCCAATCTCACACCTTCATTGTATAGAACATTAGTGTTACTCATGCATAAATCTTTCACATTTTCATTGATTTACTTGTCAGAACAATTTTGACTGTTGGGCCACTATTATAGTTGTCTGTCACTAGTTCCCTTGACTGTACAAAATCTAGATGTATTGTCAATTTAATGATTGTCTTCT
Source organism: Telmatactis stephensoni (assembly GCA_029948255.1). NCBI lineage: Eukaryota > Metazoa > Cnidaria > Anthozoa > Actiniaria > Isophelliidae > Telmatactis > Telmatactis stephensoni. Next base: position 246,391 of record JALIZF010001780.1, read on the forward strand.
ATTTGTTGTAGACAAATCTTCAAGGAAAGAGTGGGTCTTCCTCAAAGAGTACACATAGGATATCAGGTACGAACTTAAAAAAACTTACACTGTATCTAGAATACTGTATAAAAAACCTTGACAGTGTTCTCCGATATTAGTTGTCTATTGTCCATAATAGAGAGTCTGTAATATGGAGGTATTTTTTAACAAAGAATACATGGGGGTTTTGGCAGGACCAAGTGTCTGTATTATAGAGAAGTGTCCATACCAAGGGGTTTCACAGTACTAATCTGAGGAAAATCTCTTATCATGGAACAATATGTATGGCTCTTTCATGGAGAATTGATGAGAGTTTATTATGTGAAGTGAACATATGACTTAAAATTTAGACTCGCTATTGTGTTTACTCTTGTAGGCAACCACCTCCCTGGTTGCTTACTGAAGGTTTGTGTTTGGTTTTGAAGTCTTAAATTTGTTTTCCAGGCCCACAATGACACCATGAGTAAAACAGGATCAACCACCAAATCATTGTTTACATTATAATGCTGACAGAACCAGAGAGGTGTCAATATTTTATTAAGACTAGGAGGTATTATATTTAATATTTCTGATAATATGAACTTGCCATAAACTCACCCAGTGAGAGAGCTGACATTATTGAGTGTACCAAAATTGAAATGTCATTTATGTGCTTACGTAGCTCATCATGAAATTATTGTTGCTAGGGCTTTATTGCTTTTAGGTCCATCAATTTGTTGCTAGGGCCATGAGATTATCTCAAGGGCAGTGAAATTGTTGCTAGGGTCACTGAATTGTTGCTTGGGTCAAAGTCACTAGGGTCACAACATTGTTAGGGTCAAAATTGTTTTAGGGTCACAACATTGTTGCAAAGGTCAAAATTGTTGCCAGTGTAACATTGTTGCTAGGGCCATAAAACTGTTGCTAGGGCCACAAAATTGTTAGAACCAAGATCTTATAATTATTAGCCTTCTTAAATACGTGTATGCCTGCACAAGCATTGGCACATTGTTTCATTTATTTTCATTTGCATTTTACAAATAAATTGTGCTTGTGCTTGCTCTATAATTGTGGGTAATTTATATTCATTATAACTTTATATGATTATACTGTAGACATACTTCTTATATCATACCATTCAGAAATCGTGATGTAGAATATAATTTTCTGTTTTGGAATCATTCATAAGGATGGCATAAATTACTCTATAAGTTCCTCCACAGACTAGAAAAATAACATCATCAATAATAAAACCAACTATTTAAAGCTATCAAGGAGAAGGCAGTTTACCGTTTTTATATGAAAAACGTCTTCAGTTGTTGATAAGAAATGCACCCAGAGTGTTATTGACAATTGCTTTTTTCAGTATGTGTGAACTAGTTATCAACAACTATAGTAATCATTAACAACTGGTTGTCAACAACTATCCCCAAGTCTGTAGAGGTCCCAACAGGCACAAGTTTAAGTGGACAGTCCTTTTATTTGGAGTTGCTATTATTAGAATGTCCTATTATTTGGAATTCCTGTATATGTGTAGTTCAGACATATAAACTATCCAGGAGCTGGAGATATAGTGCAATGAAATCTTCCTAAAACTGACACTGAAGGCCTGGCAAGGTCCCACTACTATACTTGTCTAGTAAATTTATCTCTACATCATTGTGTGTATGGAGAGAATTTGTGTACATGTGGAGATCAGAATTTTATCATTTAAAATGTGATACATGTGTTGTCAGTTGAATATTAGTGCTTGTTGACAAGCCTAAACCTGAATTATTAATGTATTTACAGTGTATATATGTAATGTTAATAACAAAATGAAATCTCTCTTACTGGGTACTTATACATGTAAGCAAGTGAATCAGGCACTGATTCCTGATAACCAGAAATTCACTACTGTTGATACTCATATTAATTTTGAATCAATGAAGTGGGAACAGCCACGTTAGTTTTCCTAGATGACAGTGGATTGGTTACTGTTCACGTCTTAGCTAATGTTTTTTCCATTGTTAGACACAATAGATAGGCCTCAGCTAAGGCTGTTTAAATATCAATTATAATAATCGACCCAATGAGTCTATTCCCACTTCATCCATTTAACATTGATATGCACATTAAAATAGAGCATAGTCAAAACTGTAGCTCAGAGAAAATCAAAGTCAGTTGTGAGAAGTGGTTTATGATGTAGCAAGGGTTAGCTTAGATGGTAATGATATCAAGTTTCAAAGTTACTGAGCTTTGTCCTCAGATACCCACAATAGTAGTCTGTTGCTCCAAACACATGCCCAGAAAGACCATTCCTTTGAACTTTTCAGAGACCTGGCTAGAAGCTAAGGTCAATGTGTCCAGCATTCATATGTTCAAATTAACAGGATTGGTTTTTTTCTGAAATTACATGAGTTTGTATCAGTGGGTTTGTGAGCTCATGGCTTAACTTCCTACCAAATGGTTTTCTTTTCTTGAGGCATGTTCTTAGTAAAGGACTAAATATCTGCTTTAGAAGTCTGTCCAAAAGAATTGTTGAAACAGGACATTTTTGTAGAGTAGACAGCTAAGGGCACTGAAAGCCATGTTCCATGCAACTCTCATGCTTCTCTTTGCTTAGCAGTCTCCTGTGGACATCCATAACTAGGGATGCATGTTGAGCGTTACCTTATTTTAATTGATGAAATTGATCTGACTTGACATCATGTTGGTGTCATAACAAGCTACTAGTTTCCTTCACGGCCCTTTAGGGCTTGTCATGCAACACTCCCTCACCCTTAAATGGGCTGTGAAGAAGACTAAACAAGCTCTAAGAGCATGAATATATTTTCAAACATTATCCAAGAATGAGAATTTTCCTTGAGACTCATGTTTGTTTTTATATAAATTTTACATGACTGTGATACCATGTCAAGGAATGTTGATATACAGCACAGAACTAACAAGTGGAGCAGTTTTCCTACAGCATACCATTAGCAAGTTTGTGCTGTACATGTTGTCAAAATTCCCATCATGACCATGCAGTGCTGTGGTTTTCCAAACTGTACAAAAAATGCTCTATAGCTAGGTGTGGTCCATTTGGCAAAGGTTTGCGCAGTCATACAAAATGGGAAGAAATAGTTTGCTTATTGTCAATAGAGTTGACACTAATGATTCAGTTATATGTTATCAATGGTTTAATTGTATCATGTAAGGACAAGAGAAAGAGTATGTGTGTTACAGTTATCACAGACAGTTTCACTATATTTCATATTATGCACTGGTATAGAAATAGTACATGTAGTTATTATTGATGCATAATGTATTCATGTGATACTGTCACATAGGTTATAGGAGAACTGTTATTATGTACCATGATTATATAGCAATTATTCATACACTTTAATCAAGGGTATTGCCAGGAGAATCCAGCATTGACTGTGAGCACACCCTCACTTCCCACCACCTAACCCCAAAGAATGAATCCTTATCCCTTCGTGTGAGGAATAGAATGAATGGTTACCTATGAAATGACAAAAGTCAGTTGTCATGCCAACCAAGCCATTAGGGAAGTTTACTGAGACCATTTGAGAAAACATCAGAAAAGTTACTTAAGCCATTTTTATGGTCGGCACCCCGGCTCAATTAGCGAGGGTTGACCTAAATATTTCTGGCCATACTCCTATTATTGCAAAAACAACCATACTTACTGGCATTTTAGATATGTAATCACTCCACAATCTGTGGAAATACTAGAACTGACTGAGGAAGGTGTCATTCATGCCACTGCCAAGTGAAACCAATTTTTCGAAAAAATGAGGGGATGTCAAAAATGACCACGTCACATTTGGATTCTGGCTTAGAAAGAAAGACTTGATAATTTGGGATGCAGGAGCAAACTTCATCAAAAAAGTCATTGAGGTCATTTTCATCCATGCCCCTTCAAATAGGGCTTTCCTCGTACACCTATTTCGAAAAATGTATCAGATGAAAGGCATTGAGTCTATGTAACTAGATTAAAAAGGACTATGGGTATATATATAAAACGTCTCTGGTCTTGGTCTGCTTTGGTTTATAAGTATGAGGCAGGCTAAAAGTCCATTGTCACGTTGGTATTAATGTGTCAGCTATTTTTTACCCTTGCTCAATCCTTTAATCTGAGTTTCGTTATGGGCCTTTTACCTTAGAACTTTGAAATATTGCAATTGCCGCTTGCCTTGGCTATTGAAAGAATGATACCTGAGTATTCAATTAATGGACTTTTTTAAGTCCTCAAGTAACGTGTAATCTTTCAGTACTTTATGTCTAGAGCATATATTTTTCAAGCATTGAAAATGTGAAAATTGCAACCAGGATTCATTATAAGTTCAACACAACTGGTTGTCTCTGGCCTTCGTCACATTGAAAAGGTCCGAGTTGCAAACCTGAACGTCTGTAATTTCTTCAAAAATTAAGCCAGACAACCAGTTATGCAAAACTTATGACTTAGCAATGTTTGTTTATTTCGCACTTTTTAGCAAAATGTAATTGTATTGTGTGCTATTTACACTGTAGTTGATTATCGTCTAGACTGATCCCATTAGTCTGTTTGCTCCTTGGGCTTCCTGACTGATGGAATCAGTCTAATTATCGCCGAGTAAAACATGCTTAAATTTCAATAAAAAAGCTGTATAATGATGTATTCGTTGTTGGTCCTCGTATCTTTTTTCTTCTAATTCTTTTTGGAGAGTAAGGAACCGGACATTATTTACAAGGAAGGAGGGCTGGTGCAAATAGAGGGGAGTCCACAGATTTTTACGCTTACTCTGCAAGAATATTATGTGTGTATATATGTAGAAAGGGGGAGGGGCCATCCAAAATTCAGCAGTTACCTTTTTCATTTGCACCAGCCTCCCTCCCCCCCCGTAAATAATGACCACTCCTGAGGGTGCGGGTTCGAGAGCGCCGATCTATCACTGTGGTGCCGATCACATGACTGGCGTTTTTCACTTCGTTCTCACGCTTGCTTCGAGGGATTTTCTCCGGTTTCAGTGAAACAAACTAGTGAACTAAGAGTTGTATGAATAGAATATTAATTTGCCCCTCAATCAGTACGAAAGCGCTAGAAGTCGTTGGACACATTTTTTGTACACACGAAAGTGTGCGTTGCATTGACACTTCATTTTAGAAAAAGATAAGGAAAACAATGAAATGACGTTGCGGGAACGGACAATTTTGTTCCCGTCACATGATCGATCATGTAAATAAGTTTGATATGCATCCACCTTAACTGACACCGTTTGCATAATTACACATCTCGCTGAACAAAAATGAAGCCAACAAAGTATTCACTCATCAGTGGTGAAACTCTGCCTCTGAATAACTGAGTTGGAGTTTTGATACCCTGGCGAGTGCGTGGTTGTGCAAATGGGAGCAAAATTCTTTTCAGGAAAATATCTAAGTTTTCCCTTCCATATCATTCTCTTTTCTACTTTTCATTTTTAAAGACGGCGTGTTAATCGGCATGCACACACAGCTCCAAATGATATAACTTTGATATTAGATTATCGATTTTCAATGATAATTTTAATCCAGTCCCTAAACCCTAAACTGCCAGCTACGCAGGCTTGTCTCTTTCAATAGGTCAGTTGAGGGGAAAATGTATTCTTGTCATATGGGGATATTGTTACTGAAAGTGAAAATTTGGAAATATTTTTGTGAACTGCACACAGCCCAGACGGGTTCTTCTTGAAGAGTTTCTTTCCTCTTATCCATGTAATAGAGATAAAGATGAGACTGATAGAGAGGTACTGAGATCGAGGGTGCAAACGCTCAAACGTGGTACCTTTTTTCACACTAGAGGCCGTGCAAACGAACGATTTCACAAGGTGTGTATAGTATTGACTTGTTTAGGGTAGAGAGATTTCATCAGAATCGTCTTGAGTTTATGTGAAATCTGAAAGGCATATAAAAGGGGGATTGGAGGCAACCCCCCCTTATCAAAAGCTATCAGTATTGAATATCATACCTGGCCACTGTTGCAGTTTTATTAGTGTTTAGTATCATGAATTTTATTGTTTCGGCCCTCAGGCCGAAACGTTACTGTGTTTGGTTTGCTAACCCATAATTTTTGGCTCGTCTGTCAATTAGCTGTCATACTTTTATAACACATCCAATTATATGTCGCATTCTTTTCACGTCTATTAAAAAATTGTTGGTGAAAACCTACCAACAAATGATATTTGACGTGCCTGTCACCGACATCCAATCGCATGAAAGGAAGCGCTAAAACGTTTTGCAAAGATTGTGTTATCTATTGTTTATTTGACCGTGGGAACACCCCTTTCTGATTGGTCGGGAATAGAACTTGTAACAATCATACACGCCCTTTTCATCACTTGTGTGAAATTAGCCAATCTGGCACGAGAGGAAATCATAGAAATCTCGATGAATGAGTTTACGCTCTATTTATAATAGTCATTGGAAGTTTTATGGCAAAATTGTCATTAAAACACACGGATTTGCAGGATTTACAGCCCTAAACTAAAGGCTGTTTATCGAGGTTTGTTGCATTGCTGCATTGCTACATTGCTTAAAAACTTTCCGCTTAGTTGAGTCACAATGAATCCCGCTGATATTAATGAACAAATTTGATTTTCAGTTTACATTTTTCTTTGCAAGTTAGAACTCCAAGTCTCGTAAAGGAATCTAAAGGGTTTTGAGCGGGCCGAAACATCATTGCTTTCAAGCAATATAGGCTTGTTTTTACTGTTTTACATTGAAAGTTACTGTTTGTGCGAGTATTAATAACAGCTGTTGATCATTTTGCCGGGGTCCTGTGTATCATACTTCAAAATGTGTGCCACAGAAAACCCAAAATAGCTTACTGGCAATATTTGGTGACTCTTGCCAGGAAAATAATTAAAATAATAATGTATTTGTTATCTTTACAATCAGAGATAATAAAGGAGACCTAATTGAGGGCGTGGTCAATAGGTCCCCGTTCACCAAAGCATGCTTGAGGACCGGACTTCCTTGTAACTTTTACCATAACATTGCGCTCAACACAGTTGCACCGTGTCTCCACCCCTACAATGTTGCGTGCATCCTTGCAGAAAAAATGTAGAAGTAAAACTCAGTCCTAAGTCTGCAAAAACACCAGAGGTGGACACACGCTGCAACTAGCGCAATATAATGTTTCAGAAAAAGCAGACAAACATCGGAGAAAAGTGTTGGAGATACGAATATAAGTTAACCAACGATGTATTTGATTTGTGTGTTGAGTGTGTTCTTGTATGTGCTTAAATATTATAAATTTTGATTCAAAATGGTGCAAATCACCAGCCAATGACCCGCATTGGCTCAGCTCTCGCCGTTCTTGACTTCTGTGTGCGTGTGGTCAGTGGAGAGGTGGCCATGGTGTGCGAACTAAGTCCGTCTGTATATTATGTATTGTCATTTGAATTATGGCACGTATTGGAAGGTGTAGACAGCATTCTGAAAGAAAAATAATTCATTATTACTTATGTTTACATGTCACTTTTAATGGTGGAAATGCCTGAAAACTCAGTCATTGGCTGAACAGCCATTAAACAGTTTAGATTTAATTTGAAGCTAACAGTTTGATCAAGAGCTTAGAGAAAGAGTACGCCGACAGTTTACGCCGACGAGGAAAGTCTGGTAAAAGATCGCGCAAAGCGAGAGCGAGTAGAATGAGGGACAACGCAACTACAGGAAGATGGAACTGTTGTAGTGCATATCTCATGCACGGCTGATATATAACAACAACTACAATTAAAACCAGCTTATTTGCAAGAAAACTATTAAACAATAGTGGCCTAAAACCCAGTCAAGTCGATATTACGAAATCATTTGTGCTATACTAGCTAGTGTCTATTGCTGTTGTTGTTGTTATTATTATTATTGTTGTTGTTGTTGTTGTTGTTATTGTTGTTGTTTTGTTATTGTTGTTATTGTTGTTGTTTTGTTATTGTTGTTGTTGTTGTTGCTGTTGTTGTTGCTGTTGTTGTTGTTGTTATTGTTATTGTTGTTGTTGTTGCTGTTGTTGTTGTTGTTGTTGTTGTTGGCTTCAGCTCGAATCGAAGCTCGAAGTTGTAAGATACTAATATCGATTGCTAATAACTGCTATACTAAAACCAGTGTTTTAATGGCCAGTCAACGGTTGCGATTGCAAACGAATCTTTTCTAATTTCAAAATAAAAATTGGAACTAAATGAACTCACTTTTTCTGCTTCTTTCGCCTCATGTTTTTCTTTGTGGTAAGCCCACATCTAAATATAAAAAAGTTATCATTGCCACAGATCTTTTGATAAGCAGGGGAAAATGTGCTAAAATTTTACCTCTGTGTTTCTTGCACAGTAGAAAATAAACACAAGAATTCCCTAGAAATGAAGAGGAAGAAAATGTGAGAATGAAATAGTTTCAATGAAACGAGATTTAATGGATTCTGCCTACCATAGACGAGACACAGGAACATTTTCTGTAACGTTGCACACAAATTACAGAACACGTTACAGAACACGTTAGAGCAGATTTCGTACATGAGTGTGAAACGGACCGCGCCGTACCGTAACCGTGTCAGTGCCGTGATGTCTATAAAAACATTCAAAATATCTGCCGTGACCGTGCCGTGACCGTGCGGTGCCGTTTTCACACTCATACGAAATCTGCTCTACACGACACAGTTGTACCGTGTGTCTATCCCTGCAATGTGCTGCAAATGTTGCAGAAGCAGAACTAAACTTTGCGCACAAAATCAACCGTTGCAGGGGTAGGCACACGATGCAATTCTGTCTAGCTAGCTTGCTCGCAATGTCTCAAAAAATGTTGCATCGTGGGTAAAGGTCATTTATTTTCCTTAGAAAGCGCGGGGAGTACCTGCAAAGCATGGAAGATCACAAAAAAATAATGAAATCCCTTTTGCTCAGAGTGATTTGTGGCCAGGACGCCAAGTAACCAGGTCAAGATGATGACAGGAAGAAGAACCATGGCGCTGATCAATCTCATCCTGAAAATGGAAATGGAAACACAGACATGTACTAGTAAGTATAGCCAATCTGGCATTAAAATCTGCTGCCGCAATAATGTTGCGCTAGAAATCTTAGCAACGCGCCACGTAAAACCCAAAACCATTTAGTCCTAAGAAATAGGCCGTTCTGGCCGGTTGGTTCCACTAAATATAAACACCGTTAATACTTTAAAATACCTACGAATTTTATGGAAGTTACACATTTAAACTATCAATCTGTTTGAAAGTTTAGTGGACGTCGAGCTATTGTTTCTAGAATATGATATTAGCGTGGCGGAGTATTTTTGAAAGTGCGGGGACTCAGTCATTGATATCGTTAAAATTTTGTTGTGACGGAGCTATTTCTAAAACTGTATTCTTACTCAAATTATCATTTCGTGTGAAAAAATGTGGGGCTTCGATCAGCTCCCCCTCCCCTTCGTGGGCCCCGTCCATGACAAGCAAAGTTGTTAATTTCAGCATGTCTTACTTTGTTCTTTCAATGTTCGATTTGTTTGACTCTCCTTTCCATGCCATGACTTCCCTCAGAACGCATGCGCGTACCATCAAGTTGAGCTACAGTTTTGAAAACAACAGTGTTGGGATATGTTTACTGTCAAGGAGGTTGTCCTTGGTTCTGTTGTATACAACTCCCTCTTAGACAGACACCATTGGGACCGTCAACAGAGGTTGTTTTAGAGGGTGTCCGTTTTAGAGAGGTGCGTCTTAGTTGGGTATCGGCCGTTAGGCGAGAGCTCACTGTATTGCATTCCAAGCCCGAAACGAGTTATAGGCAATGTGTAATTTGTGAGTCTCAGGTCCAATAATAGCAGAATTTTTCCAAAACTTTATTATATTTATTTTATAAATAAAAACATGCATGCAATTCAGTTCAAATCCACAATCTTGGAATGCAATATGCAACATAACTACAGACAATTCCTTTATTTATTTATTTATTTTTTTGAAATAGGTATTGTTTGATATGGAGTAGTTTCACTGCAAAGTTCTGAATATTTATGTACGTGAACAGGGGTGGTAAAATCCATTGTCAATAAGAGTACAGACAATGAAAAGCCGCTTGAGATGTGTTTTTATTTGTGTAAAAGGTAAAGTTCTCATCGAACGGGACAACAGGACTGGAGAGTGCGCGACGAAACGCATCAACACCGTTGTCTGAACTCTTGTTGACTAAGGTTACCAACCAATCAGATTGCGAGATTCTGCTCAAATGTGTTAAAAATATACTTTGCATCAGGATAACAGGCCTCTTCTCACAATTACCCAAAATACTATTATCGGTCACTATCACTATCTTATCAGATAACCAAGACGGCAACGAGGACGACAACGGCATAAGACAATGTACCTTAATTACAAAATGCAATAACTTTACTTGCAATTGAGCAGAGCTGTAAAGAAATCAACCGTATTCTGCAAACCTACAACGTGAAAAGTCAAGATTTTACGTTGTGTAGAGGACGGGAACTTGAGGACGCAAACCAGTTTATTTTCCGTTCGGCCAGAAAGTTTCTCTTTTATTGTAATTCAATTTTAACTCTGAGGTAAATTGCAATTGAAAATGAACAAGTGAAAAAATAGTATTGAGTATTTCTTTTAAACCCTCTTTTGACGTCTCAATCTAGCTGCCGTCGTCGTCGTGGTTACTTAAGGTTACTATTGTCATCCATGGAACTATGATTTTGTTTTAATAAACAAATTGTTACATACAAGCGCCAAGATCAGCACAGGTGCACCAAAGTACCAGGCGTCATCGCCATAAACTGACATCCAACAGCTGAAAAGTCAATGTTTTAAAATATGAAAAGGATCTTCACAAATGAAAGGAGTAAGTTTCTCATGATCAATACTTACAACTCGTTTCTAATAGGTGATCCATGGTGTTGGTAGGTATACCCAGCCACTGCTGCACCAAATGCGACAGGAATTCCTAACGAATGTTAATCAGCAAGAAATGAACTTTTGAGTTCATTATAATATCAAATACCTCATAACCTGACTTTAATTATGCATACATAGACCCTAGTGAGACAATACGTACCCTACCCACGTGAAACCTGCATGAGCACACTCACTTTTTCCTAATGGCACGTACATACAAAGAAAATACTGATCCTATTCTAGCTAGATGCACAAACAGAGACCATGTGCACCCTACCCTAATGAGACGTTCAAAAATAATGCGTACCTCACCCTAGTGAGACGTAAATAGGCCATACATACCTACCCACACTAAACCCACCTGAGACATACATACTTAGACAACACTCACCCTACCCTTAAACAACATTCACCCTACCCTAGTTAGAGACACTTAGACAACACTCGTACTCTTAGTAGTAAGTGTTGCTTAAAGAACACATACCAAATGAAGATACGGAAAAGGCGCGCTCGTGCTTTATGTGGATCTAGAGCTCACAGAGATTGATCAAAACACGACAAAAGCGTTAAGATTATTCTCGAGTGTTCTGATCAATCACTTTTTTTGCATTTTCTTTTTCTTTAAAAAAAAAATGTAAAATTGCGCGCGTGTACTATGTGCTCCCATAACCTGAACGCACCTCACGACCAACCTTAACCAATCATAGCGTCTGTTATATGAGTTATTCTAGAATGTTTGAGAGGATACTTACCCCATCCCAAGGAGACATAGATGTAAAAAGTGCGTGTGTTTATCTTGCTGAAAACCGGCTTGAATTTGTCAACATAGTGAAGACCTTCCATCAACAAGAACGACAGGGCTGCCAGCTCAAACATGTGAACGAATGGAGAGATGACCTCACATGTTGCTGGTGTCGCAAGGTACTGTAATAAGTTAAAAGTATTAGTTTGACTTTTGTATGATATATCTTATGATAAAGGGATCTTCGCATGCATAGTGGAGGATGTAAAAACAGGGTTCGAGCTGGAAGAACTTAACTGGGAGCAAACAAATGTTGATAATTAACTACATTTCGTTTTCCAAGGGTCGATTATTGTATGACTTAAAGCATTCCTTTCTTTATCTTTATTCATATCTTTCCTTTTCTTTACTTCGATATACGCCCTTCCTTCTTTTCTTCTTTCCTTTCTTTGTCTTTCTTCTTTAATTCTTTTTTCTCATTTTTTCCTTTTCAAAAGCATGTTACCTTGGATGCACTGTCTGAAAGTCCAATAAAGAAGAACAGATGGCACAAAATCAAAGCCAGGTCCAGGTTGAGAGCGATTCGCATGTTGTCAACAAAGTAATATCTAAAGTATAAGAATATGACGCAAGTCAGTCCAGTTATAGAAGAGCAGATGTTGCATGCCATTATTGGAAGGTTCTTTACAACCCATCTCGTTTACTTGTCTCCTACCTGCCACTGCGGTCATGGGACTATCTTACTAGCAAAAAAAGGAGGCAGCATGGCCGAGTGGTCAGAGCGTTGGTCTCGCAATTTGGCGGTCCCAGGTTCGATTCCCGCTCTGGCCACTAGCTGAGACTGAATTTGTTCCGATTTCGATTAGTTCAAATTCAGTTTCTCGGCCATGCTTGTAATATAGCCAACTGATTCGCCTCCTTGCCAGTTGGGATTCTTAGCCCATTTATGTTTGATTATACTTCATTTCAGTTCATTTCAACCGCATTTGATTATATACATATAGATATTTGCGGTATATAAATCTTAAAAACATTAAAAACAACAAAATCACCAACTTGTTTTAATTACTTACCCAACCATGAAGATACAGACAGCACAAGCAATAAGTAAGATTAAAGAAATTGTCCCAAATACAATAGCCACTATGACCAAAGCCTCTCTCACAGATACGTCTTCCTGTAAAATTTAAATAGGTAACAACTACAGTACTGTGTGACATTAGGGCTCCATGTGGCATTATTATAATACTGCGGACAGGAAGCAATATACGAATATCGTGCGTTTCGAACCTTTTCGTTTTTTGTCGTCTTCAGTTTCATTAAAATGTAATTGGAATTCTGTTCACAGTGCTTAGGGTTACCCAGTCACCCATCCGTACTGATGTAGCTCTGATGTGAGGGGTGGGGTGGGGGAGCGGGTATAGCTGGAAGTAACACAATTTGATAATACTGTATACGATTATATTTTTCCTACTATCTATGGTCATTACAATAGCGTGTCTAAAGGCAATGCATTCAAAGATGAGAATCGTCTGACGATCGCTCCATGCAGAGTATCCATTTTTATTTAAATGGACTGACTTCCAGAGGGCCACGAGTTCATCAGTTACCAAAATTACTGTTAAGTGTTACCCTCTATAAATAAAGTCGTTATTATTATTATTATTATTATTATTATTATTATTATTATTATTATTATGTGCGTGACAGGCCCTATCAAATGAATTGCGTGACATGTGTACATACCACATTCTTTTCTTTCATAGCTACAGCAAACGCTGTCATGTGATTGCATTCACAAATGGTGTGGGTTGAGTTGGTGTCTCCTACAATGCAGCCTTTCTTAGACCATATACTACGTAAACATAAAAAAAAGAAAACTACTGTTAATATAAAACTGCGAGAGCCTTAACTACTTTGCCTGACCGGTTGAAATTGTCACTAGTGTCGTTTATATGAGTGAGAACTATTCGTCATTCCGAGTCAAAGTTCGAGTCTGAATTATGAGATTTTTTTTAAGGGACGCCATTTATTTTAAGCTGCATTAAAGTATTTGTAAACGGTTTTAAACATACAATCTTTGTCATAATTTCTTTATTCCTTTATTTCTGTATCATATTTCAGGTGAACGTCCCCTAAAATGGTCGCGCTAATTCAACGCGATTCCGCGATTCCAAAATGTCTAATAAACACCACTTTATCTTGGAAGGGGGTATACTTAATCAGGAGGCAGAGATGATCCTCGAAAATTTTGACTTCGTTCTAATTTAGGCGTGGCTCAAGCTATATTGACCCTTTAAAACGCTCCAATAGCGCCATACATGATTACGACCAAAGAATTCAATTCCTACTTGATTTTAGTGTAAAAATATTCGGTGTATGTGATCGAACGTAGTGCCCGCCCCCGACCTCCAAACGTTAGGTCAGGGCCGTAGCCACCATTTAAACATTGGTACAGTTTATATAAAAGCTGGTCAGGTTTTTTCGTTTTCCTACACCAATTCATGCTTCAAAACTGCAATGACAATGGTTCTAACGGTAAAAGTTGGTCCGGTTGAAACCTGACTAACCGTACCGGTGGCTACGGCTCTGTGTTTCTAGTCCGGCTGTTTCCCAAAAATATCGACAGAGAGAACTAAGAAACTGACCTGTTTATAGTGTCCCAAAAAACGCAAATTGGCTTCTCTAAGCTATCGACCTGCGGTGAACAAGATTATATATAAATGCATAGCTACAAGGACTTCCAAGTTATAAGGTAGATAACCATTGTTGTCATGGCAAAAACTATGAACAAAAATTAAAAAGTTTTTTGTTCTTTTCCTTGCTTTGTGTGTACAAAGTCAATGTTGCTATACCAAACTTGCGATGCGCAGAATAAAAAAAGTTTTCCAGCAAGGAAGTGTTGCCATGGCAATGTGACGTCATTGTTTCCATGGTACCAACCTTTTTATGCCTTAATGTGACCAGTACCGGTTTTTTTAAATTGGTAAGACTCTGCATAAAGTTAAGGCTAATCACGTTGGTGTTGATGTAGATGCTTGGAGGTTTCTTTCTTGATTTCAGCTCGTCTCCATCAAGATACAAATCTGAGACATCTGAATCTTTTATTATCCTGAAAAGAGAGGAACTAAGATTGAAAAAGCGAGTACATCGAGTTCATGCCCATGGTGGAGTTGGGAGATATAGGCGTGGTATAGACGACCTACAGTCAACTCTCTTTTCTCTTCAAACTGGAAGACAAAACAATCAAATCGTTTACATGATGATGATCAGCAGATCGAAGAAGAAAGTAGTACTATCACATATAGGGATTCTACATTCGCCAGTCTGTTCATTAATGGAAATACCGCTATCGTTACAACGAAACCAGTCACACAATCATATACACCTGCGCGCACATGGTTGTTATTCAGAATTATTTAAAGACTTAAAAGTACATACACACTAAACAATATTGCAAATATCCGTCAGCGAGCTGTCTGGGCAATAGTTTCAGCAATTCCCTTTCTGAGAATCAAAATACAAAGACGCGGTAGCCATGTTGAATGAACAAACATCCCAATAGACACTAATGAGAAATCGTATGTTGATCATGAAGTTCAACCAAAATGGCTGCCGTGACGTCACTTGAAACCCAAACTTGTTCCCAGAGCCGTTATAGATCTCCTACTGCGCATGACCAATAAGAGAAGTGATAACGGCTGCGCATGGGAACGAGATTGCTTGCAAGCCAAAAATCGTAGCCGTGAAAGTAGCACGCTGTGTTCACGTGGATTTGTTTGTAATCTCTTACTCGTTATAGTCTGTTTCTATTTCAGTCATCGTCAGTGGCCTGTCTTCAACCAAGTTCGAGTGAAAGGACATCGAAAATGGCCAGTACGGCGAGGCTGTTGGAAATATAGAATTACTCATGTTATTAGTTAATTAAGTATGCAAGGACGGTCACAGGGATGATTCAGTTGGTAAGTTCATCTCCAGCGAGTTAAATGAGAGCTGGGGCTTGCACGGTCTAAAAGTTTAGGTCGGAAAGTCCTGTATTGAATTCTTTGAAGCGTGTAGCTAGATAGGTGTAGATTTATTGTACGTGGATGTCAACAAAAGACCATGAGAGAGGAACTGGTGAATTCAATGGACCATGGACTTGGACACTTAGATAAACACTTATTTATTTGTTTACTTATTTTTTCAATGGAGAGAAAGAATAGGAAAAACCACTGTTATCTGACAGATCACTGGGGTTTGAAGAGGTCACGCATGCAGAGGTTGTTGCACCCTAATGTTTTGTAGCAAGATACTACAACCTATTTACTCGTCGATACGGCGAACACTAAAGGTATGCAGACGTGCACCTTAACTTTGGAAACAGTTCCTATTCTCTGCCTTAGAAAGCTGTCTGCATAAATAGAAACTAGTCGTTGTGGAAATCGGACGGGATCATTTGCAATGGGCGATTGCCCGTGATTTTAAGGAGTTCACTGTGGTTTGGGTGTAACACGGAGAAATATATACATACGTCTCTTTTTGAGTTCTTCAATAGGGATTGCGATGTCATCTCTCATAGTTTCCCATTTGTTAGTAAAGGATGAAGGGTCAGAGTAGTTTGGAAGTTTCAAAAACTTGTCTTTTGTGTTGTTGATGTATATGTCGTCCACAACGCCACTTACTATGACTGTAGAAATAAGGAATGAAAGAAACTAAGTTAGGGGTGGATCTAGGATTAACGCGCAAGCCAAACCTCTGCACCGGGATACAGAAGGAGTTATAAAAATGGGAAACATTCCAAAGGATCCAGAGGATATTTTGAAAATGTATCGAGAAGAAAAAGGCCAAAAGTCGTCTCAGAAGGGCCGGGGCGTACCCCTGCACCCCTCCTTTAAATCAACCCCTGTATGCAGTGTAACACTAAGTATACCACTAAAACCACTGCCACAACCACTACCGCCCCAATACCACAAATACTATCACCACCATCACTACCACCACCATCACCGGCCACTACCACTACCACTACCACTACCACCACTGCCACTACCACGATCTCTACCAACTACCCAACCACTATATTGTAATAACCTACCAAAATCCTCATAAGCTTTTGTGTAAGTAATGTTGTTCGGCACGCCACCTTTGACTTTCGCCATGAGGTCTTTTGCTATCACCATCCCTGCCTTTTTTGCCATGTCTAACATGTCCAGTGAAGAGACATTTTCGGGCTTGTTCTGAAAAGTAAACTTCAGTTTTCGTTTGTGTGTTTGCTTGTCTGTCTGTCTGTTTGTCTGTCTGTTTGTCTGTCTGTTTGTCTGTCTTGCTGTCTGTCTGTCTGTCTGTCTTTCTGTCTGTCTGATTGTTTGTTTGTTTTGTTTATTTGTTTGTTTGTTGTGTGTGATTTTTCGTTTACTCAGTAGTTTGTCTTTATTTCATCCAAAAGTAAATTGCATTTGCTTATTTTCAGACATTTTCTAAAACATTTGAAGGCAAAACACATAGCCATAGCTGTTGTATATAACTCATTTTATCTTTATTTTTAGGCGCTTGTCTTGAAGTGAAACAATGCTTTACTTTACCTTGAAATGCAAACTACGTGATATCCTAATACATTTAACATACCCCTAGACATTTGAATAGATTGTTAAGCTTCTCAATGTATTCCTGTTGAAGAAACAAGTAAATAAATCAATTGCTGGGATGTATCGTAACCGCAGCCATCTTGGATGAACTTCAATAAAAGACTTTCCCATTAAAGTCTCTTGCTTGGCTACAGCTTCATTATTTTGCTGTTGCTGTTGTTGTTTTGCTGCGCGCGCGTACATGCATCATAGAAACAATGGTGTCAGCAGTTTGGGCAATGACTATAGTACATTAATTGGTAAATATCGGCATGATTTTATCCAATAATGATTTATACAACGGATAGTGCTATCCACCCTCCCTGCAAACTGCATAAATGACGTCAAAATGCGGTGAGAACGGCAAAAACCAAGAGGATGATGTGCAACTGTTTTGACCAACATAATGCTAACCTCGCTGCACTTTTTGTCAGAACACGTAAAAGTCGGAGACCAATCAAGTCCTTCACAAGCTCCTTTCTGTGCTGTTAAAACGAAAACAAAATAAAGAATATTACTTTAATGATTCATAAATCAAACATTGAACTTCACATGACCCAACTCAAGTAGGATCAATTATTTTTATCAGTATTCCAAAAAAAGTTATGTTTTCAACTCAAAGACATTTATGTAGAAAAAACGAAATCACTAAATACTATGAACTCCCTCTTCTCAGAAGCTCCCGGGACTAGAACGTAATCGTGATTGAAGCTTTTTTAAGCTTAAAAAAATGCTTTATCCTTAAACCGCGCTAAGGAACAAATAGGAAGGGTTTCCAAAATACTTTGATACAAGAGTCGCCATCGCCAACCACCACGCACTGTAGCATAAAAACAATCTGCAAAATGGTCTTTAATCATCCAAGTTATCTATATATAGCTAATTCAATTTACGTTGTCGCTGAAAAAAGCCTAAAGCCTAAAGCTTTGAGAGCGGAATCATTAAATTTTTTCACTGTGACATTATTACAATAAGAAACTCACTGTATGCTTGCAAATTCTACAACTTGGACATATATTCCTTAATTTCTTAGATAATCCTACAGCGAAGTTTGTTAGTAAACAAAAGGTAGTTTAAAGCCTTAGCCTTTAGGCCCCTTTTTTAGCGACAACGTTAATTGAAATAGCTATATCATATATATATACAACTATAATTGCAAAAACGTTGTCATATAAAAACAGATATTGAACTTTAGTTATTTACTAAAATTATCAAATACGAATAAATTATCACTGACCTCAGACTCATGTTAAGTTCCAAAATATGGTGATTTTTCGAGTGGTTTTCATAAACCTGTGAAATAAATATGGTTATGAAAACCACACTAAAAATCACCATATTTTCGAGCTTAACACGAGTCTGACGTCAGTGATAATTTATTCCTATTTGATAAATTTATTAAACTCAGTTCAATATCTGTTTTTATATGACAACGTTTTTGCAATTAGGTGTACATATATATTTTGTAATTAACTATAATTAGATTGTTTTCCCGATTAGCACAAAAGATTAATAATTAATAATTATGTTTATTATTGTATAATTATGCAAAATTATAAAAGGTGAGAATGCATGCATATTGTCGTTAAAGGAGAACTGAATGCTAAATCAAACCTTTTTCTTTAGAATCTTTAGACTAAGGGGGTGTTTACATGGCACTAGGATCATCCTAGGCAGGCGAACCAACTTTACTTTTAGTTGACATGACAATTTTCCGTCACCCGAAGCAACCCGAAGCAGAGTTCAAAGAAATAAAAGTCACCCAAACTACCACAGGGGCCCCAACATATGAGTTTCCTAATCCTAGTTGGCAAAGTATCTCTACTTTTTTCGTTTATATGACCGAAACATACTCCTAGTGCTAGGATATTCCTACCGGCGAGACAGGATGATCCTAGTAGTAAGATGATCCTAGTACCGGGTACCCGAAGTGAAGACACAAATTTCTACGTAAACAGAATGCAGTAAATGTATAGCAGGTAGGAAAACAGTTTTAGAAATTGTTTTAGACGCATTGCGAAAGGGTTTGGAGAAATACCTTGTTAAACATACTCATTTCGCCGCTTGGACTAAAAATTCCAGGGCGCTGATAAAGATATCAGCGGTAATTAAATGAATCTATGACTTAGTTTACGATCTTCGACGTCTTCAATACATATAAACTAAGGGCGATACAAAGTTAAATCTTACTGCCAATTTGAGGGAACTCATGCCGTGTCTGATCTGAATCAGATATCGATGAAATCTAAGTAAGTGCGACGGACGTGTAAGAAATATTATATTGGTGTTCATGTGAGCAGGCTCAATTTTCGTAGTCCGAATTACACGAAGATTCTCATCCCTTGCACACCCGCGATGGAAACTAACATTTTTGCCATTTTAGAATTAATTGGACACCCGAAGGCCGTAGTCTTCACAAGCGTCTGTATCTTATGAAATCGTAACTTACGTCACAAAGTTTCGTAATTACCGCTGACATTTAATTTTTGAGCCGCCAATCCAGATTTATAGGGCTTTTAAACTAATTTTTTTGGAAGGCTTTCGAGTTTTGTCTCCATGCCTTTCAAAAAAACATATGCGTTACAAATCTTAAGATTTTAAATAAAAAAAAGTTCAATTGAGCATTGAGTTCCCCTTTAAGTTCTTACATGAGCCTATCACCACTTTCAGTCTTCTTGTTTAGCTGATCAAGAATGTTTTTGGCTTGGTTGAGCAAATCTTGAACTGCAATAGTGTTATACAACGGTTTTTATTAAAATTAGTATTAGTAATAATTTAATTGCATTTGTTACAATTTATAGCTCGACTAGTCACGTGGTACAGCATCGTTACAACAGCATGGTTACAGCGTCGTATGTGAAGCATAGGTTAGAGTTTCAAGATTAATATTAAGAGTTTCGTTAAGTTTATATGCAGTTAAAAGTAAGAAAGAAATAGCGTTGAGCTCTGAGTCACTAACATTCCATTCCTTGTAAACTAATAAAGTTTTATATATCGAAACGTTTCCAAGAGTAAACTGAAATTGTAAACGGTCATGTGATTTGTTTGAAATAAGCCTATTGGTGGATAATTTTGTTGTACTGTACTTGCAGTGCTATATGCGGTTCATTCAGGCAAAATCACATTTCTAGCAAGACGTCCGACAACAGCCAAAACATGACACTAGATTAAAACATACAAAATTCCATATATGGGTAGAATTGGCTGCAAATTCAGGGAAAATAATATCCGTCGACCTGTAAATACAGGTTCTATCCATAGGGCAGAATTCTCGGCGACATCTTCTTACGGTTGATTAACCAGCAACCAAATGGAATAATTAGCATACCAGATTAGGTCTAATACATGGATCTTGATTTCATTGGCCAGATTCATTCCCATAGGTACTGATCACTTTGCTCACAAAACTTGACATGTGTCAATCAAAGTGTCAGTCAAAGTGACATGAAGTCCCTTATTCCCATCTGCCGAGTTTAATCGATTATCAGCTGCTGTGTAACACGTAGCAGTTTGCAGTCGAACCAAGACAGCCGATCTAGACAAACTCGGGAGTATCAAAGCCGGCATAGTTTTACCAGCGTAATATCTTGTTTATTAAAAATGTTTTCTTTGATGAACCAAATCAGTTGGAAAAAATGAAGTTTAAAAACTTTCAAGGTCGTCGATCGTTTGAATAAGTCTTAATCGTACTGACAAGCAAGTAGGCCTATTCCGGGCCCTAAAATCGCCCAAAATCGCCCAAAACCGCCTAAAATCGCCCAAAATCGCCTTAAGTTTTGAGCATCTTTGGGGATAATTTTGCTTAAATTACCTAAAATCGTCTAAGATTGCCTACGATCGCCCAAAATTACGGCGATTTTGGGGCCCGGAGTAGGCGCCTATTCCGGGCCCTAAAATCGCCTAAAATCGCCCTAAATCGCCTTAAGTTTTGAGCATCTTTGGGGATAATTTTGCTTAAATCGTCTAAAATCGCCTAAAATCGCCTACGATTGCCCAAAATTACGGCGATTTTAGGGCCCGGAGTGGCCTAGCAAGTGGAGAGTTTAGAGATCAAATACAGCCTGAGTAAACCACATATAAGCCGTAGCATTGGACACAAACGTACATGTAGCTTTTGTTGTAGCAGTTGCTAATAGAAGTTAGGATGAAAAAGTTACAAGAAGCCGTCCTAAGTCGTTACAGTAGAAAGATTAATACACGTTTTACAACGTAAAGGACAGGTCAATCGTACACCTCTATATTACGGGCACTATGGTTAGGCCCCTCTATTGTCCCGAGCTGAAGATATCTCACCCGAAAATTCAAGTAAAGAGCAATTGGACAAAGTGGGCGAAATCGTCCATCTAAAGGCACTCCTGGACTGATTATCTTTTTATTATTACATCATTTTTATATAAATTTTCAACACTTTACCATTTGTAGACTGAGATGCAGCTTGCTGGCTACTACTTGTCATTGAAGGTGATATAGAAGTGGAAGATGGAGAACTTGATCCAACAGCTGCGGTGACGAAATCAGAGACGGAAGGCAGAGACGACGCCGTGGCGCTCACATTTGACCCTACAGCAACTGATGGAGATGGCGAAGCTGAAGAACTTACATTGACAGCTATATGGAAAAAAAACACACATAGAATGTATGATAATAAGATAATTAATTACTTGTAGTACGGAAAGTGATTAGAAGACTTACAAGCCCGGACACATGCAGCAATTTCGCAACGTTACCCTCGACAAGATGGTTTAGAGAGTGTCACAAATTTGCAAAATTTGCTTCGAGCGACTACATTGTAGCTTGATCTCGAGCGAAACACAGTTTTACATCTTTAAGTTGATATTAGACCAGATAACTTTTGGAGTAATAGTAGAGTGGTTACAATATATCTGTGAAAAAGTTAGCGAACTAAATTGTACTAAATAGCGCGAACTCCTTTGTTTTTTATTGTTTCATGCAATTTCTTACAAAGTTTTTCACGGATATATTGTAAGCACTCTACTGTTGCGTTAAAAATTGGTGTATAGCAAGAAACGGCAACACTGTTGTGAGTTTCTTAGTAAAGATATGATCGAACAAAGACTTTCAACATGTTGCCACAGCAACGTTCGTTGCACTCGTAGACGCGCGCGCGTCATGCTATACTACACCAAATTGTAATCCAACAATGTTACGCTAAAACTAATCGTAGACGCGTGCCAAGTTACACTACGACCTGGGGGGGGGGGGGGGGGGGTCGAAATGGACGGGGATGCTCGTCGTACCTTTTAGGGGTCAAAATCAGCGATTTGGTACCTTTTAGGGTGTCCCAGACTTTAGTGGACTACTAGAGACCTAGCTGGTACCTTTTAGGGTAATTTTTTCCTCCATCAACGATTAAATACTGGAAACAAAGATCGGATTGCACGACCATCAAATTGTTCGCATATAAATAGACACAATTGATCGCTTGATTGACTAAAATATGCAAAATGTTAAATTAAGTGTTTTTGAGTTGGTATCTTTTAGGGGTAAAAACATGTATTGCCACGCCCATCCCGGATATGACTTTGGTACCTTTTAGGGTCATTTTTAAAATTTCCGACGAGCATCCCCGTCCTCTGATATATAGGAGTCCCCCCCCCCCGGGCACTACGACAACTTGTAACGCAGCACTGTCGCGCTAAAAGTTACACATCACTTCACGATTTAAACTTTGAACTGAAAAGTAAGGAAAGTAATCTAAAGACTCGTCTTTACTGAGTTTAGAAGGGAAAATGGGATTGCTTGCATTGTAAGTTCCTTTATTAGTCAGCAAGTCCTACTAAACTAAAACATACTGTCGCACAGATAATTTCCTCGTAATATAAATAAAATCACTCGTACCAACGAAAACCAAGCAAAACATATGTTTTTCAATCCAATTCCAATTCCATGAGCATGCTATTTTTGTAATATATCTTGTTTTATTTGCTCACTGATCTCACTGAGAATTATAATTGTAATAATAGCAATTGTTTTGATAAATTCTCTCTTGCTAATGTATAAGGACGTATCTGTCATTATTATATGATTGAGTCGGGTTTCTTTGTTATTCATAGCACTTTATATCGCTTATTTCACGATCATTATGAATTCAAGGGTTTTATATGGATCTTTCCCGGGATGTATCTGTATACATCCCTTGAATTTATAATTCCCGGGGTTTATACATATACATCCCTTGAATTTATAATTTCGTCCCATACTTTCTTAGACCATCTATGTGTTGATGGAGACTTACAAATTTTCTTAGAAAGATACTAAGTAGCGATTACTGGTGAAAAAAAAGTCTTTGATTAACGACTGGGATTCGAACCCGAGACCTTCTCCACTCCTTTACCCTCCTTTAGCCACTATACTACTGAGCTAACTGATGAAATTTCTTCAACAAAAAACGTTTTGTGTATTATCATGAAGTTCGTTAGTATTGCCCTGAATAGAATTGAAAAGCAATTCTTTAGGGTTTCCTTATGTAAATTCAGTAACAATGATCTAATCAGTGATTGTGTTTTTGAATGGTTTTTGTGTGAAACCCTCCTCAATCACATAATAAGGCAGATAAATACCTCGAAGCTCGGCTTTTATCCATATACATCCCTCGGGCCTACGGCCCTCGGGATGTATATGGCTAAAAGCCTCGCTTCTCGGTATTTATCCCTTCCTTGAGTCCGACAGCAATTGGAATTTACTGCTTTTCAAAGAGGCCTTCTATATTACGAAGCTGAAACCACTAATGCGCTTTTATCATGAAATTCCAAAAGTCACAGTACAGAAATATAATTACCATAGCTGGAAAGAGCACGTCAAAATGAATAAACTGTGAAGTTTGAATGAACTGTAACTTTCAAACTCACGAAGATATGAATTTTCCGAAATCAAAATTTTGTATGAAAACATTAATATTCGCTGGTAGGCAAGAACTGCAAGAGAGATGCCTACAAGCAAAGGCTTTCTTACAAAATTCACACTTTTCAAAAATTCATATTCTCGCGAGTTTTTGGATTCTTCAAACTTCACTGTCTTGCTAATTTTAACATGCTCTTTCCAGCTATGGTAATTCTTTTTCTGTTTTACGAATTTAAAAATACCTCATAAAAGCTCATTAATACTGGCTTAAAAACCAGTCGTAAACTGCTATTGTTTTAAGTAGTGTACATCACGTGATTATGACTTATAAGGAAGTCGTAATATAGTACTGAACAACGTACGACTGCAGATGCGTTTTATTGCTTAAATATTTTAATGTTTAAGATTAAAAGTATGAGACCATCAATCTTCGGAATATCTTTTTGTTATTTTTCTTCAAGTTATCAGCGGGCTCTGGATTACAATTTCATTACGCATGCGCACTTTCCAATGCAAAGTGAATTTTTTATAGCTCGAATTCTTGCCAAACGTATGTCTGTTGCCAGGAATGGCACTTCTATAACAACAACAAGAATTCGACTATTATTTTTCGACTTTAAATTTCAGCAACTACAAAGCTCTCTTAATTTGAATTGCAAGTATTTATTCAGCTTTTGTTGTTGTCTTGACTTTTCGTGTTGCCGGTAAACAAGAACAAGAAGGATTTCCGACGTAAATGCAGATCGCCATTTGTCTTCAATTGTCGATTGTTTCCAAGTAGTTATCTCTTTAATAATGTCATCATTCAAATGGTCAGTTAATATAGCAAGGAAAACAGCTTTCTTAATAACATTTCTTCTGATAATCAGGTTGAAGAAAAATGTAGTTTTAGAGAAATAAGTCGATTAAACTGAAATTCAGATACATGCAAGAAATACCGTAAAACGGTCGTCACGTGACCTTGCTCATGAATGACCTTGATTTCTGTTTTGAAGTTGTATCTTGAAAAATATAGTTCAGGATCCAACCTCTTCAGCTTTTAAAAATATCATTACTATATCTCAAACTTTTACAATTTGAATATATGGTCTTGTTGTCTTTATTGAAAATAATATAAAAATATTACGTATGTTTCGGCTAAACATTCAATCCCTCGTAGTTTTGCTAACTTATATTGTACTGAATTGTTTGTTCGTTCGTTCGTTCGTTCGTTTGTTAGTTTCTATAATTTTATAAGTTTTGACAATAAATTGATACTTGTACCCAAACAAATTGACTGAAATTTTACAATTTAAACAATTTCGTAGATACCCGACAGCACGACTATTGCCTAGAGCTTTAAAACATATTGCAGTCTTGAAATATCCTTCGCGGTATTTTAATATGCCAAACATCACTGACTTAGTAACTATGCTAGTTTTGCACTGTTTTAAAGGAATCAGTTCTTCAGTTCTGTCTGTAAAGGATGTTTTAGTGATAATTTTCTATTTTTGATATCTGGCTTGCTTGATTTGCAATTGTTCTTGGCTCTCAGCAGAGTAAACCACACTTCACGAAAGTAAAAAAAACATCGATAAATTATTGTCTCAGTTTCCTCTGGGTTTTCGAAACTTTCTCCATAAAGATGAGGCAATGCAAGGCTTGTGAAATGTGTTAAAAAAGGACATATGTTGGGAATGTAAAAACACTTTGTGATTTTTATCTTGACAGTATTGGATGAATATATCATTCAAGCTGAATTGCAATATCGCGCAGGTGCCTTTTTATTCGATATCTTCGCTATGCCAAATGTTATTGGATAAATATTTTATAAAAAGACCATTAATTCAAGACAAAATGTGTTTGTTCGTGTAAATTTTCCCCTTTTTTCCTGTTCGCAAGGTCATTTATCATTATCTCAAAATGTGCTAGCTTAAGGTTATTATTTTTGCTAAGAATAAATAGAGCAAAGTAAATAAGAACTGTTTTAATATATCAAATATTTTGCTCAGAATTATAAACTAGCTTGCTAGTTTATCTAAAAACACAGAATTATAGCGGCAGAAGTGATATCTTATTTTTCCAATGAAGAGCTCTCAAAGAGCAAAAAATAATAATTTAAGCTTTACGCAAACTTGTTCGTTCAAACTTGAAGTTTGCGCGTGAATTGCAAAATGATAAAAACATGTAGTAATTTTTCTTACCGATCGTTCGTGGTAGTCCACAAAAAACCTAAATATAAAATACAATAAGTTAGTCCCTAAGTGAGATGTCTAAATAGGAAGACGACAAAGTCTAACTCTAGATATTAAAAATTGCCTACAAAGTCAACATTAAACCAGTTAAGGTTACCTGAATCAGGAAAAATGTCCGTACAAACATGTTTTCCTACGAATTGGTCGAGTTGTCTCCCTCGAAAATACACAATTTTCACAAGTTAAATTTCTCGGATCAAGAAGATGTTCTTGAATATTCAAAACAAGTGTTCCTGTACAAATAACATTATGGAAATTCTACTCAATATGGTCTTAAATAATTGATTGTTTGCTGCTTAACTCCATGGCAATACTTTTATTAACGGCAGTATTCTTTTTTGTCCAAGATCGAATTTCCGAATTTTACTTAACCAAGGCAGTTATTCTTAATTATGTAGGTTTTTAGTCTAGTTCGTCGAACTGTGTTTTTGGGAGTCGTTACAGAATTGGCTAGTCTATGCAGGTGCAGATGTCACAGTTCTTAATGAAACTTTTTTGTTTTGAAGAAGACTTTGTCTTTCAAATTAACGACGTCATTCATTTCTGTGTAGATTTTTTATAACAAAAACTTAAAGTAGACAAGGTTAGGAACTAGAGAATTAAAGCTATATGCATTGAAAGGATTTTTGGACTAAAACTGAATCTAAAACCAATTAATGATAACGTTCTCAAAACTACTCGATCTAGCAGCTTTTTGACGATTTCTTTAATATTTATTTTAAACTTATAATGAATATTATTAACTTCTCAGACATGAAAATTTTGCATTTTTAAGTGGTCATACAATTCGAAGTAAATTCAACTGGTTTCCCTTAACTTTCAAATCGTTATTATCATTTTTGAAAGAGAAAGAGGATACTGTTGCCAGCTATGAAAAATTCTCCTCTCCTCTCCTCTCCTCTCCTCTCCTCTCCTCTCCTCTCCTCTCCTCTCCTCTCCTCTCCTCTCCTCTCCTCTCCTCTCCTCTCCTCTCCTCTCGACTCGACTCGACATGGCCGCCACGTGCTCTGCAGTGTGCCGATAATTTTCGAAAATGTGAGCGGTTAAGAGGCTTTTTTCCCAGTATTTTATACTTTCTTGATTAGTTTTATACAAGTCCTTATCACTGAGTTAAAATGGGCGATGAAAATGCTACAAATTCAAAGAAAAATAGTAATTCACAAACACCGCGAGTGATCGCTAGCAGTCCAGATCGAACCTTACAACGATATGTCATTGACGAGTTCCATCAGAAAGCCAATGGCTCAAAGGAGGTTCCTTTTGAAGAGATCAACATGTCCTTATATAAAGCAAAAGCAAAATTAGTGGGTTTCAGAACATCTGAACAACGTCTAAAGCATTGGATGGAAGTTATAATATCAAGGTACGTTGATTCAGTCTCACAGCAGGATGGTTTAACTGTTTCTTGGGAAGAACTTGAATGCTACTGTGCCCCTGGAAAACCCGACAAAATAAAAGTGCAAGTCAATAAGAATGAAGATAAACTCTTTCTAATAACCATATTTGCCACAACTGGGAGAATTCAAGCTCAAGGAATGTATTACGAGCAATGGGCACAAGAGGAATTTCCATTATTACTGAGCATGATTGATAACCTAAACGGTGACCTTGATCTCCTGCAACTTTCTCAACAATCCTTGTTCGGGAATACATTAAACTGTGATGATGTTACTAAAAAGGTTTTGTGCGATGCATCGAAAGATACTTCTGACATGTCTGAAACTAGTAATGAGCAACACGAGTCCTCACTCAAACCAAATCCTGATCAACAAGAATCCATAATCGACATCACCGAGTCTTTGGCAAACATTGAACGTGATTTTGTTAAATTTAAAGTTTTAATGGAAAATGAAATAATCAAGATACATAGCTCTTTTGAACAGTTTACATTTATGAGAGACAAACTTGTCTGTTTAGAAAACAACAGCAAAGCATTACAAACACATGTAGATGATAAATTGGTTCTTCAGAATAACGACCTAAAACAAACACAAACTGCAATCAATGGAATGTTATCGGAAATTAAAAAAATCAACGATCAAAATATGCAATCCAAGTACTCAGAATTGAAAAACGTTATCAAAGATCTGAAAGATGAGAATGAAGATTTAAAGAAAGAAATTTTTATTCTTAAAGAAGTCGTCAAGAAACATGATAGTCTTTTGGAGTCCCCCAATGCTGGATCAACACCTCCAAAAATATCTGATTCGTCAAGAAATCCATCTTCCACTATTCCAAGTAATACTAATGCTGGATCAACACCTCCAAAAATATCTGATTCGTCAAGAAATCCATCTTCCATTATTCCAAGTGATACTGATGCTATTGGTTCTTCAGTCATTTCAAGTAATACTTTTTCTGTAAATGCTCAGCCTAGTTTAACTCCTCATGATCATGACTCTGTGTTACTAATGTGTGATTCCAACGGGAAGTTCATAAAATCCGACCTTTTATGTCCTAATCTCCACGTGGATCATCGCACTACATATTTGATAGATCACGTCACCAAAGAATTAAACAAGCCAATTAATCATGATCCTCACACCGTGTTGCTTCATTGTGGAACAAATGATTTAGAAAAGATTTCAGCATCAGCTCTAATTGAACAAACAAAGAACATACTTCAAACAATTCAAACAAAGTTTCCCAAATCACGCATTATCTATTCATCCCTTCTTCCTCGACAAGATCTTTATCAAGCTGAAGTTAACGAAGTAAATAAAGCTATTGAAGAACACTGTAAATCATCCAAAGTCCATTTCCTGCACAACAATCATATTGATAAACCTTTTCAGTTTTATGACCACAAACATTTGAATCATTGTGGATTCAAATTTTTCGCCAAGAACCTAAAGAGTACGATTTATAATTCTACACCCAGAAAAACCAGGAAAACAGGAGAAAACCGCCTTCCCTTCAAGCCAGCTACTACTAATTTGCCTCGATATCATCGTGGTCCTAATCCTACTTATGCAGAAATTGTTTCATCTTCACCTCCGTCACAATACCGCAACAATCCTTTTAACTCTGGAAGACAACGTCCTTTGAATAACTTAGACTCTATGAACTATATTACAAAGAAACCTCTTATCAAGCCTTCAAGTATCAATCCTTTTGTTATGAACACTGCAAAGTTACCATTGCCTCTAAAGTCTCTAATTCAGAAACTTCAATTGTTTATCAAATGATAAGTATATTTTATTTTATTTTTATTTTATTTTTTATTTTTAACTGGGAAATTGCCTTCTTTTTCCGCATTACAAGTTGACATCTTTGGAATAAGTGAGGTACCTTATAATTATTATAATTCATATCAATTTTTAATATCAGATATGAACGATTTTACCAGGAAAATTTCTTTCTGTACCTGGAATATTAACGGAATGTTCAGTAACCTTTTAGGTGATAAATCTAAGTGCATTGATTTTATTAATATTGTTTCCAAACATGATTTTGTTCTTTTGACCGAAACGTGGACGTCATCATGTCCCGACATAGATGGTTACTCTTATTTTGCTGTTTCTTCAAACAAGAAAGACCCCATTAAAATTAACAACGGAAGAACGTCAGGGGGATTAGCTTTTCTATTCAAAGATTGTTATAAAAATAATGTTAACTTAATCAAAACTTCCGAATATTTGATTTGGTGTAAGATCCCTAGTCATTCCCTTGGTAACGAAAGGGATTTATTTATCTGTGGATTATATATTCCTCCGGGTAATTCAAAGTATTTTCAAGATGATATTTTTGAACAACTGGAAGAAGATATTGTTACATTTTCAAAACTGGGTAATATCCTTCTTTTAGGAGATTTTAATGCTAGAGTTGGAACAGACAAAGATATCATTAATAAAGAAGATAAAGTTTTTATAGTTAATAACTGTAGTGATTTAAGTTTTGATTCGGCATCCAGGAAAAATTTTGATTTCACTACGAATACACACGGTAAAAGATTACTTGATATTTGTAAGATATTTGACTTACGGATTCTGAATGGCAGAACTTTAGGTGATTCTTTAGGAAAAATCACTTATCATGGTAAGAATGGTGTTAGTACAGTTGATTACATTATCACAGACCAGAATCTATTGCAAAATGTAAAATATTTTATCGTTGATGCACCAAATTTTCTTTCTGATCATAGTCCAATTTATGCTTGGTTAAATTTTCAATCAGCTTACGAGAATTCATTACAAGATAACAGAATTCAAACAGATAATCTTAAACAATTAGCACCTCAATACATATGGTCTTCTAATTCTATTGAACCTTTTCAACAAGCTATGTCCTCATCTTTAGTTAAATGTTTGATAAATGAGTTCTTGTCTAGTGTTTTTTCTTCATATGGCGATGAAAGCATTAATAATGCTGTTCATTGTGTCCAAAATATTTTTGACAAAGCTGCTAGTATGTCTTTAAAACCGAAAAAAGTTAAACAGAAACGTAAGAAAAGAAATACTGTCTGCAGCAAAAAATGGTTTGATTATGATTGTAAAAAAGCTAGGAAAGAACTTCGAAAAATTTCAAATCAAAAACACTCTGATCCTTTAAATGTGACAATAAGAGAAGAATATCATCAGAAACTCAAATCTTTTAAACAACTACTACAATTGAAACGAAAGGAATTCAAGGATAATCAATTGTTGTTATTGGAAAATAATTCTGATAATAATGATTTTTGGGAAATTCTTAAATCTGCTAACGAAGAATTTAAAGAAGAAAAAGTTCCTCCAATATCCGAACAACAATGGATTAATCACTTTCAATCTCTACACTCTAAAAAACAAAACTCTCCTTTACAGAACAACTTAGTAGATACTTTAAAACAAATAGAACAAGAAAATAATCAGTCACTTAGTCAAGCCGATCTAAATTGTCCAATTCAAAATGAAGAAATTAAAACTGCAGTTAAGTTGCTAAAAAACAAAAAAGCAGCTGCATCTGATAAAGTGAGAAATGAAATGATTAAACATAGCTTTAACGTGATGCTACCGGTTTATTCAAAACTTTTTAATCTAATTCTACAATCTGGTTTCTACCCTGACTCATGGTGTGTTGGCTCGTTAACTCCTATTTTTAAAAGTGGTGATCGAGCTGATACTAGTAACTATAGAGGCATTTGTGTTTCTAGTTGTCTAGGGAAATTCTTTTCAATTATTCTTAACCAAAGACTTTTAAATTTCACAAAGAAGAACAACATTTTACATAATTCTCAAATAGGTTTTATGCCAAACTTCCGAACTTCGGATCATATATTTACATTGCGTACTTTAATTGATCAACATGTTATAAACAAAAAGAAAGGACGGATTTATGCTTGTTTTATTGATTTCAAGAAAGCGTTCGATTCTATATGGCATGATGGGCTTTTATTACGATTGCTGCAATATAATATCAATGGTAATTTCTATAAATTAATCAAAAATCTATATTCTAAGTCATCTTGTTTTGTTAAATTAGGGTCAAAGCGTACAAAATCTTTTGAATACACCCGCGGTGTACGTCAAGGTTGTATTCTTAGTCCGCTGTTATTTAATTTATTTTTAAATGAGTTATCTATTTCATTAGAAAACTGCAATGAAACTGACTCTTTTTATCTCCCAAATGGTCAAAAATTAAGCTCTCTCCTTTATGCCGATGATTTAGTTCTAATGTCAAAATCTGAGGTTGGTTTACAAAATTCAATAAAGCTTGTTAACGATTTTTGTTCACAATGGCAAATGTCTCTTAATGAGAAGAAAACGAAAGTTATGATTTTTTGTAAAAAAGAAACTGACAAGATAAAACAATCTTCTTTTACTTTAAATGGCAAAAACCTTGAAATAGTGAAGGAATTTTCTTATTTAGGTGTTAGAATAAGCTCTACTGGTAATTTTTCTAATCACCAAATTCAATCAAAAGAAAAAGCCTTACATGCATTTTATAAAATTACAAACATGACTGAATTCAAACATTTGAAACCAAAACTAGCCTGTAGGTTATTCGATTCCTTAATAAAACCAATCCTAACTTATGCAAGTGAGATTTGGAGTGTTTATCAAATACACGATTTTGATAAATGGGATAAAAATCCTGTTGAAAAAGTACATCTTCGATTTTGTAAGTATTACCTTGGAACAAGTAATAAGGCGTCCAATATTGCTTCTCGTGCCGAACTTGGTCGTTTCCCAATGAAAATATTTACAGATACGTTTTCTCTCAAATACTTCAACCATCTTCTTTGTTTACCGGACAACTCGATTACTAAACAGGCTTTTTTTATTTCTCAAACTTTATATGAACAAAATAAATCTTGTTATTTCTCAAATTTACAAGCAATGTTAAATTTTTATGATATACATAATAATCTCACACAATGTTTTTCTAATGAAAACCTAAAAAAATATTCTGAAAAAATGAAAAATAATTATTTTAAACACTGGAAAGCTCTCTTACAGAATTCCAAAAAATTAACCTTTTATAGATCTTTTAAAAATTATTACGAAGTTGAAGATTATTTAAACATAATTCAAAATTTCGACCAAAGAAGGCAATTCACCAAATTTCGAATTAGCAACCACAAACTAGCTATTGAAGCTGGAAGATATAATAATCAGTATATCCAATCTGATCAACGTATCTGTGTTTACTGTACTAGTAATGAAATAGAATGCGAAATGCACATGTTATTTAAATGTCCAATTTATAATGAACTTCGTGAAAATTTTTTCAGATTAGTAGAAAACGAAATGATAATTAACAAAATGAATGAAAATGATTTATTACAAAAATTAATGTCATCAAATAATTCTAAAATCATAATTTTGTTATCCAAGTTTATATATAAATGTTTAATCCTTAGACAAGATTCACCACAGAATCGTATGTAATTGTAACTTGACTTATATTACATATATATATATAGCTATTGTTCCTGTTACGTGCTTTAGCAATACTTGTAAAACACTACTTGTCATGCTAATAAAGCGATTTCAAACCTCAAAAACCTCTCCTCTCCTCTCTATGGCCGCCACGTGCTCTGTAGTGTGCCGATAATTTTCGAAAATGTGAGCGGTTAAGAGGCTTTTTTCCCAGTATTTTATACTTTCTTGATTAGTTTTATATAAATCCTTATCACTGAGTTAAAATGGGCGATGAAAATGCAACAAATTCAAAGAAAAATAGTAATTCACAAACACCACGAGTGATCGCTAGCAGTCCAGATCGAACCTTGCAACGATATGTCATTGACGAGTTCCATCAGAAAGCCAATGGTTCAAAGGAGGTTCCTTTTGAAGAGATCAACATGTCCTTATATAAAGCAAAAGCAAAATTAGTGGGTTTCAGAACATCCGAACAACGTTTAAAGAATTGGATGGAAGTTATAATATCAAGGTACGTTGATTCAGTCTCACAACAGGATGGTTTAACTGTTTCTTGGGAAGAACTTGAATGTTACTGTGCCCCTGGAAAACCCGACAAAATAAAAGTGCAAGTCAATAAGAATGAAGATAAACTCTTTCTTCTAACCATTTTTGCCACGACTGGGAGGATTCAAGCTCAAGGAATGTATTACGAGCATTGGGCACAAGAGGAATTTCCATTATTACTGAGCATGATTGATAACCTAAACGGTGACCTTGATCTCCTGCAACTTTCTCAACAATCTTTGTTCGAGAATACATTAAATTGTGATGAGGTTACTAAAAAGGTTTCGCTCGATGCATCGAAAGATACTTCTGACATGTCCGCTGAAACTAGTAATGAGCAACACGAGTCTTCACTCAAACCAAATCATGATCAACAAGAATCCATAATCGACATCACCGAGTCTTTGGCAAACATTGAACGTGATTTTGTTAAATTTAAAGTTTTAATGGAAAATGAAATAATCAAGATACATAGCTCTTTTGAACAGTTTACATTTATGAGAGACAAACTTGTCTGTTTAGAAAACAACAGCAAAGCACTACAAACACATGTAGATGATAAATTGGTTCATCAGAATAACGACCTAAAACAAACACAAACTGCAATCAATGGAATGTTATCGGAAATAAAAAAACTCAACGACCAAAATATGCAAGCCAAGTACTCAGAATTGAAAAACGTTATCAAAGATCTGAAAGATGAGAATGAAGATTTAAAGAAAGAAATTTTTATTCTTAAAGAAGTCGTCAAGAAACATGATAGTCTTTTGGAGTCCCCTAATGCTGGATCAACACCTCCAAAAATATCTGATTCGTCAAGAAATCCATCTTCAACTATTCCAAGTAAAGGTACTAATGCTGGATCAACACCTCCAAAAATATCTGATTCGTCAAGAAATCCACCTTCCACTATTCCAAGTAATACTGATGTTATTGGTCCTCCAGTCATTTCAAGTAAGACTTCTTCTGTAAATACTCAGCCTAGTTTAACTCCTCATGATCATGACTCTGTGTTACTAATGTGTGATTCCAACGGGAAGTTCATAAAATCCGACCTTTTATGTCCTAATCTCAACGTGGATCATCGCACTACATATTTGATAGATCACGTCACCAAAGAATTAAACAAGCCAATCAATCATGATCCTCACACCGTGTTACTTCATTGTGGAACGAATGATTTAGAAAAAATTTCAGCATCAGCCTTAATTGAACAAACAAAGAACTTACTTAAAACAATTCAAACAAAGTTTCCCAAATCACGCATTATCTATTCATCCCTTCTTCCTCGACAAGATCTTTATCAAGCTGAAGTTAACGAAGTAAATAAAGCTATTGAAGAACACTGTAAATCATCCAAAGTCCATTTCCTGTACAACAATCATATTGATAAACCTTTTCAGTTTTATGACCACAAACATTTGAATCATTGTGGATTCAAGTTTTTCGCCAAGAACCTAAAGAGTACGATTTATAATTCTACACCCAGAAAAACCAGGAAAACAGGAGAAAACCGTCTTCCCTTCAAGCCAGCTACTACTAATTTGCCTCGATATCATCGTGGTACTAATCCTACTTATGCAGAAATTGTTTCATCTTCAACTCCGTCACAATACCGCAACAATCCACTTAACTCTGGAAGACAACGTCCTTTGAATAACTTAGGCTCTATGAACTATATCACAAAGAAACCTCTTATCAAGCCTTCAAGTATCAATCCTTTTGTTATGAACACTGCAAAGTTACCATTGCCTCTAAAATCTCTAATTCAGAAACTTCAATTGTTTATCAAATGATAAGTATATTTTATTTTATTTTATTTTATTTTATTTTTAACTGGGAAATTGCCTTCTTTTTCCGCATTACAAGTTGACATCTTTGGAGTAAGTGAGGTATTTTATAATTATTACAGTTGATATCAATTTTTTAATATCAGATATGAACGATTTTACCAGGAAAATTTCTTTCTGTACCTGGAATATTAACGGAATGTTCAGTAACCTTTTAGGTGATAAATCTAAGTGCATTGATTTTATTAATATTGTTTCCAAACATGATTTTGTTCTTTTGACCGAAACGTGGACGTCATCATGTCCCGACATAGATGGTTACTCTTATTTTGCTGTTTCTTCAAACAAGAAAGACCCCATTAAAATTAACAACGGAAGAACGTCAGGGGGATTAGCTTTTCTATTCAAAGATTGTTATAAAAATAATGTTAACTTAATCAAAACTTCCGAATATTTGATTTGGTGTAAGATCTCTAGCCATTCCCTTGGTAATGAAAGGGATTTATTTATCTGTGGAATATATATTCCTCCGGATAATTCAAAGTATTTTCAAGATGATATTTTTGAACAACTGGAAGAAGATATTGTTACATTTTCAAATCTGGGTAATATCCTTCTTTTAGGAGATTTTAATGCTAGAGTTGCAACAGACAAAGATATCATTAGTAAAGAAGATAAAGTTTTTATAGTTAATAACTGTAGTGATTTAAGTCTTGATTCGGCATCCAGGAAAAATTTTGATTTCACTACAAATACACACGGTAAAAGATTACTTGATATTTGTAAGATATTTGACTTACGGATTCTGAATGGCAGAACTTTAGGTGATTCTTTAGGTAAAATCACTTATCATGGTAAGAATGGTGTTAGTACAGTTGATTACATTATCACAGACCAGAATCTATTGCAAAATGTAAAATATTTTATCGTTGATGCACCAAATTTTCTTTCTGATCATAGTCCAATTTATGCTTGGTTAAATTTTCAATCAGCTTACGAGAATTCATTACAAGATAACAGAATTCAGACAGATAATCTTAAACAATTAGCACCACAATACATATGGTCTTCTAATTCTATTGAACCTTTTCAACAAGCTATGTCCTCATCTTTAGTGAAATGTTTGATAAA
Source organism: Telmatactis stephensoni (assembly GCA_029948255.1). Classification (NCBI taxonomy): domain Eukaryota; kingdom Metazoa; phylum Cnidaria; class Anthozoa; order Actiniaria; family Isophelliidae; genus Telmatactis; species Telmatactis stephensoni. Next base: position 283,037 of record JALIZF010001780.1, read on the forward strand.
TGAGTTCTTGTCCAGGGATTTTTCTTCATATGGCGATGAAAGCATTAATAATGCTGTTCATTGTGTCCAAAATATTTTTGACAAAGCTGCTAGTATGTCTTTAAAACTGAAAAAAGTTAAACAGAAACGTAAGAAAAGAAACACTATCTGCAGCAAAAAATGGTTTGATTATGATTGTAAAAAAGCTAGGAAAGAACTTCGAAAAATTTCAAATCAAAAACACTCTGATCCTTTAAATGTGACAATAAGAGAAGAATATCATCAGAAACTCAAATCTTTTAAACAACTACTACAATTGAAACGAAAGGAATTCAAGGATAATCAATTGTTGTTATTGGAAAATAATTCTGATAATAATGATTTTTGGGAAATTCTTAAATCTGCTAACGAAGAATTTAAAGAAGAAAAAGTTCCTCCAATATCCGAACAACAATGGATTAATCACTTTCAATCTCTACACTCTAAAAAACAAAACTCTCCTTTACAGAACAACTTAGTAGATACTTTAAAACAAATAGAACAAGAAAATAATCAGTCACTTAGTCAAGATCTAAATTGTCCTATTCAAAATGAAGAAATTAAAACTGCAGTTAAGTTGCTAAAAAACAAAAAAGCACCTGCATCTGATAAAGTGAGAAATGAAATGATTAAACATAGCTTTAACGTGATGCTACCGGTTTATTCAAAACTTTTTAATTTAATTCTACAATCTGGTTTCTACCCTGACTCATGGTGTGTTGGTTCGTTAACTCCTATTTTTAAAAGTGGTGATAGAGCTGATACTAGTAACTATAGAGGCATTTGTGTTTCTAGTTGTCTAGGAAAATTCTTTTCAATTATTCTTAACCAAAGACTTTTAAATTTCACAAAAAAGAACAACATTTTACATAATTCTCAAATAGGTTTTATGCCAAACTTCCGAACTTCGGATCATATATTTACATTGCGTACTTTAATTGATCAACATGTTATAAACAAAAAGAAAGGACGGATTTATGCTTGTTTTATTGATTTCAAGAAAGCGTTCGATTCTATATGGCACGATGGGCTTTTATTACGATTACTGCACTATAATATCAATGGTAATTTCTATAAATTAATCAAAAATCTATATTCTAAGTCATCTTGTTTTGTTAAATTAGGGTCAAAGCGTACGAAATCTTTTGAATACACCCGTGGTGTACGTCAAGGTTGTATTCTTAGTCCGCTGTTGTTTAATTTATTTTTAAATGAGTTATCTATTTTATTAGAAAACTGCAATGAAACTGACTCTTTTTATCTCCCAAATGGTCAAAAATTAAGCTCTCTCCTTTATGCCGATGATTTAGTTCTAATGTCAAAATCTGAGGTTGGTTTACAAAATTCAATTAAGCTTGTTAACGATTTTTGTTCACAATGGCAAATGTCTCTTAATGAGAAGAAAACGAAAGTTATGATTTTTTGTAAAAAAGAAACTGACAAGATAAAACAATCTTCTTTTACTTTAAATGGCAAAAACCTTGAAATAGTGAAGGAGTTTTCTTATTTAGGTGTTAGAATAAGCTCTACTGGTAATTTTTCTAATCACCAAATTCAATCAAAAGAAAAAGCCTTACATGCATTTTATAAAATTACAAACATGACTGAATTCAAACATTTGAAACCAAAACTAGCCTGTAGGTTATTCGATTCCTTAATAAAACCAATCCTAACTTATGCAAGTGAGATTTGGAGTGTTTATCAAATACACGATTTTGATAAATGGGATAAAAATCCTGTTGAAAAAGTACATCTTCGATTCTGTAAGTATTACCTTGGAACAAGTAATAAGGCGTCCAATATTGCTTCTCGTGCCGAACTTGGTCGTTTCCCAATGAAATTATTTACAGATACGTTTTCTCTCAAATACTTCAACCATCTTCTTTGTTTACCGGACAACTCGATTACTAAACAGGCTTTTTTTATTTCTCAAACTTTATATGAACAAAATAAATCTTGTTATTTCTCAAATTTACAAGCAATGTTAAATTTTTATGATATACATAATAATCTCACACAATGTTTTTCTAATGAAAACCTAAAAAATTATTCTGAAAAAATGAAAAATAATTATTTTAAACACTGGAAAGCTCTCTTACAGAATTCCAAAAAATTAACCTTTTATAGATCTTTTAAAAATTATTACGAAGTTGAAGATTATTTAAACATAATTCAAAATTTCGAACAAAGAAGGCAATTCACCAAATTTCGAATTAGCAACCACAAACTAGCTATTGAAGCTGGTAGATATAATAATCAGTATATCCAATCTGATCAACGTATCTGTGTTTACTGTACTAGTAATGAAATAGAATGCGAAATGCACATGTTATTTAAATGTCCAATTTATAATGAACTTCGTGAAAATTTTTTCAGATTAGTAGAAAACGAAATGATAATTAACAAAATGAATGAAAATGATTTATTACAAAAATTAATGTCATCAAATAATTCTAAAATTATAATTTTATTATCCAAGTTTATATATAAATGTTTAATCCTTAGACAAGATTCACCACAGAATCGTATGTAATTGTAACTAGACTTATATTACATATATATATATAGCTATTGTTCCTGTTACGTGCTTTAGCAATACTTGTAAAACACTACTTGTCATGCTAATAAAGCGATTTCAAACCTCTCCTCTCCTCTCCTCTCCTCTCCTCTCCTCTCCTCTCCTCTCCTCTCCTCTCCTCTCCTCTCCTCTCCTCTCCTCTCCTCTCCTCTCCTCTCCTCTCCTCTCCTCTCCTCTCTCAACATTTCTTGTACCTAAATCTGTCGTAATAAACATTTCATGATCATCAAGGGATCGAAATTCTCATTTTATTATAGCCTATCTTACACTGGGTACCAGTTCGCCACTCTGAAGATAAAAGTTCGAGTTGGACTATAGAATGGTTTTGTTGGGAGATGCCATTTCATTTTAAGTTGCAGTAAAATACTTCTAAAAAATTTGAAGTCAATTATAGTCCTCTCACATTTTAGAAGAATATGCAAAATAAAGAAAAATATGATTAATATTAGATGTTGATAATTGTTTACAAGTTCTGTACTCAGACGATTTTACGAAAGTGCGTCTCCTAAAACAGCCCCATGATTCAAGACGCAATTCCAATATGGCAAGAGACCATAATACTAAGAGAGCGAAGCTCAGTATTGATGTCTGTGCCATGTTCGTGGCGGCTAAGGCTATTTTTAATAACTTCGCCATCGCGCGCGCAAGGCTCTTAGACAATAGAATTCAAACGGCCCCGTCCGCGCGCACGTCAAAAATCAAATTCTATTGGTGGAGGGACTTGCGCGCGCGATGGCGAAGTTACTAAAAATAGCCTTAGCCGCCACGAACATGGCACAGACATCAATACTGAGCTTCGCTCTCTTAGTATTATGGTCTCTTGACCTCACCTAACGAGTTCCTGGCGATTGGCCTGATACAGGAGTAGTTTTATCCAGGATGAGATGTATTGAACAGTTCTGTCCCGTTCTCAGACATTCCGATAAATTTCATTTGTATCGTATTTATCATCCATGTCTCGGTGCTGCAGCCATGGATGAAATCGTCCAGGGACGAAGACGCCTTGTACGAAAAATCATGTATATACTTGTATACAACAACAACAACAACAACAACAATACGAAAATCATGGTAACGAAAAAAAAATCACTAAAAAAATCAATGACCGGACATCAAAGTCAGATTCAAGGGAGAGCTCTGTAGACTCCTTCGCAGCATTTTTAGTCTCGTCACGCCACGCGTTCCCTCCCCACAAAAACTCGTAAATGGGCCACCATTAAACGCTGATGATACTTTGCATAAGGTTCATTATACGAAAGGCGGCGGATCGTGAAAATATAAGGACACTTTATTTGACCGTTATACACCCTTATACAATCAGTATATCCATAGTTTAAGGGCAGTTTAAGCCTTGTTTAAGGCACCTTATACAACCCTTTTTATGCAGTGTCAGTCTCCTTAAAATGAACCAGTGGTTTTCTGAACAGGGACCGCGGAGACAGGGAACTGGGGGACCCACTTTCTGCGCTATTTAGTCAAATGTTCTGTTTGAAAACGTTTTTGACTGGGTAGTCTACTTTGTTTTCAAAGCTACAATGCCCTTTGTAGCAAAATAAGACAATGAATTATTATAAACCACATAGTGCAATAAATTAAGTGGTCTTTGTTCCATATAGAAAATTGACAGCATTCGTTAACACACGAGAGAGATATATTTCTTATTGGTATCTGTTGGATAATTCGGTAGAGAAGGAGAGAGAAGCATAATAGATATATATTTCAACAATAATTATAATCGATTTTCAAAAATGTATAGACACCCTATAACTCACTTATGTCCTGTTTTGTGCTAAACTGCAGCCCGAGTAATCCCCTGTGTGATATAAAGAAGAAGAGTCATTGCGGAAAAGGAATGACAACTGATTCTTCAGTATTCACAACGATCGATTTTCAATTCATTTTTAATCCATGCGTGAGGCTTTACCACACAACAATCGATAATGCTTCGTGGAGAGATCGGATGAGTAATCGTAAATGATTATCATTCCAAAAGTCCTTTCAAACTGGTGCATTTCTTCAAATCAGGAAGGAATGACCAACAGGAATGGAATCTTGAACAAAAAAATTAAATCGATAATATTTCGTAGATAGATCGGGTCATATGCCTTGAATGATGATCGCCAAACGTCTTTCAGTTCTCATTGGTGTGTTTCGTAATTCAGGTAAAGTCAATCTAGCTTGAATTCGCACAACAATCGATAACGTTTCGTTAAGAGATCGGGTCAAATATCTTCAATGTTTATCATTCAATAATCGTTCGGTTTCAAACACTTCATCATTCCCATCCTCCTTAGGTTCGTTTACTCCGTGTTCCATGTAATATTCTTTGAGTTGTTTTATCCATTGTGTAGGGTTGCCGTTAAAGTACATGTTTTTGATAGGTCTTGGTGTGCCGTGGTGTACGCGCATGCGTGTTAGAAGTGTTGCTTTACATGATGTACTACCGTCATCTATTGGTCTTATTACCATGCCTGATAGACGTACATGGACCCTGTCAAATATAAAGGTTATTGTTAATAGACATAAAGACAGGATAAAAAAGGAAGTAATAATAAAGGAAGGAAGGAAGGAAGGAAGGAAGGAAGGAAGGAAGGAAGGAAGGAAGGAAGGAAGGGGAGGGAGGGAGGTAGAAAGAAATAAAGGAAGGAAGAGGAGGAAAAGAAGAAGTGTAGTAGGTGAGAATGGTAGGAGGCAGGGGAAAAAGCAAGGAAAAAAAGCAGTCAAAATGATCAAGGGAAGAGAAAAGAGAAACAAAGAAAAAGAAGGGAAAATTTAAAAAGTGGGTAGGTGGGAAGAAATTAGAAAACAAAAGAAGGTGGAGTAAGAAGGTGAAAAATAAGAAAGAAAGGAAGAGAGGGACAAGCTAGTTGACATGGAGGACTAATAATAAACATGAAGGAAGCACAAAATTGAAGTGAGGATAGGACAAAAGGGGTTTTTACAAGCTAAAATAACTCACCTTCCTAATGTAGACTTATCAGATTCTGCTACACTACTATGTTCTGTACTACACCATAGTATAACGTGATGTGGGTCTGGTGTACTATATCCACGGTCCATAGTAGACAGTACGATCTCCCATGGTCGATACAGTACAGGCATTTTAAGACAACTAAATTAAAACAGTAATGCAAATATGAGTGGTATATGCAGTCGTTTCCAGTAGCACGGTTACTGGAGAAGATTGGGACAACTCACTGCGTGACTATGGTCACGGTTTTGTGACCATAGACCAATAGACCAGATTTAGTAAAGTAGGGAATCTACGGCGACCTACGGTACGATTACGGTGTTGGTACAGAAAGCGATGTCAAGGACTTACGGTATGATGGCATGGTATACATATAGTCAAGACGCCCAAGACAGCACTGTAAAAAACGTGAGTACCGTGTTTACAGGCATATAAATCACAAGAAACTGACTCTATTGATTTGAAAGGAATCTTGAAAACATTTCAGTTAAGGGAAAGCCTACAATCATGGACATATCTGTTGGTACATTTAATCCGCTTGCTTGACAATATTTGTAGTTGGATAGAAGTCCATAATAAAGTCCTATAAAACCTATGTTTAGATGGAACTCTATATGGTTTGAGCCCTCCCCTCCCCCACCCTTGCAGTGTTGCTCCAATCTGGATCGCCCGGGTCGTTGGACGGTGCTCAGAACGAGACGCAACATTGTTTGAGAAGGGAGGGGGGAGTATCACAATTTCACGCTTGCGCTTAATGAGTTTGGAGTTCCTGTCCCGAACGAATACGCCACTGATTGTAGGTGTGCTATAGAATTTCGTAAAGGTATTACCCGGCCTACAGTTGTTACATGACAACAGTTTGCTGCAGTTTTGACCGTAGCGGCGCACAGCGACGGAAATTACCCTTATAGAGGGATTTCATGGCGGCTATGTTTGTGGGCAAGTGCAATAGAAAGTTTTTGAATGACAAAAGATTTCATTTCTCATTGGAAAAAAGGTCTATTATTTTGACCACAAACATGGCTGCCGTGAAACCCTCTATTGAAAAGGATATGATTTACTGATCAATATAGAATGAGGAAGGTGTTGTCTTACCAATATATTACTTTACTGTCTATATCTTCATTAACTATGATGACTGTCTTGAATGTCTCATCCCATTTCACTCGTAAATTCCAATCAGTAAATAAACGTATAGCTGAAAACATTAAAATCAAATCGTATCAATATGTTAACAACTGCTTAGTTTTGCTCGCCCAGTCGACAGTCAGTCAATCAGTTAGTCGACAGTCAGTCAGTCAGTCAGTCAGTCAGTCATTTAGTCAGTCAGTCAGTCAGTCAGTCAGTCAGTCAATGATATAACTAAACAGGTACTATCTACATATCTACCTACCATCGATGTATGGTATTCCATTGATAACAAAGCTTGTCTAAAAATGTAATAAAGAACATATGTAACTGTGCAAGGATGAGACTAGACACCCTCGTATAACGGGGAAGAGGTGTGGTACCCTTATACCCTGGGCGTCCTGGGCGGGAGATCTGACATCGTTTTATAACCTCCCTGAGTTAGAGGTCTGGTACTCTTGTATAGACTGGTTCGCTAGCCTCGTACCCTTTAATAAACTGGATGGGATGACTGTTACCCCTGTACTCTCGGTGAGAAATTGTTACCCTTGTAAGATGGATGGGCGTGGCTATCGTTGCATACCCTGGAATCTGGAATGGGGTAAGGATTGGCTTCCTTGTATCCTGGGTTGGAGGTGTGCGAGTGGACGAAGGAAAGGATGGTTATTTGTTCTTCTAATCTTACCTTCGTGAGCGGCGTTGTTTCCAATTCGGTCGGCTGTCTCTTCCATGACTGACAGTCAAGTCCTGTCTTGACTTTACGCCAGCCTTCAGTGTCCTCAGCTTCTTGTTTTAAGATGTGCCCAATGTCTTCATCTTCAATAGCATGGATATCAGTGCTTACTATTCGTGATTTATGGCGATGAGAAGGATCAAACGCAGCTGAAAGAAAACCTCAGGTTTAGAGTTAACACCACAAAAGGTCTCAATTTAATTTCCTACCCAAAGTCTCTATAGTGATCACTTTTGAATATTCCGTACATATTGCAAAAGTTGTGAAGGAAGGTTTCCTTTTTTGTTTTTACAGCTTTGCAATTCAGTCTCGCACTTGAAAATAGTTGGGTCACCACTGACAACATAAGAGACAGGCTAATGGACCTTAGACCTAATTCTCGTAGTCCATGATCTTGATCCCAAATTCCAACTCATCCCAACATCTGATCTATCATCCCAAAATCCGATCCATCATCGCAAAATTCAACCCATGATCCAATCCATGGTCTCAAAATCCGACTCATGATGTCAAACTCTGATTTATGATCCCAGATCCATGATCCGAAATCTGATCCATCATTCCAAAATTCGATCCATCATTCCAAAATTTTGACCCGTGATCCCCAGAATTAGACCGATGATGCCAAACTCCGATCCATGATCCCAAACTCCGATCCAGGATCCTGATTTCTACTGATACGGCTCATCTCGACATGATCTATCTCACTTACTTTGTCTTTGCAGTAACCATTGTTTGCATGTAAAAGTAAAATGCTGTCCTGTCTCCTTGACATCAATCGTAATATCCTCCACAAAGAACCCAGAATCCCCGCTGCTTAAGTCACTGTTACTTGATGACGAAGACAATCTACGGAACTTTTGTATGAGAGTTGGTGACGAGGGCTCTGTGTCGTCATTACCGACATCATAGGATAGCTTGAGGTGTTTTATCTATTATTAAGAGAGTATCACAGAGTTCGTAACCATGCATGTATAATAGGCTAACGCGCGCGCTGTTTAGTTAGTCCCGGCTTACACTAGCAACACAAAGCATAAATGCAGACAACACACACAGACTCATGCATTATCATAGTATTGCAATTATCACAGAGGTGTTAAAAACACGAGTACTGATAATGCCAACAAATCACTGAGTCTGCGTACGATGCTCGCGCTTATGTTGTGTGGCTAGTGTGAACCAGGAACTGTAAGTGTGAACCTCGGCTTTTATCCATATACATCCCGAGGGCCGTACTGTCTTATTATGTGATTGACGAAGGTTTTACACAAAAGCGATTCCAAAAGACACTCACTGATTAGATCATTTTTACTGAATTCCCAGAAGGAAACCTCAAATAAGTGTTCTTAATTCTATCCAGAGCAGTGCTAACGAGCTTCATGAGAAGATTCCATCAGTTAGCTCAGAATGTACCGAGTTCGAATCCCAGTCATTGATCAAGACTTTTTTTGCCAAAAATCGTGCTTAGTATATTTCTAAGAAAATTTCTAAGTCACATATAGATGACCTAAGGAAGTATGGGCCGGGAATTATAAATTCAAGGGATTTATCTAGATCTTCTTCGACATTTGATCTAGATAAAACCCTTGAATTCATAATGACCGGGGATATTAAAGGGATATAAAGCCCAAAAAAAGAAACGCGACTCAATCATATCATAAATTCTAGATATACAATTAGAATTATAGAATTAGTATTCATAAAAGTGGAATATTGCGGCCTGACTACGGTTACATTATGGCAAAATACAGTAGAACGTCTCTTTACTGACACTTCCATAATGCGAACATTCTATAAAATGGATTGGAATCTAGAATCTCCATACGCTTCCTTGTAAATAAAACCTCTATAAAACGGACACTTCCATATTACGGACACTTTTTTAGCGCTTTGGTGTCGGCCAATCAGACTTTGAACAGTTACGTAAAGTAACCTGAGATAACAACTGATGTAGATGACGTCACACTCTCTGATTGGTTGAGATATTTTCGAAAAATTTTCCCATTACAAGCCTCTTGTACTTTAATAGATGCAGAAAGGAAAAGGAAAGCCATGCGCCTTCCGAATTACTGTTATAATCGCATGTGAAGTTCTGCAAAGTGGACAATTCTGTGAATGGGCACTTCTGCCGGGTCTTAACCATTTTTAGCAGCACTTTTTGTACCTAACCTCTCTCTAAGACAAACAGTTCGCTAGATAGGCATAGAGTTGAAAGAGCTAGTTACACACATGGTGTCATGAGTGAGTAACTGTACTCTTACCCATCCTACATCTGCTGCAGAAATCTTCCTCTTGAAGTCCATTTCTTGTTTTTTAGTGTTTTTCTCGTCGGCTTCAATCTCTAGAGGCAGTTTCTTGGTGTAACCATTCTCTCCGAATAACTGTATAGAAAACTGGAGCACTGGGTATCCATTGACGCCGTTACCGTGGTAATCACTTATCTTGACGTTTGTCTCGTATGTTGCTGCATTTAAGAGGTCAAAAATGAGGTTAAACATCGGGTCCCCTTTACTTTAGAGAAATCGTCCAGTAGTGAACGGTGCACCCTCTACGACTCCTCCCCCATCCCTGGAGTAACTTGGGATTCCAAAGAAAAACCCTAACAAAAGTACTAGCACACTCTACCGGCATGAGGTGCGTGGTTTAGGGATTTAACCAAGAACCGCGAAGGTAAGAGGCGAAAGCCCTAACTACTCGATCACCTAACTTTACACTAGTTGTTCGAAGGGCGATCAGTGTTCATGGGTTAAAATCAAATCAATGATTTTTTAGATTTAACCCAGTACTAGCACTAATCTACTTTCAAACAAACGGGCCCTCCCAATGATAACAAGGGTATTCATCTCATTAGATTTTATCGATCGAAGCCGGGAATTTTACTGAAGGACCTACAACACGATGCGACTTTTAATTTCTTACATCGTTGCGCGCAATAGTAGAAGAATTGCACCGTATGTCGTGCAACTATTGGTCGTTTGCGTGCAACATTTGACGAAGTACGATTGAGCTCTGCATCTGCAATGCGCGCTACAAAAAGTCCATAGCAGCTCTCGTGTAGTGAAGAAATGGCGTACAATGGTTGGAGCATGGATTTTCAGATTTGGTCTTGTCATTAGAATAAATAGCAATTGACTCACTTACAAGCCAGTAGCATCGTTTATTGTCCGGGTGTTTAGTACATGAAATAAGGTTCTAGAAATACCTTTCTTAGCTTGATGTCCATATACTTCTACTCTCATACAAGGTTTTTCGTACCAGTTTATGGGGTAAAACCGTACGAACCTCGCGATACGTGAATTGTAAAGATTTCTTCTTACAACTGTCCTACTGTCTTTGTTGCCTTGTAAAGCCTAAAAAGAAGTAATTTTGTATCTCATGCAAAGTAATGGCGCAAGTTGGTGAAAAGGTAACCCATAATCCGGCAAAAGTTATAATCCAAATTCTATGAAATTAAGGAAAAAAGCTCGTTGCGCAATGGTTCACCGCTCGCCTCTCTAGCTGTGTTGTAATTCGGATTGAAGTCCCGGCTCGGGCGCTGGATGATTTGTAGGATGATTTTGTTTGATGTGTTGTTCTCTACAATGCATGCCACGAGAGGTTTTCTCCAGGTTCTCTACTGATAACTTTGTCCTCTCATCAAAAAATACTAACGTGGACTGAGATGTGTGCATTTTCAAAATATCGATTGTAGGAGCAGTGTGACAGACCGCAGATCTACGTACCCAATGCAAATGCGTGTACAAATAAGAAGTTGTCTTTGAAAGCCCTAAATAAAGAAGTCTATTTGAGTAATCACCTGATTGTAGTTTTTTCCTTCTTGATAAAATTCCCATTCCTTCCCATCCTTAGATAATTGTACTTTGTATTCCTTGACAAATCGATCTGCTCCCGTGTTCCCGACGCCCTGTGTGGCAACTCCAGTGACGTCATAAAGGCATCCAAGATCAATCTGGAGGTAGGGATCTACAGATGATAAACTTGGACACCAGGCCCCTCTCTTACAGTGTAGACGAGCGTAGTTTGTTGACGAGTCTGAGGCCGTCGAAGATGCTGTAATGCAATCATCTGGTATGTCTTTGTTTTCTAAACCAAGGGGATTGCCGTTGGATCCTATTTGAAATATAGGAATACCGTATTCAGTGTTGTTTGTTTTGTGTTAATGACTTATCAAAAAGACAAAATAGAATTGTCAGATTATGCAAAAACGAAAAAATTCGTCGAGCTCCATGTCATTTTGATAACTTTATCCCGTTGTGTACAAGATGACGAAAAGCAAACACTGCGTACACAATAACAAGTTTTAAGGCCTATGTTAGCACGTTTCTGCCATCTTGCACGCAATTTAATGGTTAAACTAGACGCACAATGGTGCGTTTACTCGTGCCCAGGTAGGATTGAGCCTGGCGTGGTATGCAGTGCATCATACAACATAACCGAACTTCATCCAATCACATCATTAGATGTTGCAGACACGAGGAAGAGGACGTCTGTGAAATTTTTTAGATGCGCTTTAGTTTCTGAAAGTCTTATAATTTCTCTATTGTTTGAAGACTGCAGAAAATGAGTTTGGGATACCTGTGGTCTTACATTTAGTAACAGCCGTTACTGCTGTTTGTGGCAATCAGGAGCTTTTTTGCTTTGATTTGAACAACTTGTGTTCATTTACAACATAAACAGGTTGCCAGTTGAATTCATTTGTGTTACAGAATAGAAATGTTTTAAGATCTCCCTGGAATTCCTTCATATAATCTCTTTTGAAAACCACATGTTCTTGACTGACCCAACTCTTCATGCACATTAGCAGCAAGCAGCTCTAGACCACATTGAACTATAGACACAAAATGTTGCATTCACTCAGGCTACCAGCAAAGGAGTTTCTTCAATTTTTGGTAACCCAAGTAAATGCAACACCTTGGATTGGCAAGCTGTCATCAAAAGTTTTGTTAGTACAATTTGAGCCAAAACAGAGCAGACAACTGCTCCTGAGATATTATATCAATGATATGAAAAATCCTTTAGTTGATTGCATTGTTTGCCTATTGAAACTGTAATATTTCAAAATAAGAGTACAATCTAAGTGATTTTTCTTTGGCGTGATAGAAAAAAGACTATTTAGTTTGTATTAGTTGTTTTTGAAAAGAACAAAAGAGTCAGAGAGTTTACTACTAATTACTGATTAGTTAGCCTATTCTTTCACAGTAAAGGAAAACCACTGTATAGCCTAAGCACTAATTGGGAAACAATATTCTAATATTCTATACATACAAATCTCAGCTCACTAGTTTTTTGTTTGTTTGTTGTTGTTGTTGTTGTTGTTGTTTCTGAGGTGAGAAAACTGCATGATGCAGAGAAAAGCACTCAAAGCAAGGCAGAAAACAAACCAACCACCATTTAATTAGGTTTCTCATTAAGTGATTTATTGCACCAAACTTCTTTTTATACATCTTCATTTTAAGACATGATATCATGACCTGGCTAATAAATAAGATGCCCCTTGCTGAATACTGGTCGTGTGGTTGTCTTGTGTAAATAATTACTCGTGCCCAGGCCTTTAGGCCGGGAACGAGTTATAAACTGCAAATGTTTCTTTTTTTTATTTTTTTTTTCCTCTCGTCGTCCACGAGAATGCGGCATTCTTGCGCAACCGGTCACACGTGTTAAAGCTCCCGATTGGGTAAGAGCGTAAGAAACAATGCCCCTCATTCATCACCTTTGAGCAAGTGCGAACTCTTCGAAGGTCTTCGAAGTGAACGCCAGTCAGGAACTTTAGGAATGCAAGATGGCGGACAGCCCAAAAAATGGCTTTCAGAGACAGGCTTTTCCAGCAGTGAGACAATAGAAAATGAAGCTTTTAACTCGAGATATACCTAGATACTTATAAGAGCTTCAGAATGGGCTGTTATTTTGAGCTTGATCTCCAATACTTTGACCAAATATCGAACTCCGATGGAGTACTTGAAAACTGAAGCTCTCGCGACTCGTAGCAATTTCCTTTGAGCTGGAAATCTACGAATTTCTCACCCTACATGTTGCTAAACGAACGCATATAGAGGCAAGTCATGATCAATTATATTTTTCATTCAAGCATTCAAGAGATCTTGAGACGTTTTTGTAATGAATTTTAACACAATTCTGGCCAGACAATTTATTTATATATTTTCGTGAACAAGGCTCTATTTGACCTGATGCGTTTGGTCACGTAATAGATAAAACATCTGAAACATGAACGCCGAAAAAATACACGATTTGTTATTGTGTCAAAAACGTCGTTGTAGAAGTCTTTACAGTAAACAATTGAGATATATTGTGAAATAAAAAGTTGAATAAACTGGTATATTTTTGCATGTTGGGATAAAGGCAAACACTAAGCTGCTGACAGACAAATTGACTAATCAGATATTCTCCAAAAAGGTCAAAAAAGGTCTTTATTATGTTACGGTTAAGTGAAGAATGCGTGAAACGGCTCGGGGAAGAGTACGCACGGGGCCGGTCACTGAAGGGCTCCCGGGGCACGAGTGAACGCACGTGTGCGTCTTGTTACTCGGGCTACCTGTGGTAGCTCGAGTCTAGGTTTACCTTTTCGGTCTATCAATCTATCAACGTCGCAAATCGGCAAATTACCCAGAAGCCTTTGGGGTACACTGTTGACCACGAGGCTTCCTGTGGTCGCGAGAGATTGAGAACAAAATGGCGGACGCTATCAATCGGAATTTTTCAGATTTTTCGAACTATTGGCTTTTAATCTCAAGATACTTTGCTTTAATCGTTAATATCAAATTCTCGAATTTAGTGATGACCTTCTTACCAGCTGTTTTAATCAACTTATAATGTATTGATCGTCCAAGAACACGAGACAGATCGATTTGTGGCAGCGAACTTCACTTGAGGACAGACATGTAAGACACGGAGATATTGTCTTTAAAAGATCAGTAGTTTGTTTAAATTAATAATATTTCACCACTGCTTGCACATAATATTTGCTTACACGGTGTCTACAGTCATGCTCTTCCTGAGAGCCGTGTTAAAAACGAACTAATTAACTAACAATATCTACAATGTTTATTTAACTAGAAAGACTAGGAAATTCTTGCCTTTGTGTAATAAGGTGACTAGGGTGTATTCAATAATTAAGCCAGGAAACAGGAGTTAGTAAATGGTGCAAAATTACACCAAATAAACAATGGAAAACAAATGATTTTTTATTATTAACTTATAAATATTTAGTGCAATCTGTATTTTGTACAATGTCATGATTATATTGAATGCACTTTATTGTCAATCATGCTCAATGTTAGCAGATAAAAAAATATAGTGATGGATAATCATGGAAATGATAGTAATGTTTATGAGACCTTATATTAGCAACAATTGAAGAATAATTTTAGAATGTACAAAATGATATTTTCAATCAATGAAAAGCAATTTAACTTGGACATCGAAACAGTCTGCCACAGTTTGTAAGTTTTGTTTCCATAAATCAAAGTAAAAAAGTACAGAATAGAAATTTAAATTGTGTGAGCTATAATGTATTATCTATAGATCATATTGGATCATTTGGTAGGCATTTACGAAATAAAGCAGACTGTATACTGTATATGTCTGGCATGATAAAAAGACCAGCAATATATTAATAACCACCATGATGTGGCACAATATTATTATGTACAAACTACTTTCTCCCCAATATAATTTGTGTTCTACTCTGGGAGTACTTGTCATGCATTTTTGCAATCATAAGACACTGACAAGTCAAACTGGTTTCCATCAACTTCTGTTCTCCATTTCTCCCCAAGTACTATACACAGGTGTAGCCCGAGTGAACGCCTATTAGGCGTCTAGTTTGTATAGTAATACAGTTGGGATTGGATGAGCACAACAAACATTTATCAAAAAGGCACTTATAATAGCACGTGGCTATAGCTTAGAATACCAAAATGAAATAAAAGGCATCAATATTGTGTTCTGCAGTACTAAAGTACAACTAAACACTTGATGTGGGCTTCCTGTGGTTAATATCAAAATATTTCAAAACATGAACGCTCTTGACTGCAAAAGTAATACAAGCTTAAATCCAGAACAGATAAGGTTTCAAATCTTTCGTATTTTTCTCTTTGAAGTAGCAAATACATTATTAATATCTTGACCTCATTCGTTTTAAATTAAAGAGTAATATAACTTAAGTATCGAACGTGAGAATGAACGAAAGTCAGCTGCCATGCAGTTTCAAGGGTTTTAAATTTCAAATGTCATCCCTATCCCATGATAGAAGAGATAAATAAATAAGTCTTAAAGGCAGCTTAGTCACGTTTTGAGTTCGGTACTGAAGCGAAATATTTGGCTGCTTCGATTCGTCGGCAAGCTAACATTTGAACTCGTGGAAGTATCGGCCTCGATTCCTAAATTTCAAATGAAGAGGCATAAATTTTACCTTGATTGAGACTTAAGCGAAGCTGCTACAAAGCAATTACTGTATTTATAGTTGAGTTTAGGTTATTAAATGCCCGTAACTCGTGAAAAATCCTTCCGGCTGTTTTGTTATAAACTTGCTGGAACGTGCGCTGCCTCGTTTTCATACTTGCTCACATGCACCCCAGGAAATCATTAAACAAACAGCTTAAAATTTTCCAAAACCAGAAAAAAGCATACAAACACATGACAAGATAATATTTACTACATAGTAAGGCGAAAAAACAATTTTTTTTTTCCATGAGGATTCGAACCCAGACCCGTCTATTTGCTTTATATTGCGTTGTACGCTTGTTTGACGCGCTGCTCTAAATGATTGCTTGGGGTGCCTGTGGCTTGCCTCGTTTTCGTGGCAGATTCTCGACGTCGACGATAGATAGAAAAGGTAAACCTAGACTCGTGCCGGCCTACGGCCTGGGCACGAGTAAAAAACCTTGCGTGCCAGATGGAGAAAAACGTGTTAACACAGTCCACTAAACTTTTTTTAAATCGTGTCTTCGAGGTCGGCACGTGAACCGACAAACAACAGACACCACACTAGTTGACGTTGTCATTGACCACCATAGGCAACCCAATGCGGTAGAAAATATATATTCAGGGGCGGACCTAGGATTAGGTATGCGCCATCCCAAACAGGGGGTTGTATGATATCAGTGAAAGCAAAAATAGAGCCTAATTCTAGTTAACCATCATTTTTTCATTTTCATTGTGGGGGTTGCATCCCCCTAAACTCTCCCCTTGGATTCTATTTTATCAGCTTTACTATTTATCTTTCATAGCATTAAGTTCGATTTCTAAAATTAGTAGACTTTCTTCTTTCTTGGAATTCGTTTTTGAATTCCTCTAACTGAATAAGGCAGGCTAGACGTAGCTAGGCGTAGTGACTGTTTACATGAATGCTGGTTGTCTCTAGTAGAGAGGATAAATATTTTGATATTTTCTCTTGGACATGCACTAAAAACAAAACGTCTTATCCCAGCTACCAGGAACAACTCGTTTTCATATAAATAGACTCTAATCTCACTGAAAATGAATTGACGCAAGAATAGAGACAAGGAATTCTTGTACTTGTCTCCATGCAATGCTTCAGAACTTAATTGATGCCAAATTAAAAAACGTACCTGAAATATCTGAAAGGGAGTCGAGTCGCTGTAAGGTAACTTCGTGTTGACTTCTTCGCTTGTCCATCATTTATCTGGAAAGGCAATATACGTGCATGTAATGAGAGAAAAATTATACTCGTCACGCTTACGTCTCATTACCTGTAACGTCGATGGTACACGGTGCAATTGTTTCTGTAACTTGTCTACTTGCAATGGCATTAAATAAATAAATTAAATTTGGGGTAGCTCATCACCCTTCCTCGCAGCCATGTGCTGAATTACGGCGAAGGGCGCAGCTCAAAGGTGATCGAGTCGAAGGAATACAAGGGCGCTTTCATTACGGGACAGTTGCACATTTACATACAAATTTACATACACACACACGTAGAAGCCACCATACGACCCATGTCTGATCACGGGGAGCATAGCTTAGATCGATTAGTTTAGCATAGCTTAGTTCGTTTTTACTGAGGGAGGAAAAACCGGAGTACCAGGAGAAAAAGCCCTCGAAGCAGGGGAGAGAACGAACAAGAAATTCAAGCCAGCATGTGATGCCCCGTCCGGGAATCGAACTCGGGACCACAGAGGTGACAGACCGGCGCTCACCGCTCGGCCACCCTTGCTTCCCTTACAAAAGACGTTTCACGAACAATTGGAGCATGCAAATGTAGCAAACGTTTTGAGCATTGCGTTGTGTGTACTCCAGCAATGATTTTCGCAACTTGTTTCGCAACGACATTGCGAAACAAGTTGCCACAAAAAGACTTTGCCACGTATAACAGCTCCTGAAAAAATATGGTTTTTACTAATAATAGCTGAGATAGTCATCTGATTGGATCAAACATTTACAGCAATTTGGCTACCAGGTGACAAAACATTTCTCAGATTTTGGGACCGGCCGGTTTGTGCAAGAAATCATCATAGTGAGAGAGCGAAACTCAGTATTGATGTCTGTGCGATGTTCTTGGCGACTAAGGCTATTTTTAGTAGTCTTAGTAATTTTGCCATCGCGCACACAAGGCTCTTAAACAATAGGATTCAACTGCCGAAAGCAATGGCGAAGTTACTAAAATAGCCTTTAATAGTCGCCACGAACATCGCACAGAAATCAATACTGAGTTTCGCTCTCTTATTATTATGGTCTCTTTGTTTGTGTGCTATTCTATTTATATATTACGTGTTAGCTTTGCAGTAGCCCGATGTTGACAATGTAAAGGTAATCAAACAGTGATCGTGTTGACATGGCCTGGAATGACCTGGAATGAGTTCAATAGTTTGGTTGCCAAAAAATAATATAGTAAAAAGAAAAGAAAAGAAAGAAAGAACGAAAGAATGAATGAATGAATGAATGAATGAATGAATGAATGAATGAATGGATGGATGGATGAATGAATGAGTAAATAAATGAATGAATGAATGAATGAATGAATGGACACTAAAACATCAAAAAATTTGTAGGAAAATGACTAATATTGAAATCCAAGAACAAAGCAAGTGAAAGAAAATTAAAAACATATCCCTGGATTGACATGTACAATGTGATGTCCCGTTAGTGGGACTTTTAGAAGAAGAATCCACTCGCTTACTCTCAACCTCAGGAGCAGGAGGAAAAATTATTATTATTTTATTTTTAAAATGGGCCTAATTCATCGTGTGACAATGTTCTCCCAATTCAGCGTGACAAACCTCTTGAAACTATCGTCGGTTATTCCTTTGGGAAACTCACGAATTTTTGAAAAGTAAAGACAAAAGAAAATGAATCGAATCCTCCAGGGGTTTGCCACGCATGAATTGGAAAAACATTGTGACGCGTGAATTAAGTCTATTGTCCCGTGGATCACCGGAATATCGATAAATCCCCCTCGGTTAGGTAAAATGCATCAATTGACCAGCAACAGTCGAAATTAAGGTATGGTCTGTATGCTAAATATATTAGATGGGACGAATAAATAATATAGGGTTTTCTTTTTTAGCCAAGATATTAGTGGTTAGGGATGTTTATTACCCAGTAAAAGCTAAGATATGAGCCCTAAACTTGAGCTGTTATGTGTTATAAAATTAACACTTAACTTAAGTGAAATCTATATTTCTACTTATGATTGAAAGATTATTTACAGCGTGGAGTGTGACCTGTGTAAGCCTACAGTCACGTTGTATTTCTACACTATTGATATCTGTACACTGACCGTTCCAGATGTACAAGGAATTGAGAATCTCTCACTCATCAAAGGCTTTAAAATACTGACCTCACAAGGTAAAATTAAGGTCGGTCTATCATGTAGAGAATGCACCAGGGCTAGACCGAGTCGTGTGGCGATTGACGGGCTACTACTAATGTAATTGAGGAACGCCGTTTGTTGATGTGATGGAATTTGGTCCTTTGTTTGAAAGAAAGAATCTGTGTCTTTAATGTTGCAGTCCGCGGGCAAACAACAGCCCTTAGAAACACAAAGAATATACGGCATTTGCATGACATTCTACGTTGTATTGTTGACCCCAGACGAAACACCCTGTGGGCTTTTGATTGCTAATGTCGTACACATATTACTACCACTTATGTTGACCCTTTAAATGTGTATACGAAAACACAAAAATTTTAGAATAGAAATACCTTAGAATGATGAGAGTTGTTGTTGGTGCAAGTTTTGAGGGTGACCGAGGGCTTTCTGCCAACATAAATATCATGTAACTTTACTCCATACAAACATCGTTAACTCTACTCGATCTTATCATAAACTCGGGGTCTTATTTATGAATTCTAGGCTTGCTATTGGTTGTCCATAAAATCCAGTTAAAACCTGTTTTTTCTTGTGAAGTACTAATCGTAATACAGGTATAGTCCGGGGTATAGTTTTACTCTCTTTCTGTAGCTGGACAACGTCCGACAACATGCAAGGAAGTCATGACTTTAAGTATAGTACATTTTGCAGATTCCATTAATAGAAGAAACCTCTAGACCTCTCGAAGCTTCTCGAAGGATTAACCACGATATCTTGTAGGCCGACTGGGGAGGGAGCCCGAGGGGGGTACTTGACCAGTATTTGGGTGGGGGTGTTCCGCTGGGATCCTAAAACGGTTACCCTGTTTATGACAGAAAAACCCAAAATACCATACCCTGTTTATAACAAATTATATAATAATTGCAGAATGTAGTGTACTTATTTGTTTGTAATGCAGACGAGTTTCATGCATAACGAGTTTGTCGCGATCGTGATCGAACAACCGATAAATAAGGCTTGTAGACAGATCGTTACCGTTGAAGCTAGCTAACGACTAAGGTTGATGAGAAAGTTGCTACCCTGAAAATGACAAGAAGCTCAAGCAATTGCAAAAAGGAGTCCTGAACCCTGTTCAGCGGATCATCCCCGTATAGTTCATATATGGGAGTATCCCCCCCCCCCCCCGGGGGGAGGGAGATGGAGAAGGAGAGGGAATGAAGGAAGCTGAAATGATGGAGCTCAAATAAACTAAGATCAACCCCAGTTAAACAATCAACATACAACCTCGTACGTACCTCCTCATAATAAAGACAATCAGTATAAAAGATAGTACATTTACTATCCACAAACGTCCGCCTTTTTAAACCCTAAAATGAGACATTTCGATCGAAAATTGCAACCCCCAATACAATAAAATACAATGTTTATTAGTATTTTCCAAAAGGGATTTTCAATACTAATTTACAAAAATGTGTGTGTATATATATATATTCTAATGAGACTACGTTATAAGGGAAGAATAGATAATTTATCAAAAATATAAAACTATTAGGATTAAAAAGAGCAATTAATTATAAACGGGCCCACAATTCGCTTCGGGCGGAACGTTTAAAACTAGTAATGTTTGTACTGTTTTTAGTATCGTCACCCCAAAACAATGCTAAAACAAGACACAAAAAAAGTTACTAAGATGTTTGAGGAAAATTCACGAGGGGGGGGGGGGGGGTTAATTCAGAGGATCCAGACGATATTTTGAAAAAGTACCAAGAAAAAAGGCTCAAAGTTGTCTCAGGATGGGTGCGCACCCCCTGCACCACCCCTCCCCTAAACCCGCCCCCCGCATATTTTTGGATTCTCTTATAGGAGTTCGAGTTCACGCTGTTTTACTGTACTGAATTCATGTAAGTAGTGAGGTGAACTCAAGGTGAGGTGAACTGGAAACCTCGAGCCGTGTAAACCACGTAGTTGGTGAAATACAATGTCCTTCTAAGGAGGGAGCTAGGAAGTAGGGAAGACAAACACGTCTGCAATAATGCTAAATAATGCATTCTCCACACACCCTGTGATGATTGACAATCACAAGAATCCTTTTGTCGCACCAAAAATCAAGTTCAGTTCAAGTCTAAAAGCTAACTTGCAATCAAGAAAATTGAAGAAAACATACAAGTCGTACTCCTTCACTTCAATACATCCTTGCTAAAACAAACGCGTGTCTGATTCTAAGTTTTCCTCAAAAATCTTTCAATTCTTTCAATTTGGTGCAAAGGCTGATCACTTTATCGCCGCCGTTTCAGTGCGCATACATGGACAAAGAAAAAAGCAAAGTAAATGATGTTTGATCAAATTCTAAATTCTCCTCAAAAAATTGTTAATTACAGAAGGAGAATTTCAAGTTTGATCAAAGGTCACTCAATCAATGTCAATGATGTCAATCCGTTTCAGTTCATGGATTACTTCAATTGTTTTCAAAGTACAGTGGAATCTTGTCAACAAAAGAACATCTAGTAGATGACCATCCTCTATTACAAGAGGGTCTAAATGGAACTGTTGACTGAGAAACGGCTTTTAAATTAACTATTAACCCCCCCCCCTCCCCCTCCCCGGGCTGTTAACTGAGAATTTTTATTTTTCAAAGCTGTAAACTGATACTAATGAAATAACTGTTAACTGTGATTTGCATTTCTGAAGAAAATAGCATCATTTAAATACTGTTTTAGAACTACAGTTTAGCTTATTCCACCATGGTCCATTTCCTAATTAATTTGAGGTGCTCATTTTCCATTCTTGCAAGCCAACGTGACCCGTCGAGGGTAGAAGTTAGTTCATCGTAAGTTTTTATCGACAAAATGAGGATAGTGCATTGCTTTTGAGACACAGAAGCAGAGTGCCAGTTGATGAAGAGTTAACACAGTTTGCTGAACTGAAGAAACAGTTAAAATAATTTTTAGGCCTGCGAGAACAAGTCAGGAACTACGGAATGACGGACTTTAAGGTGAAGTTATACCTATTTCAAAAAAGGTTGTCCTCAGTTTTAATACATACTGCATAGTGAATACCGCATACCAAGACCGAAATGCATTGTGGATATCAAATTTCGGGTATTTTTCACAATTTTTATAAGCAGAATAGTTGCGGAAAAAGTCAACATTAGTAAAGCCTCTTATTACCCAGGCAATTACAAATTGTCCATAATACATTTCAGTCTTGGTATGCAGTATTCACTGCAGTATGCACCAATAAATACCGAGGACAACCTTTTTTGAAATAGGTATATACCGCCTTATCGAATAATGCTTCTCATACGCTCAGCATTTTTTTTTCTTACCATTTTACAAACAGCAGATCTCTTGCACCCTACAGGATTCTATCAAAATTCATTACGAATGTCTGCCAATATACCAATCATACCGCCAATGGCGTAAGTAACTCGTGGATTCACAGGTAGCCCAATTAAGCCGTACATCTTTCTGGCTCAACAAATGTCTGAAAATTTCTATTGACTACGAAATATTAACAATGACAAAGCAGAGCTTACCAACTAACTTATTGAGTTTTCATTTGTAATGATTTTGAGCAAAATCATGCATGCGAGTGCAATTGCAGCGATTTGAAAATAAGTCCAATGGGTGTATGTGCAGTCATCTTGATTTAAGAGAGCGCTGGGCCTGGAATCTACTGTACGTACTTGTCCAAAAACTCCTCCGAAGAAAAATACGCACCAAAATATCCCTGAGGGGCTTATTCATCCTAAATTATGCTAGCACTGTTCATTTGATGAAATCGGCAAAAATTATGCTCTTTTCCAAATTATGCCAAAAATTATGCCAGCACAATCGCGAAAAGCGGATCGGCAAAAATTATGCTCTTTTATCCAAATTACACCAAAAATTATGCCAGCACAATCGCGAAAAGCCTACTAAATTGATACTATGTCGAACCAAATCGAATTTCGACGCTGCCCATGCTTGACGAAAAAAGAACCTAAGTATTCTTGTCCGACTTGTACAAGAACAACCATGCCATGGTAGAAGTATAGTTGTACAATGTAGTAAGTGATGAATTATTACAGGCTTTTTTCTCTCAATTGCAAGGAAAGAAGAACACTACACATACTCAAAATTGGTATGTTTGCCCTAATATCTATTTTATTTACATATGTAGTCTTAAGAAATTAGTTTCTTTTGAATTTAACTGATAACTGCGAGAGGTCCAAATATTTAACTGATAACTGATAAATAATGGAAAATTTAGCTGTTAACTGATATGGTGCCCCCCCCCCCCCCCCCCCATTCAGACCCTCTTACAAGATTCGACTGCCCCGAAAAAGTTAATGAACCGAACGAACGAATGTATAAAAAAAGAGTTAATGAGCTTTTATAAAGATTTTAGCTTTTGATCACAACAGTTTTTAGTTGAATTTTCGACCAACATCTTCAGTACCTAAATGCTGTTAATTCAGGTTTTATAATTTACCTGATACGAGACAGAACCATGGATGGAACTACCCATACAGCAAGGCGTGAGTTCGTACGAAGAAGTTCGAAGTATCCTCAGGGAGTTCATTGCATCCCCCATCTTGGTTGAGACGGTTGGTTGTGCATGTGAATTATTTTTTAAAGCATTAAAATGCTAACAACAATACATTGTAGAAACTAAACGTGTTTAACGAACATAGACGTCCTATTGACATATTAACCGGCTAAATCTCTACCTACTACTAGCTGCCTCTAAGCATTCCTTATCCAGTCCCAACCATTCTCTAACATTCTACTTATCGTATCCCAATCGAACAAATCTCTTCATCTCCCGCAATGCCATACGTAAGGCTGAAGAAGCACACTACATAACCCAACTATAGCTAACTTTAGAGTCTAACGGACTGAACAAAAGCAACGAAACCTTTTAATATCAATTTTTATCTTTTTTATCTTTTATCGTTAAATCGAATTGTTTTTTAATTTCCTTTTAGCTTGTCAGCGTGTCAATCACATTCTTTATTTTAATGTCGTTATTTCAAATTAGCTATAAATTGAACAGTGCCTTTGTAAATTTTCCATTGTCTGAAGAAGGCAAGCACTGGCCTGCCAAAATATCTTATATTAAAAACTTTTGACATGTACGGGGTACTGGGTTTCCTTTCAAGTGGAAAATTTATAGTTTTGCACATTCTGTCAGGTCAGTCATTTGATCCACCGTACACTAGTGGCAAAATTATTGATAGTGGCCGTTTGCAACTTATTTGGATGAATGAATAAATGAATGTATAAATGAATGAATGGATGCATGCATGGATGGATGCATGGATGCATGGATGGAAGAATGAACCAAGCAATACCAAGAAAGTCCCATAACAACGCTTTCAAAAAAACTACGTCTGTAATAGACTCTTCCATACTAGTACCGCCGCTCGCGATCGGACTGTAGAAGAGTCTACGTCTGTTACAACAGTTCATAGTTATGCGCCCCGACAGGATGGTCGGAGTAGTTGTGCCTCAATACTTTGTTGGCTTCACGGTATCCTAGCTATCTGCAAACTTGTGGTCATATTGGATGATGCAAACCTTGGGGGTGGGGATGAACTGTTGCATGGGTGAGGAATTATTATGACATTAATGACCTAGAATAGATGTATATCGAATTTTTATGAAATTTATGAATTGTGTTCGAGTCATCACAAAGAATTTTATTCTTATTCTGGTTCAAAAATATTTTTCATTGTTGTTGTTGTTGTTTTACTGACTGTTATGTTGTTCTCTAGGGAACTAAATTTGCATTTGAGAGTTATGTTCAATATCATATAATTCATCAACGTCAGCCACAAAGCTCTAGTTCAGTATTCCTCATCATAATAATCATCCTGGGAACCACTTCTTTCAACCAGAGAGAAAGCTAACAGCGACAGACAGACAGACGACACATAGACATGTTACGACATAGCTCGACATTGTCTAATATTTCTTTGTTGGTTGGTTTAAAATTACTAATGGTTGATGTAGCAAGTATAATGATATGTTACGACATTGTTTCTATATATTTTAGAACAATAATTCTAGATCTCAAGAATGGTTTCGAATGTGCTAGTTCCAGTGATATAATGAAAGATCCAAAAGTAGTTCAGTGAAGCCTTTCCAAAATATGTACTTTCACAAGCTGTTCGGAATTTTTATCGCTGGGTTTTATGACAAAGCATTTTTTTATAGCAAACTACAAAAAAAGAAGTTTCGGTTCATTGCTTTCTTTGAGCTGCATGTGTCGTACGACGTACATAAGACTCATAAAGCCGTTGTTATAGTATATCTAACCCCGACTGTTTCTTGACTGAGCGATGACGGTAGCTCAAAATTCATACAATGAGTGGCATTGCCTAGAAATAGCAAATGTCTAAAACTTGATAGAATATGCATTTCGATTTCAGCAAGCACGTAATGCTAGTTAAGAGGTGAACAAGTAATCGCTGTATGTTTTGGGGATACTGTCACAGGGCTGCTTTTAGGGGCTTAACAGTTATTTACCGTACTACAATGGCCTGGTTTTAAGGATGTATACAACAGTCTTATGTACACAAATCCTTGAGATACACTCAATAAGTGTGAAAATCGTATTCAAACGAGTAAACAGAATTACGCGAGGCAGCAATGTCGAACAATCGTCCCAAAAAACCAGTTGAGTCAATGATGTTTTATGAAACAGTGCATATGATTCTTTTAGTACAAGTAATAGATGTATATGGAGCACTTACCTCTAAATTACTGCGTTAGTTTGCGATCTTTCTGACGAAAATGGTGATCGAATTAAAGTACACGAGGACGTTGAGCAGGACTAGTTCATTGGCTAATTCATTCAAACACTACCTGCTCTGAGTCATAACATTTTACATGACAATGGATGACAGAACTGAAGTGTTTTGTTAGCTATTAAAACCTGTGATTCATAATTAATGCTTTATTCTAAATTCAAATTAAAATGCTTTTCTAAAGACTTCTGTCATAATATCCCTTTTCGGTTTAATGTAAGATTTTGAAGTGTTTTTGGGGACGAAGATAAACAGATGTTTTATTCTATTTATTCATTTTTCCTCGAACTTGAATCGGAAACCTGTCCCTGTCCCTTTGGGAATTGGGATTGAATTACTAAGAACAGAAAAATGCTAATCTCGAACAAAGGAATCTTGTTTCCTAGGCCTAAAGGAATTAATTTGGAAAACGTTGCAACAAGCTATAAATCCTTCTCCACAAGTTAAATCGGTCTATTGGCATTGGATCACTCCCTGCATGCTTGTAGATAATTCTCTGGTGTCCAAGTCAAGATTGCATGGGTTGACAAATAAGAAAATAAATATTATAGACCGAGTGTACAAGTAGCAAACACTCGATTACTTCATAATAGGAAGAAGGTGGGAAACGTCATGTACATTTACTTCATTCGGTCAGTGGATACATATATACAAACGAAAAAAGAACCTCGCCTTTTATGTTGGTCTATTCCTTCATGGTCGAACTCTATACTGTTTGCACAGTTATAAGACGCGAACGGAACTTTTAGTCTAAAAGCGACTTATTGAGGACCAGCGTTCTGAGCTATTCCTATTTGCGGTCATTACAACATACACCTATTTAAAAAAAGGTTGTCAGAGCTAAATGCGATAGGAGATAGGTCACTCAAATTCCAAAGTAATCAAGAAGTTCGTTATTCCGTTCGTTTTGCTCCGAACATTGGATATGAATGTCTGATTGTTGACTTTCTTAATAAAAACAAATAGAAAACCCAACCGTGAATTGTGGAATGACCTATCTCCTATCGCCTATCGCCTTTAGCTCTGACAACTTTTTCTGAAATAGGTGTATATCGTTCTTGCATAAAGACATAATTTCTATAATTACTCGTGCCCAGGCCTTTAGGCCGGGAACGAGTTATAAACTGCAAATGTTTTTTCTTATTCTCTGTTCGTCCTGAGGAACTTCTGATTGGTTAAGAACGTACAAACAATGCCCTTCATTCATCGCCCTTGAGCGACCGCGAACGCAAGCCAGGAACTTTAGGAATGCAAGATGGTCGACGACAAAGAAAATAGCTTTCAGAGACGGGCTTTTCCTGCAGTAGAACAATGTAATTTGGAGCTTTTAACTCAAGAAATACCTATATACTTATAAGAGCTTCAGGATGGGCTGTTATTTTGAGCTTCATCTCCAATACTTTGACCAAATATCGAACTCTAAATGGAGTACTTGAAAGGAAGCGGCTCGCGATAAAGACTATTTCCTATGGGCTGGGAATCTACGAATTTCTCATCCTGCATGTTGCTAAACAAACATACATAGGAGCAAGTCAATTATATTCCTCATTCAAGCATTCAAGAGATCTTGAGAGGTTTTTGTAGTGAATTTTAATTTAATATCCGAATGGCATGAAACTAGATTCCATTGACCTTGTATTTCGCGTTTGGTCACGTAACGTCTTTTATTCATATATATAACATCCGAAACATGAACGAAAAATACACGATTTGTTATTGTGTCAAATATGCCGTTGTAGAAGTCTTTACAGCAAACAATTGAGATATATAGTGAAATAAGAAGTTGAATATAAAACTGGTATATTTTTGCATGTTGGAGATATCTAATACCTATGCATGATAATAGAAAGACAAAGGCACTAATAGC
Source organism: Telmatactis stephensoni (assembly GCA_029948255.1). Taxonomy (NCBI): domain Eukaryota; kingdom Metazoa; phylum Cnidaria; class Anthozoa; order Actiniaria; family Isophelliidae; genus Telmatactis; species Telmatactis stephensoni. The sequence continues at coordinate 310,913 of JALIZF010001780.1, forward strand.
TGTTGACAGACAAACTGACTAATCAAGATATTTTTTAGTTTAGGTTAGCCGATTCAAACAAGGTCATTTGTTGCGGTTAGCTATTTCCCGGAATGGTGAAGAATGCGTGAAACGGCTAGGGGAAGAGTACGAACGAAGCCGGTCATTGTAGTCTCTCTTAAAAAGGGCTCCAGGGGCACGAGTGAACGCACGTGTGCGTCTAGTTTGTGTATAATTTTACATCATTCCTCGAGTTTTTATCATATTTTTAAAAGAAGCTGGACACAATTTTTTGTAGTGCTGAGAACCACCCTCTCAAAGGCTAATAGCCTTTATTTAGACTTTTTTGTATTGATTTCACACTTTAATATTTACAATTTGACACAATTATTCAATAATATATATAAAACTAATTAGTTAAACGGATAAAGTATATAGGATTTACATAGTTAGTGCATGCGCAGTAGCCGAAGTAGCAGAGTCGGCTACTGCAACTAATATAATTAAAATATACATATATATATGAGGCCTGTTATTTTAAAGGGAGTCTTAAGACCCTTTTGATGGTCATGGTTTTTAAAATCTGCTTAGTAACGAGCTTTGATAAGCCTCCTTTTGTGCTGACCTGCCTCATATACATATATGAAGGTGAAGAGCAGAAAAAATAGAACAATATATACATGATAAATTGTATATATATAATTTAGAACATATCGATTATTATAAATTTAACAAATAGATCAGGCGTAGCTATGTTCTGTACTCTGATGGAACACGACTGGAGCTGTAAAACACGAAAAAAGTTATAGAAAGCACGAGCCGTAGGCGAAGACGTGTCTACCGAACGTTTTCACACTAACATTCAATTTTTATTTTACGGGTTTATTCCAATCACTATAGTAATATGGTTGGGGCCGAATGTTATCTGAGTAATTTTTGACAACCAGACCTCATAAACTGATAGCCAAAATCACTTCCATCTTAGCAAATAACTTTAGGGAGCCAAATGCGCATGTGCACAACGCTTGTTGTAGATCCCACATGGCTTGCAGCTCTGTTTTGGTATTGACAGCAAGTGTTTCGAAAAATCTTTCTGTTGTGATGACTTGATCTGGAAAAGGCACGGAGTAGTATTGGATCTGCTAGCCTAGTAGTTCCTTTACTGTCTTCAACCTCCATAAACCGGTCGTCCAAAATTATTAGGTGATGATTAGTTTTGCAACAAACGATTTCTTCAGAGGATATTTTGCATATTAATAGATCGATTTCACGTGACGTCACGAGAGAACTAAAATCTAAACTAAAATTCGGAGAAAGCTGATTGCCTGATATTTTGTATGTATCATGAAAAGAAGTCGTCTCTGGAAATTTGGTCTGATTCTGTTCATCGCTTGGCAAATTATCGGCACCAAAATTGTGTCACGCCATGCAGTCACGCATTTTCAAACGACGTAAGAACACATCAATTTGCGACAAATTTCACCTCATTTGCTTTGGCAATGAACTTAATTGTCATTTTCTATATATATAATCAATAAAATGAACAAATAAATGTATTTTTAATATCATTTCGATGCTTGGTAATTATGATCGCCATATTGGTGTACATATTGGTGTACACCAATATGACGGCCCCATACATTCTTACCAACAACAAGCCCACATTCAAACATTCGTATCTTCGTGATGAAAAGCTCTTTTGACTCAATATTTTCTAGAGTTGCAAAGATTTAGTTGTTCTTTGAGGTACAAGTATTTTTATTTTATTTGATGCTCTGAAACCGACTTTATTTTTCTCGATGACGTCAGTGAAATCGATCTATATGAATGCTGATATTTATTTTGTTACTGAAGTAATTTTTATATAAAATTCATCAGTTGTTGCAGACACTACCCTCGGTAATTTTCCTTCTTATGAAGAAGGAAACAGTAGAACAATTGGCACTAATTGCTTTACAAAAGAAAGTGTGCAAAGCATTCTGGTAGTTATAGTATGTGACGCCATCATGCAAATGGCCTATTGCTGATTCGATGAACAAAGGGGGAAAATAGGTCGTGATGCGGTTAAGAATTTGTAACTTAATATCACTTAGGAAAATTGGCACGTGTCAGTATCAGATTGCCAGATTTTCGAAAAAAGACGCTAAATCGGAAAACTCTATTGAGTTTCTTACACCGAAGTTCGGCCCGCATTAGTATTGAGTACAAATAATCACGAATATATGCAAATCAACAGGGTAAAAATAACAAAAGGAGGCGTTATTTCTCCAAGTGATTGTCTAGTAATACAATAGGTGGCATAATTTGTGTCGATTACACTCTGGTGCACGTTTATGCATAACAATAGATTTTAAGAAAGTGTGCCAAGACAGGGACATTAGACAAATGTCTTAAAAATGAAAGGTCTAATGAAAACCACTCGAGTTTGTCCATAACTTAAACAGTTGATAACTAAATACTATTAGACCTTTTTGCGATAGAGTGATTTTCACTGGACTGTGAAATACCTACTGCTATACACTAATAGCTAGTTAATAGAGTTGTTCCGCATACGACCACTAATCCACTATTGTACGTTATTTTACGTTACACATGCAAATTAGGAAATTATGCAACACCTCTATTGTTAATAAGTACAAAGAAAACTAGAATAACAACAAATCAACATCACTAGAGTTTCGTATAGAGTGATTTTCACCGGACTGTGAAATAGTTACTAAGCTAATAGACACTAATTTAATAGACTCTGCACCCATTGTTTTCTTTTGTTGCAATACAACTATTAGACACTATTAAACACTGACTATTAGTAATTGTCTCATAGTCCGATGAAAATCACTCTATATTAGAGTGATTTTCATTTGACCGTGAAAGATTAGTCAAACTAATAGTTGGTAGTAGACTCTAAAGCCATTGTTTTCTTTTGTTTCTTATGAACTACTACAAACTAAATAGTCATTTTTCTTTCACGGTCAAATGAAAATCACTCTATTAGAATTTACATGTAACTTCGACACTTTTTACTACCATACATGCAAGTAATAGTCACATATCGTCGAGTCTTTTGTCCAGCTTCTTTAGTAGGTCATGCATGAGAGAAAGACTAGCAGAGGCCTTCTCGCACATGTCAGTTCTTGTGCGCCATCTGTGCCTCGTAATATACTTCTCTCATCGTCTTCTTACTGTTCTTGGTTTTAGTGGATGTCTTGACTTCATTATCGCTGTCGATTTCTTGTATTGCTGGTTTGTTTTTCTTGTAAGGTAATTCATGTTGTTCTGTCTCATCATCACTTTCGTCAGTACCAACAAATAGGCTTAATTCCTCTTACTTCTCTGCTCTGGTGTGTACTTTGTGGCGTATCTCATTTGCTTCTCTACCAGAGGGCCAGCTTTGTATTCTTCATAGACTTTTTCCTCTTGGGGGCCACGTACTGAAGGTGTTTTCAGGTCAGTGGTACTCGCGTTGTGCGTTCGCATTGCTGTTCTGCGTTTTTTGAAATATCATCGCCTGAACCTTCGTTTCCTCGCGCACAATCCTTTTGACCCGTCTAAGAACCTTATTTCCGTCCTCTTTTAGGTAAAAATCCACCAATTCGTCGTTCACCATCGGTATTTTATGAATTCTTTGATGAATGTCTTGTAAAATCTTATTCCATTGATCTCCGTTCCTTAGGTAGGGATCCATGATAATTTCCTTTTCCTTTTCGCCAATTCTGAATCGCTTTTGCTTTTGGTTGGTTTGATCTGCAAAAGACTTAGAAAAATACTCATCGTCGTCACTCGCATCAAATGGCCTCCAAAAAGCGCACATTTTGCAATTGCATGTGAGGAATGCATCACTTCTTTTTGACTTTTATACTCTTTCTCGCTGTATCACATTTGTCATGCTAAAGCGTGCACACACATACTGCACGAAAGAAATGCACCAGGCGAAACAAAACATAAAGAAGAGGTGATACTATAAAAAAAGGCGGATCAAGATTGCAATACTGCATTTAAATTGTACCATGGGATGCCATAATAGGGGCTAATCCTTCACATCATACTTGCTGGTTTTACATGGCAAACGTTCTGACACCAATAAAGATCATTTTCAAAACACATTCTGTATTATCTATCGCAATGGATCGTGAGATGTTGTCTCTGTGTTTACACTATTTTCTAGCATTCTGCAGTTTGTTCTGCTAATACCACCAATTGTGTATCAAACAGCGCCACGTTTTGTTAGAATAACGAGATGCGGTAATCCAAGGCAAAGATTGCGACAATACAAGCTGAGCATATCTAACAGGGTTTTACTTGTTTTGATGTGGCTACGGAAGTATCCCCATATAGACACACTTGCATTGTTGTTCGATGTCAGCCCTCAAACAGTGTCAGCATTACTATACCAGGGAATAAATGTTCTATGGCATTATTTTCACTCCGAAGTAAGTTGGCCAAGTTTGAGAGAGTGGAATGGAATGAAAAATGAATGGCGTGAGTTCCCAAATGCAGTTGGGTGTATAGACGTTACCCCACACGAAATCCAAATTCCCTCGAATGAGCCACAAAGAGAATTTTACAACGGGCACCGTCATTACCATGTTTTAAATACACAAATGATTTGTGATAACAAAGAACATATTCGATTTTTGCAAGCAGGATTTTTAGGAAGCACTCATGACTCAACTAATAGTACCAGTAGGACCCGGATTGGCACTCGATGTGCCACAGGGTGTGTTTTTCCTGGCTGATAAAGGCTACCCTGATGTACCACCACTGTTAACACCCTTCAGGGAGGCCCAGATTCGTCGATTAAGACGCCGGCAAAGGAATAAGGCCAGAAAGTTTAATAGAGAGCATTCACGCAAGCGCATTAAAATTGAACATGTTTTCAAGAATGTGAAAGATTATAAATGTACTAGTGGAATATGGCGTCAGCCTAGATGGCTTCTACCTACTGTAGTTGAACTGTGTACATTTTTAACTGAACGAAGACTAAAACTATTCGAGGATCTGTAACTTCAATTTACGTTTCATCGTGTTTTTGCTATGAAATATCAAACTATGCCAAGATTACTTGCATGTATAATAGTAAAAAGCATCGAAGTTAAGTTCAATTAAATATACGAAACTCTAGTGATGTTCGTTTGTTGTTATTCTAGTTTTCTTTGCACTTATTAACAATAGAGGTGTTGCATAATTTCCTAATTTGCATGTGTAACGTAAAATAACGTACAATAGTGGATTAGTGGTCTTATGTGGAACAACTCTATTATTTCACAGTCCGATGAAAATCACTCTAACAAACATTCTCGACATCGCGTATTCGATATGCTAATTTAGGGCCCGTAAGCGCATAGCACTAGTTAAGTCCACACGAAAACGATGAACGTTTTCGAATCCTTTTAGAGTCGTATAGAGGTATGCGATTTCGTTTATAAACGCATACTTTTTAACCGTTTACCTCCGTCCACCAAAACGCCTTAAAATATAAACGATGGTGAACGTTCCATTGATAATTCATCAACGTCAGCGCTCTCCACACGAAAACGGAGTTTTCGAAAGTATCCACTTTGGAGAACGTTTTCGAAAATATTCCTTTACGGTGAGCGTTTCCATCGCTTTCGTGTAAATGGAAGGCTAAACTCATAAAAAAGCGGTATATGTTTTCGAACTATGAAAACGCATACTTGTGGACGAAGCCTTAGAATTCAACAGTTACCCCTCCGGCACACTGGTGTCAGTTCACAGTGACAATTATTTGGTTCTATTGTTTTCGCTGAAAACATGTAAACATATTCGCAGGATTTTTGTTCTGTGAGCATGAGGTGTTGAGAAGTTCGTTATCACAAAAAACGTTTAATGAAAAAAGATTTGATTTCCCTTGAGAGAAAAGCGCTATTATTTTGATCATAAAGATGGCTGTCAGGAAATCCCTTTATACCTTTGCTTTCAATAAATTTACATATGCTTTGGCACTTCCCGTCTCACTGTTTAGCATACTAACCAGCACTTGCGGTCACTTCATATTGGTGTGTGTACAGTCGTGTATACATATCAGGGGATATTTCATATTGGTCACTTCATATTGGTGTGTGTGTACGGTCCTGTATACATATCGGGGTTTGGGGATCGATCATAAATGTGTTATTACAAGCATTAAATAATATATGAGTATATATGGCGCGTGGAATGGTCCAAATTACGACATTACGTTTGAACAGATAGTCGAACTGTTGGATGACTGCGTTACATCGCGTTAGATGATTTTGTTTTCTCTTCTCAACACACACCCACACACACAAACTGGGTCAAAGACTAAACGCATCGTTTGAAGACCAAAAAACTCAGTCGAAGACTCAAAAAATAAACCTCGGTCAAAGGCAGAAAAAACTTGGTCAAAGACAAAAACTCGGTCGAAGACTAAAAACTCGGTCGAGAACAAAAATCTCGGGCGAATACTAAAACCTCGCGATCGGTCGGAGACTAAAAAAATCTAAATTAGGTCTAAGAACAAAGAACTAATAGTCAAAGGTATCAGTTTGTACTCTGTAGAGCAGCCTTTGTATGATGTGAAAGGGTCGACCTCGACATATGAGTCAGGATTTAGGATTCTGGTTTTTCTGTTGGGATTTTCGTTGGGCCCAACAGACCCAACAAAATATGATAAATGATATACATTTACTTGTACATATAAACTATATTCAGTAGTGTGTCTAGAAGGTCTGTAAGTACCCCCATTTCTATAGGTATCCCCTCTCCTATGTAAAAGTTATTGTGCACCACTTTATAGAGTGCATTTATATCACATGGTCAATATGTATTAGTCAGGCAGCAATGCAATTTTACATAAGCACTATATCATTAAAATCTCAAAGCAGAGCAAACAGTTAAACAATCACTCTGGGTCAACAACTTCAACAGACCAAACCAACCCAACAAACTCAACTCTACAGACCCAACAGACCTAACACAATTGATGATACATCTATATAATGAGCTAAAAGGAACAAAATATTTGTAATATTATTAAATTAACAAAGATCTGTTTCAATTTTTGTGATTCTTGTGAGAGCCACAAAATTTAAAATCGTATTTGTGTACATTATTAAAGGTTTTACTAGCCCGTGTTAAGCCAAAGGGAGGGGTGGGAAATGGCTGTACACATGCTAAGGTTTTATACAATTAAAAACAAACTCATGTATGAGAAATATTATGTAAGCATCAATAAAAAATCGTTAAAGATCTAATCTACAGGCATTATACTCAACAAACCCAACAGATTCAACCAAACCAATAGATCAGACTCAACCAGCTTGACAGACTGAACTCAACAAACCCAACAAACCCACCAACCAGCCTACCCCACAGATTCAACCAACGCAACAGATCCAACTATCTGTCGGGTTGGTTGAATCTGCTGATTTGGTTGAACCCGGTGAGATGGTTGGGTCTGTTGCATTGGTTGGGTCTCTTGGTTCTGTTGGGTTAATTGGTTGGTTGGGTCTGTTGTGTTGGTTGAGTCTGTAGATTTGAGATGTGTCACTACAAGGAAGGGATAAATACCGAGAAGCGAGGCTTTTAGCCATATACATCCCGAGGGCCGTAGTATATGGATGAAAGCCGAGCTTCGAGGTATTTATCTGCCTTATTATACGATTGAGGAGGTTTTCACACAAAAGCGATTCAAAAAGACAATCACTAATTAGATCATTGTTACCGAATTCCCAGAAGGAAAACAATTGTTTTTCAATTCTATTCAGAGAAACACTAACGAACTTCATGATAACACACAAAAGATTTTTTTGTTGAGAAGATTCCATCAGTTAGCTCAGTAGTATAGTGGTTAAAAGCGGGTATAGGAGTGCGGAAAGTCTCGGGTTCGAATCTCTGTCATTTATTAAAAATCGCTACTTAGTATATTTCTAAGAAAATTTCTAAGTCTTGATGTCCACACATAAATCATCTAAGGAAGTATGGAACGAAATTATAAATTCAAGTGTGTATCTAGATAAATCCCGGGAATTATAAATTCAAGTGATTTATACAGATACATCCCGGAGAAAACCCTTGAATATATAATCATCGTGAATTTAGTGATATAAAGTCCTATGAATAACAAAGAAAACAGACTCAATCATATAATAATACAGTATTAACTCTCTTTCCTTCAATTACTCTTTAATTAGATATTTCTTGTTAATTTGATAAACATTTAAGTTAACTACTACTAAAAATCTACTCATTCTACTTTTGTTGGCAAATGCCATGTACATTGATGTAAATGAAAACTGAATAGTCGCAGCATATACTTATAATTACACCGATATTGATTACTGGATTGCAGCTGGATTGAGACTGTTCAGATTATATATCTCCGAGTTGTCTGGCATTATATAACACATTTAGACTCTTTGTGCTGTATAATTGAGCTTGTTCAGATGTACTTATGGTGCTAGTACTGGGTCTGTTTTGACACATTGTATTTTGGTGTTCTCCCCTCTTAATAAATATGTACATGTGCACAAAATTTTATACGCATGATTCCATTTCCTGAGAAACACGAATACTTACAGACCTTGTATGTTCACTAATAAGTATATAAGTATGTAAAGTAAAAAAATTGGCGTCCTTTCACTATTTTATCTAAAAACTCAACCCTATATCACCATGCACAACCTCGTTCCCAGGCCCTTTTCCCTTCGCTTTAATTGGAGGTGGGGCGGGAAAAGACCCTGGCATCGGTTAAGGTTTGAAAACGGAGTAAAAACAATGCGTTCTCAAAGTTGTCGGTATTGTAGGTGTAGCCTCGATATAGAAATACCTAATGTCGTCATGACAACAGATTTTGTTTTTATTTATTTCATTTATGAAGAATACTTATTACAAATCTTTATTTAAGAATAGCTAGTCTGGCTTTCCTCGCTCCATTATGGAGAGGGATTGAGTAAAAACTCCATTAAGATTAGAATTAGAAATGTTTTGTTGATTTTAGTTTAAAAATGTGATTGCAATTATCATATAAGAATTTGTCCTTGGCAACAACAAATTACAATATGTGTTAATACGTTGTTACAATTAATTACCATCATAAAATACAAACGGCATGAGTTGGCGGCCATTTTGCTTTGGTTAGGGAAAAAGGCAATCGTCCACTAACGTTAAAACGAAGCTTGTGGTTTGGTGAAATAACAAAGAACAGTAAAACACAAGCGACAGAGGCTAGGCATAAGTAACATACGTAGACACAGGAATGCACTATTGTCTTTTCTTCCCAATTACAAAAGTGAGTCTGCTTCCGCCGCTCGTGAAATCCAAGTATTAGGTTATAATGGAATAGACCATTTCACGGTTCTCGTCGTTCAACGTCAGTCTCGACAGCGTGTATTAATCATATTCTTTAGAATTTGACTACAGCCTGTGGAATTTTGAACTGTTTCGATTGTTTGTTGATGTGTACATTTTCTACATTCTTGTAGGCTGTAGTCAGTTTCTTAAGAGTATATGATTACACACTGTCGAGGCTGAGGTTGAACGACGAGAACCGTGGAATGGTTTATTTGCGGCTTTTTATATTTTTGTTGATTATTAAATGCACTTGCATAATATCAGGTCAAAATGCTTTGAATTCACTTACACTTTAGTTATACCTAGCTAATTTATTCTTGACCCAGGACTCACGGCTGTACTTAACCGAGAGCCTGGGTACCATCACATATGACGTAATCAGAGATAAACAACTTTTTGGTTGTCTTGCTTTTGTTGTTTCTTGTAGTACTTCTTAAGATTACGCAACCATGTTTTAGGATGTCCAGCCAAAAATGTGTTCTTCAGCGCGGGATCAACTGCTCCTTCAAGCTGGCATAGGATAGTTATTTTGGTTGCGTGGTCACCACTTTCAGAAGGACGAAGTATTATCCCACACGTGTGAGTTATGAGCCTACAGTAAAGCAACACACACATTACTTATGTATAGTAGCGTTTCTTGAATAGTCGTTTAATAACCTAAATCAAAACACACATCCTTTGGAAAGTTTAAAGGCACAGATGCAACATTGCGTGGAGTGTTGCATGATTGTGTGTCCCACCCCTGCAATGTGTGTCCAGGCCTTGTAAGTCAACATTATACATGATTATTGGGCTACGTTGCGTTGGGTCTGCGCCTCGGAGTGGAGCTAATTGCACGGACTTGAAACCCCGTCCAGTCCTCATTGTCGGCCTTTAAACATTACTTCAAGTCCGCTTTAGGGAAAGATATTTACTGAATCAATTATGCTTTCTAGACTTTATACAGGATTGTTAAGAAATACGCTCGAAATTAATGACGTGACTTACTCTAGTGGTTTTTGTTTCTTTCTGGTCAGCGTGTCAGCTTTTTCAGAATCTTTGATGACGTCTTGTCGTTTCCACGACATCAAGTGACATGGTGGATCGGTCTCCTCTCGGTCCATTGTCTCGAATGTCAAATCACGCTTGTTCACAGGACTGAAATCGATTTCGAGGGTATATTCAAAGAATAAGCGTTACAGGGACAAGAAGCGGGACAAGTCCCAATCTGGTGTGCACTGCTTAATAGCGCTGCGCGTTGGTTCTAAACATAGCTCATGTAATACTTAACAAATAGATTCCATTTTTCCGTGTTTCGTCGAGTGGCGTGACTGTTGTTCTCACCACATTTTGACGTCTTCTGTGCATCGATTAGAGTACAGACGCACGGAAAAATGGAATCTATCTGTTTTATATAATATTTATCGAAACATTCCAACTAATCAGAGCGCGCGTAAGATTCGATGACGCCATCTATGTGTGTGTACTCTAATCACACATGGTTGTTCGACCAATCAGAGCGCGGGTAATATGCCAATTATTATATAAATTGTAATAGATGCATGACTAAGACAAACGTTGTGAAACCGTAATCGTGCTGAAAAGACGGAGAAAAATACATTTTATCTAGAAATGTCTAGAAAACAAGTACCCTGGGTACCAGAGGCCCGAGAGGGATTGGGGAGGAGAGAGAGAGGGGGAGGGGGCGAGGTAGAAAACAAACTGCAGACATCAGAAATGTGGTGCGTTTGTCTGTTGTGACGTCACTGACGCACTCCGCTTTTCAGCAAGACACGTGTTTTACGTTTACAAGACTTTTATACAATGAACATTTTTTTAATTTGTTGGCTTTTATTTTGTAGCTGGAACAGCAGCAAGTGATAACATCTGCGCATGTCTCCCACTTATATTGTCTTGGACAAATGGATAATTTTGAAAGGATAATCTCTAGCTGTTCGTACCTCTGCACTCGACTTTAACGCTCTGAAAAACTTTGGGTAGACTATATACGACCCTCTTTATGAGAGAGGTAGCCTTGAGCCAGGTTAAAACCGTAATTGAGGCCACTTCCGTCCAGCGGTTCGCGCATACTCGTCATGTTATCACTTGCTGTTAGCTGGGATAGGTAAACGAGGCGACATCGATTGTTTCCGCTTTACATCAAATCAATTCAAATCTGAGTCATTTTGAATTTATGGGATTTGTCGCGGGGAGATTCTCGTCCCCACAAAACAATAACAGCATGCAGAGAAATTATGCTATGGTTGGGCGCTTTATTTTGGATCGTTCCATCTCAAGACTAATGCCCTGTTTATTACTTGGGTTAGCTGTGGCAGACCAAGACTAGATCTGTGTTGCGGCGGTCGTCAAACGAGCAAGTGTGTAAAATTACCCAGATGGCCTTTACAAGCAAGCTGTGTTACTCGGGCTTCCTCGTAAACGGGTGAACGCTATCATAGCGTCTTGTATGAACTTATGAAAGAGGATTCTCCATGGTAACCAGAATAACTCTTTTGTTTACTTTTTACTGGGGACAACAGCAAAAGCAACAGTTATCCCGGCTACCAGGGACACCTCGCCTTCATATAGATAAGGCCTAAGTTCGTTGTACATATGTAATGTTTGCTTCAGTAAAAGTGCTACTGTAATACACTCACCAGTAGATTATTTTTGAGTGTTTATCAGACTTGAGAACCTGGATCTCAGAAAACGTTTTGTCCCATTCCTCTCTGTGCTTCCAATCAGTGATAAATATAACACCTGAAATGATTTGAAAATGTTTACGTTACATGTCAACACTGATCAAAGATAATCAAATTTGATTGCTACTAGAGACTGTTTCATAACTCTGGTGAACTAATTTTGTACCGCTTCTTAGCAGTGCTTGTCTTTTTTCATACCTATGTAAAAAAATGCGACACTGAGACTGTGTATGTTGCTTGTGCTTATGTCACTAGTGAAAAGACAAGCACTGCTAATGAGCACTACATTACTGAGTCTGTGTATGTTGCTTGTGCTTATGCTTATGTCACTAGTGAAAAGACAAGCAGCACTGCTAATGAGCAGTACATTACTGAGTCTGTGTATGTTGCTTGCGCTTGTGCTTATGTCACTAGTGAAAAGACAAGAACTGCCAATGAGCGGTATACATTACTGAGTCTGTGTATGTTGCTTGTGCTTATGCTTATGTCACTAGTGAAAAGACAAGCAGCACTGCTAATGAGCAGTACATTACTGAGTCTGTGTATGTTGCTTGTGCTTGTGCTTATGTCACTAGTGAAAAGACAAGAACTGCCAATGAGCGGTATACATTACTGAGTCTGTGTATGTTGCTTAGCTTGTGCTAACTTATGTTTGTGTCGCTAGAGTGAATCAGACTTAAAACGGCACATCTGCTACACTCAGATGTTGTGTGTGAGCAGTGCGACTGAGTGCTCGAAAGCCCGAAAATAAATCTTCTAAAATATTAAATTAAGATGCCTTACATGTTTCAAATGGGATCTCCACGGATGGAATGATAACCTGGAGAAGAGAAACAAGAAAAGGAAACGTTGTGGTCTTTGTACTGTGATACGAACACTATGGGAGTAATAATACTAATAATAACAACTTTATTTACTGAGGGTAGCACTAAATAGTGTACAACACTAGTAAATCTAATATAATCTGAATACATTTATAAAAAAAATTATAATTCGCAAAGTAGGAGTGAGACTAAGCACAAAAATAGCAAGGTTAGGAACACTAGGCGTATCCATGTTTCTTTTGCTTTTGGAGTGCTCTATAATACTATTTCGATTTCCTGGTTCGTAAACAAACGTTTGAAAGTATGCACATGCGTGCAGTGTGCTTTTATAAACCACGTGTTCACGAATTCTTTAGCTAATCAGAATGCACCTTTTATGGTAGTTTTTGCTTTTGCTCAACTAGGACTAACAAGGCATCAGATGGATATTTTCATGTAAAATTATTTTCACAATCGTCTCAATGAGCTTTACAATCTAAAAACTACTGCATATTTTCAATTTCAGTTTTGACCAATTGAAATGAAAGCATAAGCGCGCATACTGTGTACTCTAATAAAGTGCGCACGCATACAAACATCCTATGCCAGTCAGAGCGCGCGTTTCCTTAATATAGAAAGGTAAGATTAAGGCCAGGACATAAGATGTAACATTGTCTACAACAATGCGAGCAACACAATGTTGCACCGTGCGTCCACCTCTGCAAATGTTGTTCTCGATGTTGCGCGCAACAATTGCAGGTTTGGGATCCAGTTCTATTTCTGCACATTTCCTGCAGCTATTTCTGCAACATTGCAGGGGTGCACACGGTGCAACTGTGTTGAGTGCGATGTTGCTTAAAACGTTGAAGGAATGGTTGTTGAAGGAATGGTGTTACAGTCAGGCTTTCCGTCCACACTACATAAAACGGTGTTTCTGTTTTGTTTGAGAAAACACGTTTCAGTATGGATGCGTTTATCGAGATTAATGTGGACTTAGTCTAACTACGCTCAGCTGAGTATCATTTCTATATTTCTTACCCGTCGTATTGTCCCGTCCTTCATTGGTTTCATCCATTCCTCATATTCCTTCTTTTTCTTGGTGATTGTCCACCAATCAGTCGGCTCGTCGTCCCAGCTGTGAAGTTTACGAAATACATCGTCTGGTGTTTGTGGAACGATTTCGTCTTGAGGAGCTGACTCTATTTCTTCTGTTTCGTCTGGGAGATTAAAGTTGAGATAATTAAGAAGTTGTAACAAGTAACATCATTCCATCATTGCCCTTAAGATGGACAATTTTGTCCGAAAGCTTGGTAGAAAATTAAAAAGATAACGTAGTTGAAATTGTTTATTCCAGGTTATCAAAAGTGTACGTTTTACACCACTAGGGTTGCTCAAAACTTGTGACAAAAAAACAAAACAAAACAAAACAAAAACAACAACAACAACAAAAACAACAACAACAACTTCAATACAGGTGCTGGGAGATATTTACAAAACCTATGGTTTTTCTGCTGATCAAAGTGTATCCTCTCGCAAATACGTACAAAGCATTATATCTCTGAGATACATTCACCAAATTTTGTGACATTTGACATTTTGTTCTTTGACCATAAAGGGATTTTCTATGAAATATTGAGTTTACATGGATGTCCTTCTTATGAGATGCTTTAAAACGTTTTCATGCGCTTGTGCCCATAACGTTATTTCAGTCAATTGCTGCTTCAATTCACAATTTGATTTAGCAAACGCGACATGAGAACAGGGCGCGAGATGACGAATATATCACATTTGTTCACTGCGCGACGCCCCATTCATAATGGTAATTAAACTGAGTAGAGTGCAATTTGGGCCGAAATCATATGAGTGATTACAAAACTGCACGACCGCGTAGCGGGAGTTTGATAATCACGAGTATGATTTCTGGCCCAAAATTGCACGACACGAAGTTCAATTTCCACTTAATTATATCCATTTTGAAATCTCAACTTTTTTGCTCTACTTTTTAAACAAAAATGTGAAAAAAATCTCACAGCTTGACAGCAATCAAATGGCCTTTTTGATTCTTGTATATGATTGGCTGATAATAAAAGACACTGTTTTGTGATTGGTTGGTAAAAAAGATGCGATTAATGAAGCAAAAGGATGCAATTTAGGAATTAATCGCACACTTTTTAACCAATCAGATTGCAGAAATCACCAGTGATTTCAAAATGGATATAATTAAGGACGCCATTTCACTTGTTTTCGCGTCCCGGTAATTTGGAACAAAAGCCGTCAGCGTGCACGACGTCTTCGTTCACGTCGCATCGCGTTTGCCAAATCAGTCTAATTTCAAGAATAAAACAAAACTGCTTTGCGCAAGAAAAGCTCACAAAACTCGGGAAAGAAGGGAATTATTGTTTTGTTCTCATTCTAAACTGGAGATGTAATACCTTAAATGAGTCCCCCCACCCAACCCCACCTTGTGCGATTGGAGCGTCCTCTTTACAGATTTCGAAGAACCTGTCGATGTCCTCGTTTGCGGCATGGTCTTCACGTGCGTGTTCCTCTTGGATTTCATCCTCTATGTTCTCAGGAGGAGGTCCTTCGTAGGTTTGGGCAACATTCTAAACATAACGAACACCAAAGGGTTAACTTTGATTTATGGTGCCTCGATGTAGCTAGTCGATGATTGACCACGCTTCAATTTTTTATTTCACGGGGAAAATTATTTAAAAACACCTTAAATTAGTGCAATATCTCTTCTATTGAGGACAATAGCACTTAATCTCAAGTTTGCGTTTGCATTTAAATCTCGACATTAGCCTATCCCGGAATCCAGAGGCGCTTTATAAGGAGAATTAAGCACTGAACGCGATCTAAAGGCGAGCAAAGCGCGATCTCTTTTTACGCTAAATAGCTGTTATTTTGAATTTGCGACCCGTCAATGGCTGATAGCTTGGCCTTGAAACGATGCTGGCGTTACCCTGACGTAAATCGTTGGTATGGACTCTTATTTACCACAGTTCTCAACCAATCAGAAACTGATTGATTGTGGTAAAAACGCGACGAAACGTGTCAGCACCGTTGTCTGAGTTTCAACCAATCAGATTGCGAGATTTTGTTTAATGTTGTAAAAAACGCATTTTATACCCAGTCTTATCCTTACCGTGCTATTAAGCAGAACGTCTTTACCAAACAGCCTTTCATCTTCGTCCTCTTCAGCCTGTTTTTGATCTTTTTTCGTTTTGTCAATACTTTCTGTACGAATCGTATAGCTAACACGATATGTCTTGGCACCAGTCTCCTTGTCCGTGTCTTCTAGTCGTTTCCAGGTTTCCTTAACGTTCTCTCGTCGCACGTCATCATATCTTTCTTCAATCACGTCCTCCATCTTGCCTGACTGTTAATCAACCAACCAGAGGACAGATTTATCAAAAGCACACATGTATGGGTTGAGTAAGGCCTTTAGTCTGAGAAGGACCTAGCTAACAGTCTCTTTTCTTTTCTATTCTTATCTTTTTCTTCCCTTAACTTCCCTTTACTATATATCCTTTCCTTTCGTTTCCTTATCATCCCTTCCCTTTCCTTTTCCTTAAGATAATAGCACGTATTTGCTATTTTAAATTCGAGGATAAATAAATTTTATTGTATTATTTTAGAGTGGTTTTCATAAATCCGTGACATGAATACTAACAGTTAATGTGTAATAGTCAAATGTGTATTAGTTGCGAGCGAAGCGACACTAATCTTGCAGTGGAATCCCTATGTGTCATGCGCGGCGTGTTTATAGACCAGCTCTGAACTCGACTTTATGGTAGGCATTGCCGGATTTCATATCGTGAGAGCCTGGGTACGAGTCCCTGAATATGTCCCTGACAGCAAGTGTCCGGATTCCCATACATTTCTTTGTAATTTTTTCAGTTTTGGAGTGGCTGTATCTTGCTCAATATTAAACCGATTAATACCAAACTTAAGAATATTGTTAAGCTTGATATGCTCTTTCCGAATATGTGGGTCTTGAGTTGATTGGCGCAATATTCAGGGACTCGTACCCAGGCTCTCACGATATGAAATCCGGCAATGTACGTAGAGTGAACGATGATTCGTGACGTCATCGAAATATGTTTGGAATAATTGGAATTAATTATGCCAAGATGACAACTGCACTCACAACGCGAAAACTGGTTACAACTGGTTACGAGCAGTTGTGAGATAGGTGGATTTAGTTGTGTTTTTACCTTTGTTATATGTGCGAAACAGCATGGCGACATTATATGAATTAGGATTCAGCTGGGTTTTTTCAGAGGTAAACCATTGTTATTCACAACTATTATCAAGTTGTTTATGTTACTAAAAGTATGCATCAAGGTCACAAAATGCTAAGTGATATTTCTAGGGTAGGGCAATGTTCTTTTACGAGCTTTTTTATTCAGTGATCGAAGCCGGGGGGGGGGACTCCATTGTAAAAGGATCGGGTATGCTCGTCGTATCTCTTAGGGGTAGCGATTTGGTATCTGTTAGGGTGTTAAAATTGAAGCTTAGAGTTTTAGCATTTCCTGGTCTCTTTTGGGGTATCAAAAGAGCCCATCGCTTATTATCTTGTTCTCAAATGGAAGAAATTTTCCCAACAAAAGCATGTCGACCATCCAATTTTGTGTTCATAATAATGATGTTCATTAGCTTGTTATCTCTTAGGGATTAAAAAATCATCCAGCCACGTCCTTTTAAAAAGACTTTCGGTATCTTTTACTGGTATTTTTGAAAATTTTCGACGAGCATACCCGATCCTTTTTAGAGTTCCCCCCCCCCCTCCCCCCGGCCAGGGGATCGAAGCTAAATTCAGGCTGCAAGACGATAAGTTGTATTCTAACGTTCTTCTAAGAGGTAAAGTCTCACAGACACCCACATCATATATCGCTAAAATTTCTGGTGAACCGAAACTTTGCTTTATTTACACAGACTACTCTCACTAGTTCAGCTGGATGTTTTTTTAAGACATGCACATCAACCAAATCAACATTTACATGTATTCTTTGTCAGATTCTCTGTAATACAAAAGTATTCTTTATCCACCACAGGGTGCGATTCATATTTTTTATAAACAAACTCTAATCAGTTTTTTCCAGAACTCTGGAACTCACTTCCATCTCAGTTCAATAAGGCCTAGTTCGATCAAACGTCGCATCTCACATGTGCTGAATTTAATACAAATGAGATGATAATGAATAGAAACAAAAGATTTGACGAATTTTTTTGCATTAAATTCGGCACATGTGAGATGCGACGTTTGAACTAGGCCTAAGAAATATCACAAGCCTTTCGTCCTTCAAATCAACTCTTAAAACTCATTTGTTTAAATTAGCTTTTAATTTGTATAAGCGCTTAATAAGCATCTTATTATTATTATTATTATTATTATTATTATTATTATCATCATCATCATCATCATCATCATTATTATTATTATTACCATTATTAGTATTAATTATTTAGCTTATTATTGTAATATATATTTTCTTAATTTTTCTTTTCTTTAGCGCCTAGAGCAGTTCTGTATAGGCCCTATATGAATACTCATTATTATTATTAGTGGTATAGTTAGTTTTATAATCAATGCTATTGTATTGTACAGGCTGGTGTTATATTGTGGACTAGACAGATGTCTGGAATATGGGTGCATTGAGTTACGATTATTATGTAATGGTATTAACAGGGATTATTAATTGTCTGGTACGTGATTATGTTATTTGCATTAAAGTCGCCTGGTTCCCTGTGCCTTTACGTATTTCTCTGGAGAGAGCATGTCTACCACACCCGACTCCCACCCCTCCCTCTTTACATCTTGACGTCATTCGTGGTTGTGATAAATGGACTGTCATCAAGAGCAAGCAGCCGAGAATTTCAATGACATATTTTCATCCCAAAACAGAGAGATAATAAGCATAATCCTTGTGTAATACAATCCTTAATTACTCTTCTTATGCTGTGATTTATTCCGATATTCGACCTCGTTACGGTTAGAAGCAAAGAACATCACAAATCACGCAACATGTTTTTCAGTGTTTTCAGTAAAACGAACCCTGCATTGCAGGGATGCCTGTCGGGTCACAAAGGTAATACATAGTTTAACCCAAACATGTTACTTTCTTTACACCTAATTCAAAACACTATAAACATCCATATGAATAAACCACTGACCTCAAGCGAAGGAAAAAATCACATGCAAGATTGAGGTTGCTTTAGAAGTAGCTTTTGAAGGGAGGGGAGGGGTGGTGGTCATTACAAATTCATCGCTCACCACTTTTATTATCTCGAAAACCAGACCACTTATACACGCTGTTTCGCCATATGGCCTGTTGAAATTCATTTACAGCCATTTCAATCCAATACAGAGTTATTTGCTCATCAGGAGTACATGTTTTCATCGTGCAATGGTTTACCAGCCCTTGAGAGTCTGCGTTCAACATTCGCACAGCCGTGCACATTTGCAGGCAGCAAGCAATAGAAATGTCACGCACTTTCCTAAGGCCTTACAAATACTTCGCTAGGTAAGACACTCAATGCTGGATTTCAACCCCTATGGCTGTAAACATAAGGAATATTTCACGTACCTGTTGATTGGCTTTCTTTTCACTTGGTTGTGTACTTAGTTCGTCTCTGCGTGAGTCTTTTTTCAGTTCGTCGTTCTCCGACGGAGTATTGACCGATTGTTGATCGTTTGTCTGTGCTTCTGGCCTATCAGTAGGTTTATCCAAAACAACAAACGCTTCCACTCGAGCGGGCTTTCGCTTCTCCGATTTATCTTCGACGACGTTTGCAGGGGGCGACTCAAACTCGAAGCTATCTTTACCGGCCTCGACAGTTTCGGAAGTATTCGGCTCGGCTAGAGGTTGATCGATAGCCGGTCGTGCATCTAAGGACTCAAATTCTTCGTCCTCGGCTTGTGCTAAAGGGGCTGTTTTTCCAGCGTCTTTTTCCTCTTCTGCTATTTTCTCGAGGCGCCGTTCAGTGGGGCTTGACTGTTTTTCTGTTGCGAAGAAAATAATATATTCAAGTCTAGTATGTTCTTGGCATAACTGGCAATGTGTCAGTTACTGTTGAAAACACCGAAACACTTTGGAAAAATAACTTTAGCACACAATTTAACCTCCAAAAGCTTCTCTTGGTCAGTGTTCCACTAAAACCAAAAAGCTATCGTAATTTCTTTTTTTCATATCCTGTTTAATTATTCCCACTGCGGTCGTTTTCAATGGCGTATGTCAAATTTAGATTGATCGGTAATTTAGTTGATAAAAACTAGCAATTGATAAATTGCTGGCCTTGAAACTTCATATCAAATGCAAACGAAATTTTATTCAAAATAATTTTTGAAAAATTTTCAATTCAATTCTAATAGATTTTTAAGTAGACGGAAAATACATTCGTCGTTTATGTACACAATATATAATTTAGACTTAAACATAGTTAACATATTAACTATGACTTAAATAATTCAGTTTTATCTGATCCAGACAAATCTAAAGATGACATCCTTTGATATGAAAATTTCAAATTCAAATATTTCAAAGTGTAGTGCAGTAAAAAGAGAGTATTATATGGATACTTGTGGCTGAAAAATCATTTATTTGTGAAAGCAAATTTCAAATCTAATGCTTGAATGGCCGTTTCCCAAGATACGGTTGAGTGACTCGTGTACTAGCCAAAGCCTCGTTCTCGCTACACTAGTTGTTTAAAAACTTTGTTATTAGAGCGAATTCGTATACCGCAATTTTATATGCTAATGAGCTCGGCTTATATTCAAATGAGCTGTTTGAAGTTGCACGAACAAGAAAAAAGCCCAAAACACCGTAAAAATGCATGTTAACAAAAGACGTATGTCTAAAGTCAATGTCCAGTGGACAGTGTTAATCAGCTTTTGCAAAAAGTCGATCAGTAAACCGGTGTGAACCAAGCTAAGCTTTGAACAGTTCTAAAAAACTGTTTTTGTTTTGTTTTGTTTTGTTTTTCGATGCTGAAAGAATAGCTGACTTTGAAAAATGAAAATAAAACTGATAATTTTTATTTCCCTTTACGTATTTTGCAGTTAATTGCCGTTTTGCAGTTATTTTTTATTAGTTTTCGCAAGGTAGTACAGGTCATTAAAATATTCAGAGCCATTAGCATGTAAAAGTGCGATATACGAATTCGCTCTATTGTGTAAATCATATATTGTTTACTACAGCTGCTTTATTTTGAATTCGTCTAATATGTCAGTACACGATAGTATGCACTGAGACCGAGGATTTGGCTAGTACAGCACTCACTCAACTGTATCTTGGGAAACCGCGGCCATTATGTGCCTCGGGGGGAGAGGGTATCCCCAAATATGTACATCTAAAAAGGACACTCGAAAACATACGCTTTTTGACTCTCCTGTTAGAAGTAAATAATTCATTGTTTTATGTCTATAACAATTCATTGAATTTGAAAACACATCTTTTTTTTGCTATAAAAATGTAATAATTTGTACAGCCATGTCAATATGACGAAATGACGAAAGTTAATAAAATTAATAAAATAAGATATATGTCATCAAACAAATTTAAGCAAAGCTAGAAAGGGAGAAAATAATTAATGAAAATGATGCGTTCTTAACTAGTGTGAATAGAGTATTGTGCAGTGTACAACAGTAGCCTTTGTAACCGCGTTAGAAAGTAATGACCTTCGATCAAATAACAACAACAATAATAACACAATTACAATAACAACAACAACAACGTATTGGCCGTACAATTTCCAAACTGTTGACTCTTGAATTGCATTTTTCACTGTTTTATGATTGATTGATTGATTGATTGATTGATTGATTGATTGATTGATTGATTGATTGATTGATTGATTGATTGATTGATTGATCGATCGATCGATCGATCGATCATTTTTTTGGACAAGGTCGCGGTTACAAAAGTCGTATACTAATGTTCAAGAAAACCTTACCAAATTAGCCCTTTTCCACCCTACCCGGATAAAAATGTACTACGGACATCTACACTTTCAAATGACATCCTCGTCACGCATTCACCTGTCACATAATATAGCAGATGGTAGAGCCACATTTAGGTTATATGGTGAGCTTGATTTTACATTAAACAACCGACAGCTAGAAGTAACTAGCTAGAGTCTCCCACATTTATAAACATCTATACAACTTCCCTTTGTGCCGGGTAGCTTGCTCCAAGGAATACATTGAAGTCTTGGACAGGGCTAACAATACTTTTCAATTAAATATTAAGGAGGCACTAGTTCATATCCTCTGGGAGAAACCCTCGTTAAATAAGTACCACTTATTAGATGTTTTCTTGTGTATTACGGGCTGATATTTTACGAGTCGCGTATGTATTTTGCCGAGCCTTTAGGCGAGGCAAAATACGAGCGATGAGTAAAATGTCAGCCCGTAATACACAAGAAAATATCTAATAAAGGATTTATTATATAACTGCTTCTTAGTTTCCTATTCTCCGATTGTTTTATGTAAAATATGGCCACCCAGTATTCAACTATGTAATACGGCATATAATACGGCCTCATATTTGCTTAGTTCTCTCATCCTTATATGGTAAAATTACGTCATAGTTATATAATAAACAACTTTATGATATCAATTTAAAATTATCTTTGAATTTTTTTCGTACGCAATTACCCTTATTTACATATCCCTTATTATTTAGTGGTTAAATTTTCTTTATCTAGAACAGAAGGTTGACAACTAGCTTCCTCCACAGCTTGCAGTGGTGTAGGTTAAGGTACAATCAAGTTCTTGAATCATCCAAGGATACTAGGTTCTATGCTAAAATTCTGCCGAGTTTTGGGGGTTCGCGACCGCATGATAAACACGATGGAACGTGAAATTCACGTTCACTGATTTTGTCAATTTTGGATGACAAAATTCACACTTCAGGCAATTCTTTAAAATAATATTTTTTTGAGAAAACTAGCTTATACGATGCACAAAGGTGAACCTGTGTGATTTCGGTTTTGGAGGAATACACAGAATTTAAGATTAACGCTTCACATGCAGTTTTCCAAATGGAGCACAGCTGAAGAAAGAAATGAGTTTAGCAACAAAATCAACAGGACGAAAACTAACCTTGATCACGAGTTGTTTTTGGTAAGATTGAGAGGAAAAACATATAGGAATATTAAATGAACAAATATAAGTTTAAAAAGAAATTACTTGTTTACCTCGACTAAGCGTATTACACAAGCGTTAAGTTATTTCGCACACGTGTGAAACGCAAAAAAATATTTTTCGTATGCTAGGCAATTTTCAAGGATCATTAGAATCAGTCTAAACTAAGTAGAGAAATAGCTAAATAACAAGAAAAAGTCAAAGATTTTTGGAGCAAACGCCCGGCAAAACGTTGAACTACACGCAGTTTTGAGAATGAGACCAAAACTTGTTGATGCCCAATTTCATCGCATAATGAGGTCATAATGCGGAATAAGAGAATCTACATTTGTCTCTAGAAAATCTTAAGTATATAAGTTAACATTTATATTATAGTCCATTAAAATTTCAACATTTTCACTCACTATTCATTAACAGTTTGTCCAATATAGGTCACGTACAGTACAGTAAAGTGCACGCCATATATCCGTGAAATAAACTTGTTATGTATTGTCTTATTGCACACACTAGTTGATATCACTGAAGCAAAACAGTGCAAATAACAATAGCAAGGTATCTAGTGATTTTCATTTGACCATGAAAGATTAGTCAAACTAAGGCCTAGTTCAAACGTCGCATCTCACATGTACCGAATTCAATGCAAATTAGTCAAATCTTTTGTTTCTACTCATTATCATCTCATTTACAATGAATTCAGCACATGTGAGATGCGACGTTCGAACTAGGCCTAATAGTTGGAAGTAGACTCTAAAGCCATTGTTTTCTTTTGTTTAGTATCAATTACTACAAGGGTCCTACAAACTAAATAATCATTTTTCTTTCACGGTCAAATGAAAATCACTCTATTATGCGCTAAATAGTAGGGTTTTTTTTACGGATATATGGCGTGCACTCTATTATTTCGTCTTTTTTCTATCCTTTTTCTAATTCACATATTAAACTATAGTTATTTTCCTTAGGAACCATGACGTAAAACCGACACGCGTTCAAACTTTTGTTAAGACTTATCAAATTAAACGTCAAACGCTACATGCAGTTCTATTGTCAGTAGACAGCTCCGAAGTGAATGTGTACATCATGCACTAGAAAAATGAAAACATCGAGTTATGTTATGAATGTTTTTCCTAAATTGGTTGCAAATAAGGCACTAGATATATCCAAGTCTTAAATGTCAATAAACCTTGAATTGTAAATGATTTATCAATTGAATTCGTACTCTATTCAGCATTCTGCTCACCGAATAATATTTAATATTTATAAAGCGCAATTCTCAATATAATATAATCAAATGCGGCAATCATCACGGAAGGTCGGATCAAACTACAACCGTGAATTTCTTCAATCCCAAATAATCTGTAGTACTTGTAGTAGCTTTGAAGGCGTTTAAAGCATCAATAATTGGACCTCAAATTCGAAAAAGACATTTATAGGAAAATAGGATGTTTAGCAAGCTCAACATTCTTTACCATGTTGACCACTGGTAGCCATTACTGTCTACATTTTTAACTTTCCCATATTCCACAGGAAGCCCGCGCGATGCATGCGCGGAGAAATTTTCCATCTGCTCTACTAGAGGCCATGCATGTACCAGACGAATACTCCTGGGACCAGTTGTTCGAAAGCGGGTTATTGCAACTCCAGGATTAAATCTAAAGAAAAGTATTGGCGCTACCCCCGGGGTTAAATCTAAAGAAAAGTATTGGCGCTAACCCCGGGGTTAAATCTAAAGAAAAGTATTGGCGCTAGTCCCGGGTTAACGCTAATCCCTTCGAACAACCGAGTCCTGGGGCCCGTTTCTCAAAAGACTGACCCGATAATTAACTTCAGTTTACGGACCCGTTAACCTAATAAGTTAACGGGTTCGTAAAGTTATTGGGTCTTTTGAGAAACAGGCCCCTGGTTAAATGCTACTAGAATCTAAAAATTAAGTTGCTTATCCTTATTTCTGCTTTGTCATTGAAAAGAGGCTGGGCTTTACCTCGTTTTGTTTCCTCACTGGAAACGACTTCGCTTTCGTCCCCTTTATCCAATTCGCTTTGAGGTTTAGCTTCTTTGTCTTCTCCGTTCAGCTCTATTTTTGCGCTTTCCTCTTTCTTTCTTTCTTCTTCCATCTCTATTCCCCCATTTTTCTCCGCTTGTGCAATTTTTTCGCTTTCCAGTTTTTCTTTGTCGTCAACTTCTTCGTCGTCTTTCAAATGTGCTTCAGCTTTTGGCTTTCCTCTCCACCAGATCAAAAACCGGTCGATAACAGATTCCTTTTTTTCAACCTTCTCTTTCTCATCCTTTTCTTCGCTCCCATCCTTCTCTTTTTCAGCAATCATCTCCTTTTCCTTTTCATTTTCTATGTTCTTTTTGTCTTGCTCAACTTGCTCAATTACTTTAGCATCTTTCTCTTTTGCTTCCTCGTTAAGTTGTACAACTAGTTCTTGTTTCTCGCTCATTATGTATTTTGGTTGTCTTGTTAAAATGTTCTGAATGCGTTTTGAAGAATTCTGGAAAGCAAAAGCAAAATTTGTTGACAGCATTAGTGTGATACATAAAATGACATTCATGCGATAATAGGGCATTAATACAATATATGAACTTTAACGATGACTTTTAAGATATTAAAATATCTTCTAGTAGGACTATAGCCCCGACCGCGAGCAAACTATCCCAAAAAATGTTGGCTCCGCTACTGTTAAGTACGTTTGAACACTGCTTTGAGCCAACAACATCCAACCGATTGCTTTTGTTCTCTTATCACCAAAGTGTAAAACACAACAATGTTGCGAGTCTGTTTGAACTGCAGACCAACAACTACCAACAGTGTTGAGGCCAACAATAGAGCGGTTTTCATAAACCGGTGAAAATACTCTTAAGCTTATTTAGCACCACTACACTCTAATTATTTTGTTTGCTATTGTATTTATTTGACTATTACACTCTAGTATACACTGTTTCACGGGTTAATGAAAACCACTCTATTGGATGTTTCAATAGAATTGCCACTTGCATGGGGGATATTAATGATGCATATACTTTCTGTATATTTAATTTATTTAATGTCTGATTTTTTGTTTTAAATTGACAAAACCCATACTGTTTCCGAACTTATAGTCAGAGCAAGAGAAACCTGACACAGATGATATTAGGGGGTGTTTAGAGGCACTAGGATCATCCCAGCAGGCGAACCAACATTACGTTTAGTTTACACAGGGTTTACATGACAGTCACCCGCAGCGACCCGAAGCAAAGTTTAAAGAAATGAGTGGCTACTAACACCCGAACTACCACAGGGGCCTCCAACATTAGCGTTTCCTAATTATCTCTACTTTTCCGTTTACATGACCGAAACATACTCCTAGTGCTAGGATATTCCTAACGGCGAGACACTATAAGGATGATCCTAGTATAGTAGTAAGATGATCCTAGTACCCGAAGTGAAGACAAATTTCCATGTAAACAGAATGCCATAACTGCATGTATGACAGGTAGGATGATTTGCGTGCTAGGATGATCCTAATGCCATGTAAACACTCCCTAAGTCCATCCATGTTTGTTTGTTTGTTTGCAATTGAGGATTGGTCTAGTAACGTTTAGTTACGTTTTTAAAAACCTTAAGCAGTTTGTTACAAAACGCTTAAATCAAGGATCAAGCCTAAACTTTTAATTAGTCAGACAATTAATTGCATGGAAATTTCTCTGCCGGCAAATTTAAGTCCCATTTTCTATTATTTGAGGCTGCCTAGTGATTAACAATTGGCGACTGATGGCCGACGACTGATTACGACTGACGACTAACGGCAGTCTGATGCAAAAGTGCCACTGCATGAGGCCTGATATCAGAGAAACTGAATCAAATGAAATGCAGATTTTTGATGCATCAAACATCTGTATTTCATTGAAACTCAGTTATAAATATCTTAAAGTTTCGCGTAGCATATGTAATAATCCTTCAATTTTAGTAGGCCATTCTAGTATTTGTTCATGTTCTGCAGCCTGGGTTCAGGTATCCATTAATGTCCAAACTGGAACACTGATCATGTCGTGGGACCAATAAATCATCTAATATTGAGTTCCATGACAGCAAAGGGGAAATGCTGTTATCTATTTCTGACTCTAAAAAGGCAGTCCGTTTGGAATGAATTATATTCGTTGCTATGGACGAAAGAATGTGTTTGTCAATCACGTGCAATGACAAAGGAGACAGGGGGGCTAAAGGGACCATAGCCTCCTTATTTATTCCTGTTCAAAAACGTTTAAATTTTTAGCCCGAATGCTTGGCACACAAACAAACAAACAAACTAACTAACTAACTAACTAAGTAACCAACCAACCAACAAACAAACAAACAAACAAACAACAGCAACAACACAGCAGATAGTTTTTGATCGAGCGCCTTTCAAAAGGCCAGTACAGTTATCAATTTTCCAAAGTTAACAGTTAGAATCATTGATAGTAGGAATTAATTTCAGTAGTTTTACGTCACGTGGGTTGTTCGTGTGAGGTAGTGTTACTTAGGGTGTTTTCCATTTAGTGGAACCAACCGGCCAGAACGGCCAGTTCTTAAATGGTACAAGTCAATTCCTAGCTCTGGCTGGAATCAGTCCTAAGAAATCAGGCCGTTCTGGCCGGTAAAGTTCCACTAAATGAAAAACACCCTAAGAAAAACTATAACCATAACATCCATTCTATAAAGAAAACCGTCAGGTGCTACCCAGGGTTTGACGATACCTATATATTCCAAAAATCTTTTCTGACAACTGCAGAAACTAAGTTGGGAGTTTTCAATAATGATTACCTAAGTATGTCAATTCTGATGTTGATATTTCGGTTTACAACCATTGATGGTGTCAAGCTACAAGTGTTGTTTTGTTCTTTTTGTTTCATTTTCGTCTTTGTTT
This sequence comes from Telmatactis stephensoni, assembly GCA_029948255.1. Lineage (NCBI taxonomy): Eukaryota > Metazoa > Cnidaria > Anthozoa > Actiniaria > Isophelliidae > Telmatactis > Telmatactis stephensoni. Next base: position 338,745 of record JALIZF010001780.1, read on the forward strand.
ATTTGTTTGTTTTGTTTTTCTTTGTTTGCTTTGTTTTTTTGTTTCTTTGGGTGTTTATTTTGCTTTGCTTTGTTTGTTTGTTTGTTTTTCTTTGTTTGTTTGTTTGCAAATCTACGAAGAAAAGGACCAAAAGAATAGGACCACGTTCGAGATATCAAGATTCCTAGCATGATAGAGAGGCTCACAGGAGTAAACTGCCGAAATAACCACCTAGCAGAAAGAGAATAAGTTTATATGATATTGGAAATTATGTAGAAATTAGTAGAAATTTGATTTCTGACGTAAAATCACAAATAATGTGTCAAATGGATCGAAAGGTCATTAATCGATAATTAGAATAAAAAAGCGACACATTATTCGTAATTTTAGGGCAGAAAACTAGTTTCTACTAATCTCAAGTATATTAAGGCTTGGGTTGTCTGCCAATTAGCCAGAATTTTGTTTCTTAAATAATTCTCTTGCTTTTAGAGATATTGCATCAATATTTTTATGGGAGCTGTAGATAAAAAAATGTGACAGATTGAGACCAAGTATTTTGCATTGTCTTGGTCACGTGACTTTAAGGCAGCAAAAACGGTTTTTTGAAAATGGGGAGTGCAAAGCCTCATTAAATGAAGCTGAAATTTATATTGTTCTAAAGGTACTTAGAGCACATATATGAATTAGCCTTTGCATGTGGTCTATCGATGTTGAGAAAGGAGATATTTGAGAAAAACACATATGCAAATTAGGTCACGTGACCTATTTTCTTAAATAACTCTTTATGTAATCTATTTTTCCAAATGGAAAAGGCTGATTTGGAAAGCCCTTTCCGAAAGAAACAAGAAAACATGCAATTCATAAATATTCGAAATGTTTGTTCTGTACCCCACTTCTAATTGAAATTTTTCAGTGAAAAACATGGTCCAGCAAGTCACGTGACACTCCAACAAAAGTCAACACTTATGGAAAAAATTTCAGTCAATGGATACTTACTGAAAATTACCAAAATATGGAGATTTCCACATTGGATAAGTCGTGAGATTCATAAAACCTAAATAACAGTTTTCTCCTGTGAGCCTCGCTATCATGCTAGGAATCTTGATATCTCGAAAGTGGCCTATTACTATAAGAATTGATGACGTGTCAAGCAGCTGCCAATTTTTAGAAAAAAGTTGCCACTACTAAAAATGACAAGTTGTCCAAGTTTGAAAAGTGCCTTTTTGAAAGTCCTATTTTTCTGAAATGTCTACAAAACTGTTTCTGAAATGTCTGCTAAAACTGTTTGCTGAAATATTGGTAACATCATGTCGGGGTTATTTCTTTTTTTATGATATTTTTCAAGCCTACTGGATAATGTTTTAATCAAAGTATTTTGAGTATTTTAATAAATGCATGATTCAAACTAGTCACATTATCATGAGTTATTATGATATAAATGCAAATGTTTTGTCGCGATGCCAATTTGAGTCGACTTACGCGTGGAGCGCCCTTTCAACAACGAACAGCATGGCGATGAGCGTACGAATAGCTTGCGAGAATCACGAATAGTACACGATGAAAGGACGAGAAGCGTGCGAGCTGATAGCATGAAATGCGGGTTCGTTATTGAACGATGACGTTCGTAATACCTTCCTGATGCCCGTATGTTTTTTTCTTTGTCCATTCGTGTGTTATCCGTGGTTTATTCGTGTGTTGTTTGTGGTCTATTCGTGTGTTGTTCGTGGTCTATTCGTATTTTCAGAAAGTGGCTTGATGTTCTTGATTGCCTATCCTTGTTCCTGCCCAGGGCTATATTTGTCGGCATATATTTGTTGCAATTAGGACAATAACATGACTTTTGGAGGGCATATTGTTTATTTGTGGCCCGAGTAGCTTCATTTGCGCCCGAGCGCAGCGAGGGTGCAAATGATGCTACAAGGGCCACAAATAAACAATATGCCCGACAAAAGTCATGTTATTATCATCAGATCATCAATATACTAGGCCAAATAACAAACTTTGTAATTGAAACTTGGAAATTCTTGGAAATTCTTCCATATTAGTGGTAAAATGCCGTTTGATCAGTACGATAAAAGTTGTCTTCAAATAAATATAAAAAATAACGATTGACACAAAACTCGAGTTCTGAAATGTTTTTTTGTAAATTCTGTTTGGTCGAGTTGTCGCGCGATGCCTTCTCAACCAATCAGCAACAGGGCTGCAAACGCCCGCTGAACGGCGCGTTTTCAAGAGGGCAGTTTGTTATTTGGCCTAGTATATTGATGATAATGATAGATACAGTAATCAAGATCCTCCGACCACGATCGAAACCTTCGGCTATGTTTTGAAAGATTGATAATTACCACAAGTAAGGTATCTCATCAGCGGGTCAGGTTCCAGTTTGATGCCTACATTGATTAAAGTCTGTTTTTTAGCCAACGCCACGTTTTGTCGGGTGTAAATGCAAATGACATCCCGCAGCGAATGAATTAGACTTTCAGATCAGTTAAAGTATTTCATATTTGTGGGTTGCTAAGGGCTATCGATATGATATGATTTGAATGGGTGGAGGTAGGTTTCATAGAAATTAAAGGTGCGGTAATACGGACAGAAAATCGCGCAATATTTTGCGCAACATTGTTGCGTTGCAGAGTAACTAATGCTTCTCGTGTTACTACAAATGTTCTTTGTTTCAAAGAGCAGAGGGGGGCTTGGACTTCGTTTAGCAAGAAAAATTTGTTGAGCGCGAGTGGTAACTGCATTTGATCTGCAACTTGAAACGAAACAATGTTGCGCGCAATATTCCCGCAGCCTTAAAATATGATATCTTTGGAAAACTGAAACATGCAGCTTGAGTGACATTAAAATGTATCCAATTTTCTTTCTTTTCTTTTTTTTTCCCTCTGAGGCCCCATTATCACAGAAATATTATGATTGTCAAACTATTTCAATTTATTGGAACCTGGAGGCTTTGTCCAAACTAATCCAGATCTAGATACATTTGAAAATACACTAACCCAGTTTGGACGTAAAATGGGCGTAAAGATACGTCTTTATCTGCTATTGGCGTGGACACAGCTTTAAAAGCATCGAGTCTTTTTATTTTGACCAGGCCCCCGTTGAATAAAGGATGGATAGCGCTATCCACTGTATGAATCCTTATCCAGTTGATAAAATGATGGCATTTTCCAATCAAATTTTTACCAAGAGGCTTGTGAATGCCATTTTAATTAATGTAAATTATTTTTATTCATAGGGCACGCTATAATTGGAGCCCAGCTCTGTTGCGTATCCCTCACCTTTATATATATATATTATTATCATTTTTATTTTTTATTTTATTATGTTGGTGAAAGCTTTGTAAATAAATAAATAAATAAATAAATAAATAAATAAATAAATAAATAAATAAATAAATAAATAAATAAATAAATAAATAAATAAATAAATGAATGAATGAATGAATAAATAAATAAATGAATAAATGAATAAATAAATAAATAAATAAATAAATAAATGAATGAATGAATGAATAAATAAATAAATGAATAAATGAATAAATGAATAAATGAATAAATGAATAAATGAATAAATGAATAAATAAATAAATAAATAAATAAATAAATAAATAAATAAATTTCACTGGATAACGATTATCCATCGAATGGCGCTATCATCCCTTCGTGCAACCAGAAAAAGCTCTTCACTTTCTGTAAAATTTACGTACAATTGCTTTTGCGTGTCGAATTATCACAAAAGATTAAACTAATATTATAATTACGTTTACTTGACTACTGTTCGGTGATAATGCACTCCCTTTAATTTCAATGCAAAATAATAGGTGTAATTTTTCTAGTGTAGTTTGCGTCACCAACCATATCATTTACGTGTAGTTCAGTTTTCAAGCTACATTGAAGGATTTTCAGACGGATTTCTAGCTCAGTTGAAGTTTGATGCCACTTGTTTACATGTTTTATAATCGTTCCTGAGTAGAGAACCATGGAGCGTAAAGTAGATTGAAAGCAAAATTCCCATTTAAATTAGATACACGACGTAATATATATTCAAACTTATAACCGCATTGAAAGACCGTGAAACAGCGAATGTAACTGCAAGTAATGTATTTTCAAATAGGTGTCAAATGGACTACATGTTTACAGAAGACATCTATGGATAATATAATTGAGACACTTTGAACAAGTTCAGACCTATATGCTTCGGTAATTTGTGGAAGCTTCACGAATCAAATATTTATCTCTAGCCCTATAAGATATATTAACTTAATGGAATACATACATCGACACTCTCTCTCTTCAAGGGAGGCTTAGCATTGTATATTAGTTTATAATTGGCCTAAAGTAGGTGGTAAGTCCTAAAACCAAACATATTAGTAGTTCTTTTTCTTGTAAACAACGATATGTTTTGTAATTAAGCGAGAAGTGCTACTCCTATCAACATAAGTGACATCTTTTAGGTAAACAGACGTGGCATCGAGTAGGGAATAAACGACGACACGTCGCGTCAGAACACTAAAATCCTGTAATAAAATTTTGTCTTATAAATTACAAAAGAACATACACTGATGAAGGTTTTTCGTCTACATTGATCGGGTACTAAAAATAATTTTCCTCGCGAGAAAACGAAAGTCATTTCGGTCACAAGACATTTTTAGTAGTGATTTAGGATATGTTAGTTGTCGTTTAAGGAGACTTTTAAGGTAATTAGTTGTTAAAGTTGACTTAGAATTAAAGTTCTAGTTAGGTGCACCTGTTATGAGGGCAGCTGGTTTGGAAAATAGACAGCTCATCCGCGACACACACCACAACAACTTCTAAAGATCCAACTAGAAGTATCTTGAAACTTGCTTGGAAGGAGAGTGAATCAATGGATCACAAAACGAGGAAACAGATGACTTGCGCTTCTTGCGAGAAACTCAAGTTTGCCTTCGTTGTTTGATTCGTCTAATGTTACAACGTCAATAAGAAGGGTGGAAATAGGTCACGCTGATCTCCTTATGTGACCACAACGATGTCTTGTTTCACGTGGATGTAATTTATTCTGATGGGAATTTATTTATGGAATCAATACGTAAGCAGGTACTTTGCAGGAACACCGATCTCTTGTTCAATGTGATCACATGTTCTATTTGTTTGCGTACTGTAGATAACTTTTATTCTTCTTGCAAATATAATAACTATTTTGATGGTCTTTAGACTGACATTAACTCCAGGGTTTGATAATGTATTGAAAATTTCGTTTGAAATGTAATCCGAGTGAAATTGATCTTGGAGCAGGTACTATGGAACAGATCAGTAATTCTATTTGAAAGTTATTTGATCATGTATTCCATTTAGGGCTTCTAGCTGATTCTATTTGATTATCTATTTAAACTTATAGTATTTAAAGCTCCAATTTAAAAATATGTTGAAAGCGGATCGTTAATTCTATTTGATTATGTATTCCATTTTGGGTTTCTTAAAGATTATTTGTTCGATCTATTTGATTATAGGTATATATTCTATTTTTTAACAGATCATCCTGCTAGTTGATTATGTATTCCATTGAGAGTTACTAACAGCTCATCATCTTTGGATTATGCTCTCATTCTATTTAGGGATTTTTAAGAGTATATTACTTCTATTTGATCATGCGTTCCTTTTTTGCTTTAATTTAAGCTCCAGCGGAACTTAATCTCGCATTTATGTACCAAACCTGAAATTTAAGAAACTTCAGCTGCTAAAATTTGACATTATAAAACCCACAGTTAATATAAAAAAAACAACGACATCAAAGACCTCAAGAATTTTTTACAACACGGATAGTTTACCATTAAAATAAAAGGGGAAAATTCTGGACGTGGAGTTCAAATTATCCCCCAATCCTCTGCAGGCAAGTCTTGCTATTGGGCTGCCTGTAGGAATTCGGAGGCGAGGAGGCCTTGAAATCACAAACCCAAGCTGTACATGTGGCCTTTGAGAGTGGCATATGGAAGACTTCAAAGTGACGTTGTTGGATGGCAGCAACAACAAAATCACTTGATATCCAAAGCATCCAAACCCTCAGGAGGAGATTCTTTTGTTCTGCAATCCAAATACCACCGTAAAAATATAACCTTATGGCATGAGTTCAGCGATTTGTTCACACAGTCATACAGTTCTGGCAGAGTTTCGGAGTCTTAGAAGTCTTAGATGAATATATACTCATCCCAAAATATCCCAAGTGACCGCAATCGACATTGCAGCGCGCTCCGAGGAATTTGATTAACAATTGTCTCTTAATTTTATTGCGTACTCTGTTTTTGGGTATTGTGAATAAGTGACATAAGCATAAGCACAAGCAACAGACTCAGTACGTAATGTACTGCTCATTAGCAGAGCTTGTCTTTTCACTAGTGGCATAAGCATAAGCACAAGCAACATACACAGACTCAGTAATGTAGTGCTCATTACCAGTGCTTGTCTTTTCACTAGTGACATAAGCACAAGCAACATACACAGACTCAGTAATGTACTACTCATTAGCAGTGCTTGTCTTTTCACTAGTGGCATAAGCATAAGCACAAGCAACATACACAGACTTAGTAATGTACTGCTCATTAGCAGTGCTTGTCCTTTCACTAGTGACATAAGCATTAGCACAAGCAACATAGAGCGATTACACTTAGAGTCGTTTCATTTAACCCGTGAAATAGTTAGTGACTTATTACGTAGAACCACTGAGTAACAGATAGTAGTATTTTTTGTATTATTTGCACTCAAGTAGACTAAGTCAAAAACACCATTTTTATTTCATGAATTAAATACTAATTACATTAGTTTTGACCTTTGCAAACAATGTTCAATGAAAAAAATACATAGCTCATATGTTAGCTTCGTCACTGACGGCTTTTTAAGCCTTACTCGAAACTTTAAATTGACTTAGCCAAGAACTCATTTTTTTTATCTCATGAAATTTCTAATAAATTGCATCAGTTTTTTTTCTATTGAATGAATAATTACTTGGTATATCTTAGCTCACTACATCACTGACGGCTTTCTTCAGACTTACAAAAAATTAATAAACAAAGTGAAACAATAACAAAGTGAAACAATTGAATAAATTACCAACGATGAAATGTTGGGTCAAAAACTCCTCCACAACGACTGCAAAAATTTCCTTGTTGGTTTTCCTGAAAACAGTAAGGACAATCACGGTGGCGGTTCGATGATGTCCTTTCAGCTAACTGTTGTGAAGTCTGGTCAGCTTCTCCTACAAGGCTGCTTGTTGTGGCAACTCTGTTGTTGCGTGGTTTATGAAAGGACAACAGATTACTACACCCTGAAGACGAGTTTTCGGATTGAAGTGACTCGTTCCTCTTTACTGTATCCAAGATATCTTTCAACATGGAAGTGTCAACGTTGACATCTGTCAAAGATGGTGTTTTGTTTTCATCAGTCAGATCAATCACCTTGGTATCTACACAGCTTTCGTCATCCCCGGCTCTACCATCAGACTCCAAAATTTTGTGAACCACCGCATTCATATCTCCCTGTTCTGTGGCAAGAAGGGAGGCCAGCTTTACTTCAGAAGCAAAAGGTAGCACCTGTTTTAGATTGTCAAGCTGGTCATGGAACTTGAAATGCAGGGCAGTTGACGATTCTAGACTCGCTTGAATGGCTGGTGCACTTGTTGCAGCACTGGACAAGTCGGTTTCTTTCCCAGCATCACTTGATTGGCGTGGTTGCCGCTGATGCAATAGAATTGCGGTTTTAAGAACTGCCAGGGGGCTTAACTCTTTAGCAGTTTCTGCGATTTCATGTGAATAGGAATTGATACTTTTGTAGATGCTTCTGTGTTCCTGCAGCTGCTTCTTTTGCTTATCTGAAAATTTAACAATAAAATCTTCATTAATATTTTAATGTATATAATTTATTGGCATTAATATTTTTGTATAATCTACTGAACACTGGAAATTGAAGTCACAAAAACTAGACCAGATAACAATTAAAATATTCATTGTTTCTATGTTTGTGTCTGTTCGAACTCAATTTTCCGCTTTGCTGCATATTTAACAATTTTGCAAAGCCCATTGAAAGGCAATGATATCAGTTTTTCAAAACAAAGAATCCAATCAATATTCGAACAGAAAATTCATTAATGAGCTCAACGTGTTCATGCTTGTGCTAGTTTGACCATAGGTTTGACTGTAAACAGGTAAAGATGTTCTAGATTCTCAATTCTTTCATAAAAAAATTGGGACGAATAATGTTTTGGATGAATGGAACACATTGATAATGCACTTGTTTGATTAAGCATAAAATTCAGAAAACTTGGAATTATACAGTTATGTGTTGCATACCTCTTTTTTGATCAGCTTTTGGCATTTTCTTAAGTATCATTGCTTTTGATGACTCAAAGTTTGCCACTTGCAGTGCACTCATACACTCTTCGACATTTGGTGCATAGAGTGTTGGTTTCATATCTGGGAAAGGCACATCTGTGGAAGACGGCGTTACAGGTGTTTCTGTCCTCAGACTCGAGTTCAAGCTTGCCCTCCACTGCTTTCCCTTGTCTGACTTATCTTGGCGTTCTTGATAACGCATTGCCAGAACTTGGTCGTGTGTGGAGCATCTCGAACACGAACAATTTGAGAAAGGACAGGCCCGTTTATGACCTTTTAAAGGGACAATTTTACCGTGTAGACGGCACTTTCCGCAATTTCTTCCTGCCATCACAGGTTTTCAGCTGATGTGAAGGAGTGTCCCATGTGCAAAACTTGGATTTTATATTTTTTTATTTAAACAATGTAATTGTCACCGTTTTCTTGTTTACGAAGAATTTGTATCCCAAGGGAGGATATTATATAAGAGTTTATTCTCTTGTGTTATCAGGGAAAGCCCTTATGGATATATTTCGACGTGCCACCCCTCCTCTTCCCACCTCTATGGAAACATATTATCCTACAAAAACGTTTATATAATTTACATTGCATTGGTATCGGCATTTTCTCGTGCATGTCATCACTAAAATCAAATGTTCTTAAAAAATAGACAATGGCCAGAAATGAAGCATATTTTATTTTGTATAGAACGTTATATAATCATGAACATTCAATATTTTAGCCATAGAAATTTCATTATTACAACTACACAAAGAGCATCGCAGAATGGCTGGTCTGGTCATTTAATGAAATGCCCTGGTACAATGTAGATGAAATAACGTTTTCTCAGGAAGTGGATTTGATTTTTCTGCCTTTCTAAATGCCTTGGTATCTAAACGATCATGGAGGGTGTTATCGTTATGGTGTTTCTTACCCTACGCAAAAACGACTTCAAGTAATTGTAACGTATTTAGCTACGTTATCTACCCCACGCACTGCTGAAATCTGCCAAGTATCGTACAACTGCGTCGACAAATATATGAAACTTTTTCAAGAAAGAGCGACGATTTCACCATTGGTAAACAGAAATATGCGTCCAAAAAAAATCGCTTGGTGGATGGAAGCGTATATGGAGGCAATTGTAAGAATATATCCTAATGTTTACCTTCGCGAGATTCAAATGCTACTCAGAGACGACTTCCAACTAGCACCAAATGATGTTCCATCTACTGGGGCAATTGCAAAATTATTCAAACAGCTTGAAATTACTCGAAAGAAATGTATACATGTAGCAGTTGAGCGACTGTCGCCACGTAATCGTTTATGCAGACAGATGTACATTCAATGGAGAAGAACAATTAACCCAGGCATTATATATTTTTTTGACGAAACTCACTTCAACGTTGAAACAGATGAGAGAGAATATGGGAGAATTGATTCAGGATTTGCATGCCCTTCATTCCGCTCAAAGGGCAAGGCAAAGGACGGAAAATATTCTACGCTGGCTATTTGTGGCTTCAGAGAGGGAGTAATTCAAGCTATACCTGTGGCTGGATCATTCACAGCTGATCTAATTAACGAAGTTATGGAGAATCAAGTCCTTCCTCTTCTTCCAAACAATTGTTTTATTGTTGCAGATAACGCCAGTGTGCACAATGATGTCGCACTATGCCGAATATTAGCTGCAAAGAATATAACTTTGGTCAAGCTTCCAGCGTATGCCTATGATTTAAACCCGATAGAAATGGTGTTTGGGCATGCAAAAGCCATTGCCCGGTTTACTCCAGGTTTTTTGAGAGCAAATTCCATGTTAGCTATTGTTAGTGCATTTCAACAAGTCTCCGCATTAAAAGTGCGAAAATTCTATAAGCGTTCATGGAACATTTTTGAATAAGACAACTAACTTGCAGACTGTACTTAATCTTTCGATGCACGTATTACAATACATTTTACTGCTCGGAATTCCTTTTGTTTTTGTTCGCGGCATTGCGTGATCGCACTTAAGGTCCTTAAGCTATTCTACACATTGTTTCAGGCGTTTTTGTAAACAACTCATAATGGTAAATGTACTGAAATGTATTAAATTACAAAATATGGAAATAATCTAAATAAAAGCTTTTTGTATCACATAGTATTACATAGTACGGCTTGGTATTACATAGTGAGTAATTGCTAGTGTTTCACGGGTTAAATGAAACCACTCTAACCCGTGAAACATTAACTGAATGTTAGTGTATAGTAGTTCAATAGAAACAAAAGAAAACAATGGAAATAAGGCACACTAGTAACTAGTAGTCTACTAACTATTTCACAGGGTTAAGTGTAATCAGCTCTACACAGACTCAGTAATGTACTGCTCATTAGCAGTGCTTGTCTTTTCACTAGTGACATATACATAAACACAAACAATACACACAGAATCAGTAATGTACTGCTCATCAGCAGAGATTGTCACACCTATGTGATAAATACGATATACATTAAGAGTCGTCATGATCAATTGAAATACTTCTTAAATTAGTAAATAAGACAGGTGGTAATAATAATAATAACAACAATAACAATAACTAATACGATCTTTAATTTATTTTATAATATACTTACTGTATTTCCCAAATATCTTTTCTTACTGACTTGTTTCTAAGTTAAGTCAGGTATATTACAAACGATCATCATGTCGTGCTTTTACTTGAGCTATAGCTGATATCACAGAAACACTTCTATGACTTTGAACAATAGTTTCAATTTGAGGTTATTGGGCACGTTTCTGTACATTTCGTGTATTTTTGCCTCGAATTGAAGCCTTTGTTCAGAGTCACTGGCGTATTTGTGATATCAACTATTATATATCTATTTCAAGAAATGTTGTCGCATTAAGTCCACAGTGTACACTCCAAGACTGCAAGGGATTTTCTAGTAATCAAGCATGGTTTGGTTGCATAAAGCATGAATACAAAAGGCTTTATTGTTCATAACGCTTGCTGGAATGCTTAAAATGCTCATCCAGGAAAACACCACACAAGATAAGACAATAATAGTGAATAGATTAATTAACAGAAAAACTACCAAAATCCTTTACAGTCTTGGAGTGCATATACACTGTGGAGTTGTTGTGACAACGTTTTTTGGATTAGGTGTATATCAATTGGTTCAATTCACTGCATTCCGGTCACATACATTCACAGAGACCTAGCCCACCAGCGAAAGGCCGGAGAAGGGGACGGAAGGGAGTAAAGGGGAAGAGAAAGAGGTCCCCGAGAAAGGGGGGGAGGGGAATAGCGGTGAAGGGGTCATCCTCTGCCTCTCCCGCCGGTGAAATACAGGCGTAGGAAACAAGATAACGTGGGATGGATTGCAAAACTTCCGATAAGAAAGCCTCGCACCAACTAATTAGCCACAATTCTCCTCCACCTACTCTCCCACTGCCGCCCTTGTCGTCTTTTCCGCCCCTTCCTTATTCTGTGCATGCTAAAACATTAGTAAACAAATCAGATATCTGACATCATTTGCAGGGAAATTGTGAGATGCCTCAAGTCTAAACATGACATTAGCCAGAAGAGACCTTTTCAAGGTCTATTAAAATATAAAGAGTAGTAAGTGATATTTAAAAGCAAAGTAACGAATTGTGAAGGTCGAAGCAGCCATTTTGAAAGATAACCAAGCCCACTATTTTGTACTATATGACAAGTTAATGATATGCAAATCGACCGGCCCTTTTTTCAACGCAAAGAGAGTGGAACAAAATGTAACCAAGATTGCAAGTAAGCAATTTCTGGGTTTCAACTATATTCCCCTGAAAGTGAAAGGGCAAGAAAAAGGAGCAATAATCATGTTGAATGAACAAACAATAAAAACTAATGAGAAATCTTCTGTTGAAGTTCATCCAAGATGGCTGCCATGACGTCACATACAATAGTTGATATTAAAATCACACTGCAATGAATTCTGAAACGTTTCCGATTTTTCAACTGAAGACATTGGAATCTAGCTGATACAGGCGGCTATTCCTTCGCATGACTGGATCACAATTGTTATTCTATAACATGTCTGCTTTATGATTAGCTTTCTAAAACTAGCCTTTCTATACCATTGGAATTTTGAATTGTGCTATGAAAATATTATTCAATTAGACCTCAGAAAAATGAGTATTTCCAATATAATAGTTAAGACCATTAGAATAAATCTTTAGACAAACAAGACTAGTAATAACCAAAAGACAATAACTATGCAGGTCTATTGAAACAACTTAAGGTCTTATCCTCTCCAGCTTCGCCTACGCAGGAAACGGCAGACAGCAGAGATGATCATGTGAACTGCTTTTTTGGGGGCCTGGCGTTAGACCTCTGTCACTCAAACGCGAATTCCAGGGAGAATCAGTGTCATATGTTAACGGCGAACGCGAAAAGGCTCACTTGCATGTTTAAACGGCAACCCCAGATGCGAGGAAAGCATGTCACGTGATCCACTCTACCGTCTGCGTTCCCAGATCTCGTGAAGGTAAATCTCTTAATTATAGAGAAATACATTTCCGTAGAGAAAGTGGTCTGTTTTCGCAATCTTTTGTTGGGTGTTTTTGAGTTATCAGTTCCATAATGCATTAATTTGGTAGACAAGTGATTACTCTATTGCTCTCGACTTCACTTTATTATAATGTGCAAACTTATGAACTAATATTACGCAGTGTGACCTCTTATTTTAAGGAATCAACTCCGTAGTTATATTTAAATAAAGTCATACACACATATCTACAACAGTATCTCATTCAAAAGCGACCACTTGTCCAAGTCAATCCCAAAATGTGGTTTGAAACATTGTTTTATATATAGAGAATACTTCATGGAAAGTGCGCGCGTACGGTTTTTATTCACGAGTTGTGAAGTATCATAAAACGAACGAGCGAGGAACGAGCGAGTGAGTTTTATGATACAAAACAACGAGTGAATAAAAACGGTACAAAGCACTTTCCATGGTGTTTTCTGTTTATCATATACAAATCGAGATTTCTATAAATTTTTGTCGTTTTGCTGTGAATATGGATATTGCTTTTCCACGGTCAAGATTTTGATTTTAAAAGCACAAAAATCTCTAGAAAACAAAGTTTAAATAACAAACAGACGTCAAACCAAAACAAAACTAATATGTATTTGTATCTAAATTGAATTACAGTATAAAATTATAATTCTTTTCAGTGTAACTTGGACTTTTTGCTCACTGACAGGTGTTTGTTTACAAAACGAGCAAAGACAATGCGAAGAATTTGAATTCATTCAAAGACAAACTTACGGTCAAATTCACGCCCGTTAAACATACCTGGCGTTTCAAATGTCCCTCAAAACTTGAAATAAATTATCTTGAACTGGATTTATCAGTGTTTTTCTCCAAGCTTTTGTTGAAAGAGCTCATTTGGACTAAATTTCCATTCAGCGACTCTGAAACTGCCGGCCGTGAATCCTCCTTCGCTCTTGCCGCAGCACATCGTGGTTTTGACAATCTTTTTCCCCATAGAGCTCTTATTTTGCATGACATCGATGACTTTAATTTGTGATGAATGAGCTTATCTGCTTGAAGTCTTACTGAATAAAGATTAATTGAACAGCCAAGACTGAAAATCCTTCGATAAAAAGTGCTGAGAGAAGCCAGTTTGAAGAGAGTTTGAAAAATTTTCATCAGAAATGAAGTCGCTTCTGATTGGACGTATCGTTTTTCTCACACGTGAAAAAAAGCGATACGCGACTTCTGATTGGACGTATCGTTTTTCTCACACGTGAAGAAAACGATACGCGCATTCTGATTGGTTGAGAGCAATGAACGAACGAAAATTTACTAAATGGAATTTTAGTGAGTAAATCTCGATATGTATATAATAAAAACCTCTATTAAACGCCAAACCTTTGTTAAGCGACCAGTCGTTCAGAATTTGTTCATTCGCCAAAGGTAGCCGCTCAATAGAGGCTCAACTGGGGTCGGATTAAAACGAACGGCTCGAATACCACATGAACTTTAGGTTCCAGACTGTCGACTTCAAACCTCTGACAGTCAATCTTTTAAGTCCGGTTTTCACAAGCGACGGAAGCAGAAGCAGACGCAACATGCCCAGTCAGTAATGCACTGTCTTCTCTCACACTTAGGTGAGAAATGCAACACTGAGTCTGCGCATGCTGCCTCTGTAACGCTGGTGAAAACCGGGCTTTAGAAATAGGGCTATCTTACACTAAGACTTTGGAATTTGCAGCCAAGCCTCAGTCTATTTTTATAAAAACTCTAAATAATTTTTACTTGGATTTGGAAGAATATTTCTTGAGCATGTCAATCCATCGATCAGGATGTCCTGTTAAAAACGTCCCCTTTAAAGACTGCGCTACAGATCCCTTCACTTGACACAGAAGTGTGACTCGTGTTGAAGGGAAGCCATCTGGAGTGGGCCGGATAACCAGCCCTGATATCATAGTCTCGTACCTACAAAAAAGACACAATCTTCACGTGGTGTCAATATCATGTATAAACGATTTAATGTAAAGGTCTCGATTCATTCACGTAAGATAAAACAGACTACGTATGGATGGAAAACGGTCCTGTCGACGTGGTAACGTCGAGTAAACGTTTGGGATGCGTCGGTGTATAACGATGCAATAAGGAATGAACGGAAATCTGTAACACCATATAAAAAGAAAGTACTTACGTTACTGACCGCTTTCGAACTGCTTTTCGACTTTGTACTTCCAGCGCGGGACAATGGCTCGCACTCACTCTATTCTTATAACACCATTCGAGCGCAAACTGAAGTAATGGAAGGACTGAGACTGGACCGAATTCGAAAACTAGCCCAAATGCCGAGCAACATGTTACCTTTGGCTGCCGAATGGTTTTATAAGGACGCGCATTCAACCTCTCTGTCTCAACCTGCTGGTTATGCTTCCCTACTTAAGATGGATATAATGATAGCTGTCGTACCTCAGAGGTTTTCCTGGTGACAATGAGTAACTGTCTGGGTGATCTGCTACACTCCACACACTAGCGTGGTAGGGCTCGTCTATATCCACATCGTCAAGTACTGCTAACGTAAGACCTTGCTTTTTCATTGCACTGTTTAAACAAAACATGTAGTGTGATCAAAGTTTGTAATGGGAAGAATTACAAAATGGATAATAAATGATATGAGGAAATGAACAAATAAGCTCCACTCCTGTTCAGAGGCTACATGCATTATAGTTTAAGGCTGGTTCACATTAGCGACGCAATTGCAAACCATTTGTTTGCACAACAACGTAAACACGAGGATTAATTAGGTAGGCATACAGCGCACTTGAGGTTTTAGTAAAGACAAAGACGCGCGATGGCTTATATTATAAGGGGAGCAAGAGTGGCCGAGTGGTTAGACCGCTCGCCTCTCACCGCTGTGGTCCCTGGTTCGATTCCCGGACGGGGCACTTCATGTGAGTTGAGTTTGTTAGTTCGTTCTCTCCCTTGCTTCGAGGGTTTTTCTCCGGGCCCTCCGGTTTTCCTCCCTCCATCAAAAACGAACTGGTGAGTCGAGTGATTATTTGCAAAATATTTAAGGTAGAGGTAGTGAGTGTGAGAGTATAGTGTCCCCCAATTAGTGCGCGAGCGCTATAAGACTAGTTTAAATAAACAGTTATTTATTGATTTTTTATTTTTTTGCATTTGTAGAAGCCCCGATTCACATGATAAAAACTCAAGCGCATGCGCAAGAAAATGAACAATTTTTCATTCTTTGCGTTTGCGCATCTGCACTTATTTTTGTACTAGTTGCGTTCCTCAAGTTCACACTTGCATCGGATTTGCGTCGCTCGTGTCAACCAGGGGGCGCTGTCTAAGATGTAAAATTGTGAAAATTTTCGCGCCAAAAATTACGACATTCCGGATAACTGATGGTTAAATATTCAACGATCGCTCAAGTCTCAAATTCCCTAATCGGTTCCAATTACACAGTAACGTGTTGGTAATGACTTCCACTGCTTAATGCACCTTATATATAAATTTATCGCCCACAATATAACTCAAAAGTGCGGAGTTCTGGTCCTTCTTACAACTTTATACTGACTTTGACGCGCGATATTTTCCCATCTGGGGTGCCTTCGATTTAAATCATTATCCACAGCGCACTAGCAGTAAGTAGACTGCTTATATCTCACTATTTCGTTAGTTAAAAATAAGAACGAGATCGTCAACTAAATGTTCCATACCAACAAAAAATATCTTGCATTCGATATGAAATGGATTTCACACATAAACACAGACATGCGCAGACAAATTGTATACATGCTGCTTACCAGTGTAATACGTGAAAGTTGTAGCTCTGCTCGATGAATGTGATTTTATCAAACGTTTTATCCCATTCTTTACGTATTTTCCAATCGGTAATAAGCCTGACCGCTGAAAAAAACAGGGCTTATTATGTAACCAACAACAACAACAACAACACGTATTACAAATAAAAAACACTATAACTGGGCGAATGAATTATATAATTATCATGTGAACACTATAACTTATCCAGGGTTCCCACTCTCCTGGTAAAACAAAATTCCCTGACTTGTCACTGAGCAAATCTCAATTTTGACTGACTTTTTACTGAAGACAAATTTAGAACAATTTCTATTCCACCGATATCAGTTTATGAAATTAAGCATTTTACATTCGTGGAATTCCACAGACAAGCTGCTAAAAGGGTGATTTGACCTTTTCAACACAAAATTCCCTGTCTTTTCACTAACATTTCTACAATTTCCCCGATCATATTAAAAATTCCCTGACCTTGATAAATGTTAGGAACTCCCTGACTTTTTAAGGTCAGTGGGAACCCTGTATCATGTGAACACCATAGCTTATCAGGTGAAAAAAGTAAAAAGTAAAAAAACAATCTGTAAAATAAAAGAATATATACAATTCGGTATACCTTCATCGTAAGCAATTTTCTTCAAAGTAATGACTGCCTGAAAATGCAATTGGATACGCTTATGGTTTTCACTTAAAAATGGTAAGAATAAATAAATAAATAAACAAATACTTTTTAATTGACACTCCCCTGAAGGGACTTTTCAGTGACAATCACTCCACACCCACTACCACTACATTGGATATACTCTACATCCATCGCTCAACTCAAATGCATGTTAATTTTTGCTGAGGGAGGAAAAATCCAGAGAACCTAGAGAAAAAACCCTCGTGGCAAGGGAAAGAACAACACATCAAACAAACTCAATTCACGTATGGTCCGAGCCAAGGAATCAAACCTGGACCACAGCGGTGAAAGGCGAGCGGTGAACCGCTATGCCACCCTTGCTACCCTACAGAATCGTTGATGAATAACATTGGTTATATTGCTTATTGAGTTGAACGTTCTTTCCGTACGCAAATCATGACCTTAAGTAGCATTGCTGTGACCATTTCTGTTCAAACGACCTACCTTAACAATAGGTGGACCACCATCCACTGCTGTACCTTTCAATAATTCATAGTCACGTGATTTCTTGATTCTTGTCCATCCAGGAAGCGTATCATCCTCCCAGGCCAGTAACCGTTCAATGTCATCACCGCTGACTGCGTCGTATGGTGACTGCAGTAGATCGAGACCGCTGAACCGTCGACTGGCTAACGCGTCAATGTTGATTTGATCCATTGAATCGACTCTTTCGCTGAAACTTGATTCTTGAAAATAAGCAGAGGGCGTGAGCTTACATGATCCTTCGTACTTTTTAGATCTGGATATACAACGGAGCTTTGGTGGGATGCATTTTGGCAAAGGTGAAGATTTGACCTGTATTGCCCTTAGAAACGAGCCAATCACCAAGCGCGAGAGAAGATAAACGAATTCGTGTTAGAGAAAGGAAAACCGTCTTGGACAGAAAAACTCGACTTCAGACGAAAAACTCGTCTGATATGTATCCGTCTAGTCTATTTCCTTCTCCAATCATGCAGACGTACCAATCATTAGAAATGTTTATATTTGACTACGAGTACAAGCACGAGTTTTGTGCGCGCGTTTCCTCGTTGTCGTAGTTGTGCTGGCGCAAAATCAAACTTAAGGCGTTCAAAACTAAATTCTCTACTTGCACATAACCATAATGCCTTCTGTTAATGGGGGTAGTTATTGTAATTCAAATTTGTTTGATTTAAATTACAATTTGATTAATTTGAATTACAATACCTACCCCCCAAAACAGAGAGCATTATGGCTATTGTGGAAGTAGAGAATTGGCTTTTTCCATTTTATGTATTTTACTTCAAAAAACTTAGTTTCTTTCTTTCTTTCTTTCTTTCTTTTCTTTTTCTTTTTCTTTTTTCATTTTTCATTTGGCGAATTAATTAAATTAAAAGTCTGATGGTCAATGATCTGTTTATCCAATGGCAGTACGATTTATATAAAAAACGTTTGCTTGGTAGAAATTTTCTAAAGTGGAAAAAGCCAATTTAGTTTAGAACGCCTTACTTTAGATTAAAAACAACACTAAATTTCACCACGATTTTTTCCCATATTTTATCCGCCAAAACGTAACATCTGAAATAGAAAAATACTCGCTTGCCAAAATTCGTCATCTTGGGAGACATGGTAACCACTGTAAAAGGTGAATTGACTCAGTTAAATATTCTGATGTGATCATGGCCAATATAATATTGAAAACTAGTATATAACACAAGAAACTATCGTACCAGTACATACCCATAGCAATCTGGACCGCTGGATCTGTAGGGTGTAGATGTTCGCATGATGCTTGAGCAGCGTATGGTGCTGGGTCATAAAAACCATTCATCATCAAGAAAAGGTTACCTGGTGCATCATGGGAAACGTCAGACGTGCAAGGTACAAAGGAATCTAAAGATATAACCGTTTAAAGTTAGGGTTGTAGTTAGAGGTTATAGTCTAATCACTCTAATCACTTTAAAACTCATTGGACATAGATGCCTAGACCGAAATGAACAAGCATCGGGAAGTCCAGTGATTTGATAATTTTAAAGAAGAGCGTGAACGTTTCGACATATTTTGGTATTCCTACTTGGCGTGATTCATAAGATACATGAACATCCAATTATTAGTACGGTACCAATGAATCATTTCGGTTACATTCGATGGTAAATCATTTACACAAACCACATATATAGCTATTTCAAAAAACGTTGACGGGGCAAACGGCGAACGGTGAATGGCGATCGGTGATTGCACGACTGAAAGGAACTGTGGTCACACTATTCTACAGTTATCCGGCGCGGAGATATGAATCGCCTATCGACCACTTTGTCCAATAAGGTCTTTACTGCATGGTACTGGCATTGCTTGGGTATTTAATGAATGAAAATTAAACAATTCGTGTTACCCCAAATTTCCTTTCGGTCGTGCGATCACCAATAGCCGATTGCCATTCGCTCCGTCAGCCAGTTTTGAAATAGCTATTAATATAGATCGTTAGTCCTAATATAGCAACAATGCAAACAATATAGCAACGTGCAAACACAGACACAGTTAATTATGCACTACTTATTAGTAGTGTTTGTCTTTTCACTAGTGACATAAGCATAAGCACAAGCAACACACACTGACAGACTCAGTAATGTACTGCTCATTAGCAGTGCTTGTCTTTTCACTAGTGACATAAGCATATGTACAAGCAACACACGCAGACTCATTAGCAGCGTTTATTTTACATCTTTGTGATAAGTCTGATATTGAGCCTGCGTAAGCTGCTTACGCTGTTTATGTTGTTGTTGTAGGGGGCTTCATGGTCGATTGGACAGAGTCGACCAGTTTCGTTATCCGGTGGTCCCGAGTTTGATTCCCACTCTGGCTACTAGCTGAGGCTGAATTTAGTCCAACCAGGGTTGTGTAGAGCCTGGTTTGCCTCCTGCTAGGTTGGTTCTTAATCCATTTATGTTAATGTTTATTCAATCATTAAGTTATATATTTCACGATGGTCCCATGTAAGAATAGCTTCGTCACCAGCTTAAAACAAATAGTGTCGTGACCGTGCCAAGCAGTGATCGGTTGATCCATATTCACAGTCAGATAAAGACTGCTCTAAGCACGCAGAAAAGAAACCTAAAGTCTCATGACATGTATTCGAACGCAACTATTGGTCATTGAGTGCTTAAATGATCAGCAGGTTGTTTACACTGAACACTAAAGAAAACTCACATAGAACTCACCTTCATGACTATGTTCGTGATCGTGTTCTTCATGCGTGTGGTCACGTTTTTCGTGTTCGTGTGCGTGATCGCGTTCATCGAGTTCGTCGTTTTCGGGTTCAACGTAGGTATGTTCCTTTACAGTGTGCTCATGATCGTTTTCATCGTGTCCGTGTTTGTCGTGTTCGTGTTCATCGTGATCGGAATCACGGTACTCGTGTGCGTGATCGCGTACGTAATCACGTTCACTGAGCTCTCCTTCGTTCGTATCGTTTTCATTATCGATGTGTTTCTCAACCTGTGTAGTGATGATAGTTGTTACTGTTCGTATTGTTACAGAATGTGTCTTTTGTTCCGTATCCTCTTCGATGACATCGTCTTCAAGCTTTGCTAACGGCGCTCCTCCGTCCTGAACTTCAATCAACGGTTTTTCATCCTTGTCCAGTCCGTCAGTTAAAGAGCCTGTTGGGGAATCTCCCCACATTTCTGAAAAACAGGAGAAAAAGACTATTAATAATGAAAAGCAATGAATTTCGTAATGGGTTCTCTTGGAGTTGAGATTTGACGTGAAAAAATAATGTTCTTTCCCTTGTTTTTAATACAGTATTTTAGTGTAAAATTATTAATTTAATCATAATAAGTAATGCCTTTTGCCCTTATAAAAACTAAATACTAACTTTAATAAAATATGGCAGCAAAACAAAATAATATAATCAAAGTTTGTCATCACAATTTCTTTCCACTCGTCGTTCTTTCATTCACTCTTTCTTTCCTATCTTCCTTTCTTTCTCTCTTTCTTTCCTATCCTTCTTTCTTTCTTTCTCTCTTTCTGTCCTATCCTTCTTCCTTTCTCTCTTTCTTTCTCTCTTTCTTTCCTATCCTTCTTTCTTTCTTCTTTCATTCTTCCTTTCTTTTTTCGTTCTTCCTTTTATGTTTATCGTTCTTTTTGCCTTCATTCAATGTTTTTCTTTCTTTCCTTCTTTCAGTCTTTTTTTTATGCACTGTGATTCTATTTTAGCAAGACAAGTTACAATTTAAAGGACAATTTAGTTCTAGAGAAATGAAATATAGTAACTTGTGTAGGATTGAATTTAGTTCTAGTAAATGAAATCAGACTATCATTTGATTTAAAAGGTATTGAATTATTCACTCGAATTTTTTCAATTGTATATTTTAATCTTTCTTTAGCATAGTATACGCTAAGTAACGGTTACTCTGGTTACTAAAAACGTGAAATAATAGATGAAAGCGAGATTATGCGTATTTTCAACACACATTCGTCACCATTCGTCGTTAATTTAGCCAAAAAAGTACCCATGTCGGCCTCTGTTATGTCGCGAATATAAAATATGCAAATTTCACGAAATTATGCCTTATGTGTTGTGAATACGCTCTCGTTCAAAGATAAAAAGTACTTGAATATCAAAATTGAGGGAATTTTTTCAAATAATATTCTTACATTTCTGATTTTCTTGATGTAATTATAATAATTTGTTATTTTTCTTTCGTTTATTTTGGTAATGAGTTGAAACTAAAGTCTGTACCAACAAGGAGAAATGAGAAAATGAGTATTTGATTTGGCGACCAACGATGTCAGAGCGTGTGTTACCGAAACAGAAAATCAATTAAGCAATCTGTTTGATTGTCTCTGGAACCTTCGCCAATCGAACAGAAAGTCTGTCACAATTTTAAATCAACACGGGGAATTCTGCCACAATTCTTACGAGACAAATGAATTGAAAAATAAAACAAACTTTTCACGTTACCATCGTGAATTCTTCTTGGTAGGTAGAAATACTCTGGCGGTTCGGCTTCAAGAGTGACTTTCTTCTTCTTCCTCATTTTTATTCGGACGTTATCGTTCTGTTTCCTCGCTTCGAGTTCTAGTTTGTTTTTGACTTCCATAAGCCTCTTCAAGTTCGCATCATTTTGTTTCAAAGGCAATACTTCACCATTGTTCGCATGTTCGGCTTTGTTTACATCGTAGTTTGAACGCGGCGCTTTCGCAGGTGTACTGGTATCGAGAGCAGGCAGAAAGTTCTCATCTTCCGTCACTTTTACGTCATCATTTTGTTGTTCGTTGTCGATTGTAACCTCGCTGATATCATGCAGGTTGTCCATCAAGATTTCTGACCCAGCAATTTCTTTTTCCTCATCAGATTCCTCTAAAACTCCATTTTCGCTCAGGGGTTGTTTCTCTTCAGCGCCAGCGTCCACTGTTATTGTCACGACTCCGTTCTCAGTCATTTTCTCTGTAGAACAAAACAAACAGTATAAGTTCCAATTTTTATAATGAAATGAAAATATTTCAACAATCAAATGACTTGGCAGGAAAGATGACCCTTGTTTTGCATTTCAGTAACTCTTCGCCGGCATTTGCAACGTGTAAAGACGCTAAACTATCAACTAGAACGTGGCAAATCCTTTGTAAAATTAAAAAAAGCTGTGCAAAACAACAGACTCCCTGCCGATACAAAGATTAGTCGGCAATTCACAAGACCGTCTTTGAAAAGAAAACAATTAACGAAACTTCACAAACACAAGATTTTCACTGTGTTAGTTTTTCAACCAAATCCAACCACAGCTTTAAATGTTCGGGGAGGAGCGAGGAATGTGAAAAAGGACGAGTGCTATACAATGTTACGGATTCGGCAGTAGAACAAATGAGAAATTCATGGTTTTAATGCTATTCTTTGTAGGTCTCATATGGGTGTTACATAAAGCCACTATATCCGTGCCGTTTCTACAGTCATTTACTCTATAGACTATCCTTGCATTTTTAATACATCTGAAACAACGATTCATCAAATCATACTTCCACTAGAACAATAGCGAACAGAAAGCCAATCAGTCCATAGCAAGATTTCCCAAAGAAATAATTCATGTCCGACAAACAAGACTTTTTAGTTGTTATTTACAGACAGGTTTTAAACTTTTAACAAGTTTCATTTTGAAAGGAAATTAGAGTATCTACCTACAGTGAAATTCTACGTAATAATTATAATAACTTTATAAAGCATTGTGGCTCATTTTGCCAATAAGAAATAAGAAATAAGAAACGAGAAAAATAGTCGGTCAGCCAATAAGACCAGGGAAACCACTCGAGTGTCACTGAGCTTTCTCGTTTGGCGCCGTTTGGCATAATGGCAGAACAAGAACAAGTTAATTCTCAATCTTCAAAGCTTAATTCGTAAAGAAACTCGAAGAAGAATCAGTCCCAAAAAATACCAAAAACCAAACATCCTGGAGAATTAGAAAAGTTTAAAGACTGGTGCTCTAAAAGAAAAATTGACTGAAAAAAGTTGTCTTGAAACTATAGATCCAACTGAGTTAAACGACATTCTTCGTCGTTTTTACGCTGAGGTCAAGTCTGTACAGAAGAAAGATATTTCACCTAGTACTTTAACTGGTATAAGAGCTGCTATTGATACGCAGGACCGTTACAAGTCAACCAATTTCAAGACTCATAAACATTCTCAAAGATCGTGAATTTTTGCCAGCAAACAAGATGTTTGAAATTGTTTGTAAAATGTATTATAAACGAGGAAATCCCAAGCTAAAGCATAAAACTCCTATTGAAGCTGGAGATATGGTAAATGATTTTTACGCCTTAATTTGCATATAATTTTAGCTTTTCACATTAGTGTAGTCATATTTGGAAAAACCGAAACGTTTTTAGTTGAAGAGTTCTTGTAAACAAAGACTGAGAGAAAATAAACGCCAGCGTTTCATGCCGTCTTTTAAAAGAAAAAAATATTGTCTTTTCCTTTTGTAAATTGCCTCATAAAGTTATTATGCTCGGGCTAAAATGAGCCTGAGCCTGAGCCAAAAACATATTTGCACCCGCGAACATCAACTCTATTGTTATATTATATTTTATAATCAAACTTTTCCTGTTTATTTTCAAAACACATGCTTTTCTAAAACATACTGTTCTGATTTCTGATAAACTTGTTGGCCTGTCTGACATGGCAACTAACTAATGGGGACCATAAATACCCGTTAAAACTAGCCATTTCTAATAGAAAGTGAAGTGCTGCGAGTATGCAAGGTATACAACAACAATTGTGAGTGGGCAAAAAAAAAGGCAAAGGCTAATGTTTTACTTCGAAATCGCGGGGAGTGGTTACCCAGTCTCCCGAGCCAGAGGCTCGTGTATCAAGCGTTCGAAGGTGCTCCCTATACCCCCTCTCTCCATCAGTGCTCCGTTTTAAGGGTATTTAAAGCTAATTAAAGCTACACGGAAAGGAAAGAAGTCGAAACAAGGATGTGAAGTCACTGGGGATCGAACTCGGGACCTCTCGCACCGAAGGCCGCGCACTAACCAACTGTACATTTAACCCGTGAAACACTAAGTGAACGTACAAGTTGTGGTTATACTATAAGAACGTTGGTAAGTGAATTGTAGTGGATTTCTTTTGTATCTTTGACTGGTAAATAATTAGCGATATTGTTAATGCAAATTTTGCTTATTGTTCTTTTAATTTTAATCAGTCTTTGAATCAGTTTTGAGAGAATTATCAAGCTGCGTGATCGTGTTAGATAGGTAAGCTGAAACTTAAGCTTTTGTGCTATTATGTCGAATTCAACCCTCATTCGTCAGTGCAAATATTCATAAAGGTCACAGGCTGTTTCTTTAGCAGTGACGTTTTACAGGCAGCAACAAAAGTGCGGACAAACTCATAAAAGATCATTGTCTTTCTCTAAAACCATCACTAAACTGCCTGTAAAAAGTCACTAGCCTGTGACCTTTACGAATATTTGCACAAGTGACGAATGAGGCGGGTTGAATTCGACATGATATCGAACATGATAGCACATAAACTTAAGTTTCAACTTGAGTTTAATATGAAAACAAAAAATAATTTCAGATCCACGCAGTGCCGGGTTCTTCTTGTCCTGGCACTCTCACTACCTCTACATTAAATACTATACATAAAACGCTCAATCACATGTTGATTTTTGCCGGATGGATTCAGGAGAACCTGGGTAATAAAAAAACCCTTATTGCATGGAAGAGGACAACACATCAAACAAACGCAGTTTACCTATGATCCGTCACCAGAGCTGGGACTCGAACCGAAACAACTCGGTCAATGGACAGTTCTCTAAACGCTCGGCCAACCATGCCAGCCATAGTTTCGAAATTGACTTTTCACATTTGAGAGGATTTCACGTGTTTTGAAAAACGGCTCTTTTATTTTTGTTCTATTGAAGTTGAATGCGGCGAAACCCGAAGAATTTACTTAACAATCCAAAAACTAGTAACTAATGCCATTACTAAATATTTGTGTGACAATCGTGGGATTTACCTGGTGGCGCTGGTCGCCCATAGATCTCTACACGAAGACATGGCCACTGGAACCAAGCTGTCGGCCAAAACCTCACATATCGTGCCTTAATGTTTGGTTCCAGGGTTCGTTTGACTACAGTACTGTGATCTGAGTTGCCTTCCAAAACCTAAAAAAAAATCTGGAGTTCACTTTCTCGGAAGTCGTTTACACACTAACGACGTCATAAACAGGTCAATCAGCTGCAAAAAAAAACACTTCACCTTTTGATAATTCTCTTGATAAAAATCCCAATCCATACCATTTTTAGAATACTGGATTTTATAATTCTTCACGTAGTCATGGTTACCAATCGGATTACCCTGTGTTGCAACCGCTGACACGTAATGCACAGTATCAAGGTCTACTTCTAGGAAGGAATCCGCTGGACTGCCGGCGCACCAGGACTTGCTTCCCTTGAGGCGCGCAAAGAATGCCGGGCCATCATCAGTTGATGAAGAGGCTGTAATACGAGATGCTGGTATAAAACAGTTTTCGATTCCTAGGGGGCCATCTAGTAAATACAATAGGTAAAATTAGTTGTACTCCTGCCAATAACATCGAGAGGGGATTAAAGAAAAAAATCTGCCAGTTGGTAAACAAATTAAGCACGTTCTTTCTTCAATGTTCGGCAAGAGAAAATAATTTCCATCGAAAGTATAACTTCCGTTACCCGTTCAGAATCTTGGTAACGCTTGTTTCGCCCGCTGCATGGTGATTTCGCTTAATTGTTGTTTAATTATTTTTCTTAGGGCCTGTTTACATGGAGATAGGCTCACCCTCCTAGGAGGGTCACCCTGCTCTATTGTTTTTCGTGATTGTGTTTACATGTCAGGTAGGGTCACCCTAGGGGTAGGGTTACCCTATCGACTAGGTAGGGTGGGCCAGCTTTTTGTTTACTTAAGCCATGTAAACGCTCAAGGTAGGGTGACCCTAGGGGAAGGGCTATCTCGAATTACATCAATTGAAGGCCTTGATGATGTCTTTGAGCTATTAGCATCGATAATAATAGGCCACAGCACTGAAAAACCGCAGCCAAGGATGCTAACGAGAGGAAAACTGGATGTAGCTCGAAAAGAGAACGCTTTCCCGCCATTTTGTTGTTTACAAAGCTTAGCGACCGAGCCATGACGCTAGCCCTACCCCCGGGGTGATCCTTGCTTGTCGAGTTTGCATGTAAAGGAGGGCTATGTTTTGACCCTTCCAGTAGGGTGACCCTCCTAAGAGGGTGACCCTATCTCCATGTAAACAGGCCCTAAGTACGTTTCTCTGCATCCCTCCATGCAAGCTGAATAATAATAATAATTCTTTAATCCTTTAAATACCAGAAAGATACATATAGGATTACAACAAATAGACATGAACGATATAATGATATCAAAGTTACAATAATGTCTAGAACATGAATATGTAAAATCACCAAATAATCATTTCAGATTTGAATTATTCAGAATCATTGAGAAGATTGAATAAAGTTAATATATCACTAAAATATTTTGAACATAATTTAACAATAGGCTCATCCTTCATTGACATGATGTAATTAAATATATCTAAATTCGTAAAATTATTAAAGGCTTGATTAATAAACATCAAATGGTCCAAAAAGGAATTTCTCAAATTTTGGAATTTTTCGTTTTTGCAAGCCATCACAAAGTGGAATTTATCACTTATCCGAATATGTTCAGTTGTGTGCAGTTCTTTTTGAACTTGCAAAGGTGTTCCCCCTTTAAGTTTGACCATAAGCACACTGTTGGTATCTTGTCAATCAAAGAGCAACGTACTATTCATAACAGCAAGTGATAACATGACGAGTATGCGCGAACCGCTGGACGGAAGTGGCCTCAATTACGGTTTTAACCTGGCTTAGGGCTACCTCTCTCATAAAGAGAGTCGTATATAGTCTCCCCAAAGTTTTCCGGAGCATTACAGTCGAGTGCAGAAGTACGAACAGCTAGAAATTATCCTTTCGAAATTATCAATTTGTCCAAGACAATAGAAGTTGGAGACATGCGCAGATGTTATCACTTGCTGCTACTATTCATTACTTTCACACAGTCCACCGAATCGAAATATGGCGGCAAATTTGAATAATTATTGTTTTACACTGACTAGCCTCTAATTCATGTGAAAACGCTTTTGTTTCCACAGTGAACACGAAGCTAGTCAATCCAGAACAATAGTTATTCAAATTTGCCGCCATATTTCGATTCGCTCAATTGCAATTGCAGTGCAATTGCACCTTGGGGGAGGGGGCAGTTAGCACTTAGATAATGGCTTTTATTCCCAAGAAAACGTTTCAAAATTAACTGCGAGGGGTAATTGCAGACTTCTTTGGTCTTTGTTTTTTGTCAATTTGTAAACGTCTTAATAATATACATGAAAAATTTACTCGATTCTGATTGGTTGAGAGCAGCGATGTTAATCGTTAACACGGCAGGAAAAAGTAATTGCACTACAGTGCAAATTAAAAAATTAATTGCACTGCCGTAAAAACTGATAGTACCAAACAAAAAACAAAGAAATACCCATACGTCAAAAAATATTTTCTGACTCGCTATCGCCAGTATTTTTGGCGGGAATTTGTACATTCAAACAGCGCGCGTTGCCAAATGTCTCGCCATTCAAACAAAAGCGATTGTCAGTCAAAGTGAAGTGAAGCTCTGACAAATTTAGTGCAGTAAACTGGAGTATCTGTGTTTATTACCTCGATGGATTATAAAGAAAGTTTTTTTTTCACTTTTGGAAGTCTAACGTTGGCAAGTGAAGGAGCCTAGACTTTATCTTTACTAAGAAAAAAAGCCCAAAACTGCTTTTTGGTACGAAGACAGATTCAGCAGCCATTTGCTAAACTCGTCAGCAAACTTTCAAGATTTGCAAGATTTGCACAATATAAAATGAACAGACTCAGTTTTTTCTCTTGAAATATCCACGATGGTATTTGAAAACCTGGAAATATATAGTTTTATCCTCATTTGGACAGAATAGAAAAGATAGATACAGATTTTGCTACCGTAAAGATTTGACTTCAGAAATCGTACTGACATAGAAGGTTGACTGGCTAGACTCGTCAAAACTGTAAGTTTTTAAAATTTTAAGCGATTCATTTTAGATTTGATAAACTTTCCTCGGGAAAAAAGAACATTTTTGGCCTTTAGCTATAGAAAAAAGAAAGTTTAGAGTTTTCTTAAGCTGCAAAACAATAGTTGGTCGAGTGTCTGTTCGCCGACTGACCGAGTGATCAAACTTTTGTTGAGTTGTGACAGAAATTTTTCATGTATATTATTAATAAGTAATCATAGCGGAGCTTCGGCCCGCGCGAGCGGAGCACCATACCTAAGAAAAAATGGTAACCCATCCAGTTGATTTTTCATGGACCGACACAGGAAGCCCAGTGTCCGTACGTACGTACATACGTCCCTGTACATCCCACAGGGGTAACCGCTGGCCAATTTACAGTTTCCTTGCAGTTTTAACTTGCAAAACTTAAAAATATTACTCTAGAAACCTCGTAAAAATTTAGCGATTTTCATGATCATTAATCTGTGCCAATCTTGACAGGTTAAAGCGAAAAACAACGTGCATTTGAATTTTTTCGGGCCCGGTGTCATTTCAAAAACTGCTCGAAAGACGAAGGACACAGAGAGCATTTTCAAAGTTGGACGACTTTTTAGTTGGATTTGTAGCTTCAAAAAACTTCTCATAATGAACGAGTCATCGAGGTCGTGTATTCTTCGTTTCGTGAAGATGCCTTCAGTAAAGCTGCTTAAAAATCTAGCCAAAGTTGGCAATCAAGAATATCTGCATTGAGCGTGAAACAAGGATCTAGGACTATGCTTCTAAAGACAGCAATTAGGAAAGCACTTCAAGGTAAAGACCTTGGCCAGAAAATGATGTCAAAACGTCTCTTGTACCTATATTTGATCTTTTATCTTTTATTTGGGATTGATGTCTTTAAAAAAATAAACTTTTATGCACGTTGAACTGTGGCCAAGTTTAAACAAACACTCGATCAAGTACATAACTTAAAATGTACAACGACATTTGTTTTACGGTGAACTTTTTGCACTAGTTCTAATAATAATAAAATAAGTAAAAAAATGATTTTGAACTTATTTCAACCCCACTAATGTGTAAATACAGCTCAAGTTTGGGTCTGGAATTTAATGAAAAAAATTGACAGGAATAAAAGAAGGAATTTTGCATGCTCTGTCAGTGAACCCTACGAGACCTTAAATGCATGCAGACTGAAAATGCTTAATTCCTTGTTTTCTTGTAATGTCGAGTGGCTGTTTTTATAGTCACTTAAAACTGTATTATCAGTGTAATCTGGAAGAGACAAGTGGGAGACAAGTATTCACCTAGCTAGTGTGTCATTCTATTCCACATTAAATAACAAAACAACAACAACAACCACAAAAAAACAAGATATGTCACAAATTTACTATAGTAAAGACAGACACATGAAGATATGTTGTTCTGTAATATTCAGGATGTTGAAAAGGTTTAATTACTTGTATCAATTTAAAAAAGGGTTTGGAGATTTTGCTTTATATTTCTGAAAATTATGAACCACTACAAAGTCAGTTATGAAATCTGACAGTGAATCTGAATATTAAAATTCACTGTAATAAAGGTCACTGAGCTTACAAGCCCACTATACAAACCAAAACCAAAACTTATTTTAAAAATACTTTTACAATTACCACAGGAAATCCAATTCATTTGAATCAAGAACATAAAAATATTGAAATTGAAATTGGAGCTCTGCTTTTAGGTAGTAGTTGTTTTGAGTTGTTTTACAATTTCATCTAAAGTCATAATTAGTGGAACCTGGAAGAGAGAATTCTTGTTTTGTGTAAAGACAACTATCTATCTGTGTCATTCTATTCTACATAGTACAAAAACCAGATGCCACAATACTGTCAAGACAGAAAAATCTAAATATAATGTTCTGCAATGTTAAATTGTTTAATTGAAGGATGTTGAAATCAGGTTGAACAGTATTTATGTGAATGAAATCAGTTTGAGGGATTTTTGCATTCTATTTCTGAGAATTATGAACCACTACTTCAAAGTCAATTATAAAATCTGACTGAATCTGAATAAGCATCACTATGGTGACTGAGGCTGAAAGCCTTATAATTTTCAGGAGACTGAAGGGCAAGAAATAAAGCTTGACCTATAATCTTTATTTCGACTTTTACAACAAAATGCAATCTTTGTTTGCCTATTACCACAGGAAGCCCAATTCATTTAAATCAAAAACATCAAAAAATAAAACAAAGTATTTGAAATTATTTTTATATTTAAATGGGAGCTCCGCTATTAGGTAGTACCTAATTTTTATATTACGATTTCTCGTTCAATTTGAATTAATTTACACTCGTGTGTTTTTCAAAGATCTCAAATTGCAATTTTGATAATCTTTGAAAAACACACTCGTGCAAATTAATTCCAAATTGAACTCGAAACCGTATGATTACCTATACTTTATATAAGATTTATGAGCAGCTTCGCCATCGACGCTATTTTGCTCGTTTTGCATTTCAAAAACAAAAAGGCATTGTATTGTGAAAGTGGTAAATGGGGTATGGTTTACATCCAAAAGAGTCAAACAATTTTGCATCTAATTTACTTTTCAGTTTTTTTGGGGATTGGTATGCAGGTATTCTTTCTGGGAGGGGGGAGGGGGCTCCCATATCTATTTCAATTGGTTTGGCATGATCGCTGAGAATATGCATTTTCACCCCTAAAAGGTACCAAAATTGTTACGGCCCAAGCTATTTTTACCTTTGTGGCACCAATAAAGCATACACAATATCAATCGTAAAAGTATCGTCTGATTTATTTCAAAGGTACCAAAGCCAGTACCAAGTACCGCGATCATCCCGCCTAAAATACGTGGGAGCCACCCCAGGGGGATTCTTACCCTCTTGGCTCTTGCTGTCATCAATTAGCTGTGGTAAAATAAAGAATAATGAATCAATGGAGAAATAGACTTTACACGTACTTCAATGCAAACATAAACTCGCTATTTTTCATCACTTCAAGAGTTATCAAACATTCTTCAAATATTCTTCAAACGTCAAGAGTTATTAAACATTTTAATGCATATATATTTTTTATGTTTTCTGAAAGAAAGGAAAGGTAAAGGATGTGTAAATGAATGAACGAACGAATGAAGAAAATTAAGAACGATCGAATGAATGATCAATCGAATGAACAAACGAATGAATAAATGAATGAATGAAATAAAGGATCAATAAAATAATGGGTGGAAAAAGAATGAATATAATTTATAAACGTGAAATTCAATTTGATAATAGATCATCATGTTTATCATCTAAATCCTGCGCCATTGAAAGTTCACATCACAGGTCACAGACAATCAAGATAATTCTGATATGAATCAATTTAGTCAGCATAAACCCACTCGCAAAATCAAAGCCTCGTCTGAGTCGTTTGATTGTGGTGGTTTGCGTGACGAAAAAAATCGTGACTTACAACTACTAAAAGAGACACAACCTATCTAGTGGGTCTATATAACAAACATGAGATATCGATTAGCTTTAAAAACGCTTTCTCTATTTCCTTATCTGAAGCGTACATGCGACATAGGCAAACCATGTTACGTTGTTATGTTAGAAAACACGGTCAAATTGATGTAGCAAACAGCAGACATGCGTCCAAAACCACGTTAAATTAGTTCATTGTAAGCTTAGTCTATATATATATATAGAGCTTAATTTATTTTCCTGACCTTTTAAAGTTTATAATGCCACCGTAGGAACAATATTTGATAATTTTGATTGTGTTATCTTGAATATAATATGTAAGGAAATTATCAAGCCTGTAGGAGCTTTTCCGTTCATAATTTCTTCGACCACATAAGGACGTTTTCTGGCTCTTTCCATGCATTCAAACTGACATAAATGCTAAAACGGCTTGACAAAATAATACTGCAGTATGCTGAAGAAACCTGGGTCATGGCTCAATATTTCTCTTGCTCTTTTCAGTAGGGAATCTGATTTTGTGTTTTTTTTATCAACATAATAAAGTTAAATAGTAGTGCTAGTAGTAGTACAGACGGCTTGACATGAAGCGCAAACCACTGAAATCTTTCTATATTAGGATTTCCTAAATTATCTAAAACAGCAAGGTACTTCCGTTGTTCAAACAAAGCCATTTTGCTCCTCCATCGCCCGTGCTGTAAAACCACGACTATATTACACATAAAGCTTCCACATACGAAAAACATCAAGAAAAGAGTCCATTATTGAAAGGACCGTTTGTATTTACATGAGATGATTGCCAACATGCATTCACTCACGTACGACTATTTAAGACCATGATGTCACTGATTCTATCTTCAATTCAATGTCTTCTTACCTTGGAACCGGCTTCGTAGCTTCCCTGCGTGTTTCCCATCGTACAAAAGCTCTTCGATCTCTTACGGCAAGGCTGGTTTACCAAACGGACAAACTGCTTGTGATAAGCGAGAAGTTTGTCGCTTGGCCAGCAAAGAGGGTAATCGGATATCTGAGAAAACATTTGACCGCTCTTCAATTTCATCTTTTGGTCACGACATAGTACACGTCATTTGGCCTCGATATCTGATTAACATAGCAGTAGCTTCTACTTATTCAACTAACGCTTGATTCGACGTTCAAGAGACTAAATTGGAAACGTTGTTAAAGAACCTATGAAGTTTAGAATAAAAAAATCACAACGTTTGCAAAATCTATTTTGATTTCACTATCATTCCTTTTATACTGCAAACTCCTATTATATATTACCTGTTATATGTAGTTACTTCCCATTAGAGTGGTTGCCATTAACCCATGAAACACACTTTGATGTATCACTCAAATTATGTTTTCATTTATGTCTAATATTCACTATTTACATGTTGGCTAGTCTATTGATAATTAGTTTTATTCACGCCGGCTGTTAAAAACAAAAAGTAAACAACTACATATAGTTAATAAGTATATAGAGTGGTTTTCATTAACCCGTATAAAACTTATAAGTTAAGGTGGCTCGACTGGGTTTTGTTTGAGGCGCACCTCCGCTGTTTGATCGCAAAATGCGTCGCGGCAAAAAAACTAATTTCCAAAAAATTCCCCAGCAAGGGATAGATTCAAGCTTCTTTTGACGTTTAAATCATTTTGATCGGAGTTTTAAATAATTTATCGTGGCGGCATGGCAATTTTCATGAACCTGATGTTTTGGAAAAACTAGAGTTTTGTACAAAACCGCATTTATTGTTTCATAAAATCTAGATCAAGTTCTGCACTCTTACTCAGCTTCAACGATTTCTATGGAAGCGTTTTTGAATAAAACGCGCTTGAACTTTTACGTATCAAAAAGTAAACAATTCCGAGCATTCAGTTTACTTCAAGGACCGCGGAGCACATTCAAAAGTGGAGGGGCTGCAGCGGCGGATCAAGACCTTTTAAAAGGGGGGCACCATTTTACAAAACACGGCGGGGGCGTAACTTCCTCAAACGCCCTTTCACAGGGCTGTAGCAAGCCATAAAATTCTGAGAGGCTAAAACAATCTATATGATGATCACCCTTTTTCGCGAGAAATTTGAACTAAGGCGCGTCAATTTGATTAACATTTACGATAAAACCAACAAAAACAAACATTTAGAAAGTAAAGCTTTGGGAAAGTATATCAGTTGTCCTATACTTTTAGACAGAAGATAGAGAGAGAGTGAGAGAGAAAGATCCGCCGCTGGGCGGCTTGTATTTGAAACTGAACTAGACGCACACGTGCGTTCACTCGTGCCCTGGGAGCCCCTTTTAGGAGAGGCTTCAATGACCGGCCCCGTTCGTACTCTTCCCAGAGCCGTTTCACGCATTCTTCACTTCACCGTAACATAATAAAGACCTTTTTTGACGAGTAATTAGGAGGAGAGATTGGATTTTTACTCGTGCCCAGGCCTTTAGGCCGGGAACGAGTTATAAACTGCAAATGTTTTTTTTTCCCGCTTTTCGTCTCGAGAATGCAGCATTCTTGCGCAATCGGTCACGTGTTACACCCCTGATTGGTTAAGAACGTAAAAAACAATGCCCTTCATTCATCACCCCCGTAGTGAACGCCAGCGAGGAACTTTAGGAATGCAAGATGGCCGACTACAAAGAAAATAGCTTTCAGAGACGGGCTTTTCCTGCAGTAGCACAATGTAATTTGGAGCTTTTAACTCGAGATATACTTATATACTTATAAGAGCTTCAGAACGGGCTGTTATTTTGAGCTTGATCTCCAATACTTTGACCAAATATCGAACTCTCAATGGAGTACTTGAAACCGAAGCTCTCGAGACGCGATAAAGAAGTGATTCCTTTTTTGAGCTGGAAATCTACGAATTTCTCACCCTACATGTTGCTAAACGAACGCATATAGAGGCAAGTCAATTATATTTCTCATTCAAGCATTCAAGAGATCTTGAAAGGTTTTTATACTGAATTTTTATATATTTATATATTTTCATGGAACCAAGGCTCTATTTGACTTGATGCTTTTGGTCACGTAATGGATAAAACATCCGAAACATGAACGAAAAAATACACGATTTGTTATTGTGTCAAAAACGTCGTTGTAGAAGTCTTTACAGCAAACAATTGAGATGTATAGTGAAATAAAAAGTTGAATAAACTGGTATATTTTTGCATGTTGGAGATATCTAATATCCATGCATAAAGGCAAACACTAATAGCTGCTGACGGACAAATTGACTAATCAGATATTCTTTAAAAAGGTCAAAAAAGGTCTTTATTATGTTACGGTTAAGTGAAGAATGCGTGAAACGGCTCTGGGAAGAGTACGAACGGGGCCGGTCATTGAAGCCTCTCCTAAAAGGGGCTCCCAGGGCACGAGTGAACGCACGTGTGCGTCTAGTTTTTCTTAAGATATATTTTTACTTGCGCCTTCAGGTTGTGTAAGATCAAAACGCATCAATGTTATATACCAATATACTACCTTCTAAATCATTCCTTGCCACAATTTATTTTCGTGTCAGGCATAAGAATCTCAATTACATGTGTCATCGACATGATAACCGTTGATGTTGATCATTTGCAAATATGCGAGCGCGAAGCGTGAGCCGGTCTCTGGCAAGATCTAAGATATAGGTGGTCACAAAGGCTACTTCCTAGGGTAAATATTTGTGCGCGTCACTCCTCCACAAAGAATAGCAATGAAAGAAATGGTTGATTTGTAGCTCAGACATAGAATAAAATTAGCTCTTAGGATCGAACGTACGCCTAGCGCGAGTCGCTCGTCAAAACTTTTACAGAAAAGTACGTTACGTACAACCTTTCTTAATTGGTTGACTGACTTGAGAATGACAAAGTTCATTTTTTCCTCGTGGCGTCCTTTACACGATTTCTTCTACAGTTTCTGATGTGCAGAATTTTTTCCAGGCATTACCCAGCTTTTCCACAAAAATATAATGAGTCCATTGACTAAGTAGACTATCCGTTCGAAAATACTTACGAAAAAGTTTTAAAAGTCTGTGGCGTAACTTATCATGAATATCGACATCATTCAGTGATATTGCAGGTGCTCCTTTTAAAACTGTGGTTTGTACACTAACTTTAACCAATTAATTTTTTACACAAGTGAAGGGGCGCTATACCTAGCTACACTACTGAAAACATTTGGTCGATATCGCTCTTTTGTATGATTATAGGTGGAAGTTCAGTTTTCTTGTGACAAATTAAGGTGGCTCGACTGGGTTTTGTTTGAGGCGCACCTCCGCTGTTTGATCGCAAAATGCGTCGCGGCAAAAAAACTAATTTCAAAAAAAATTCCACAACAAGTCTAGAGATAGATTAAAGTTTCTTTTGACGTTTAAATCATTTTGATCGGAGTTTTCAATAATTTATAGTGGCGGCATGGCGATTTTCATAAACCTGATTTTTTGAAAAACTAGAGTTTTGTACAAAACCGCATTTATAGGTTCATAAAATCGGGATCAAGTTCTGCACTCTTACTCAGCTTCAACGATTTCTATGGAAGCATTTTTGAATAAAACGCGCTTGAACTTTTACGCATCAAAAAAGTAAACAATTTCAAGCATTCAGTTTACTTGGCCGAAAACCTTACTTTTAGGTCTCGGAAAAAGCTTTTTTTGAGCTCATATCGTCGACACATTCAATAACTGTTCGTTTGGAAAAGTAGAACAAAATTACGCCGCGCGATTTTGAGAAATATGAATTTAGGTCAAGTTGATAAAGGTGCGCCTTTTCAACTTTTGTTTAACATTTCACTTCGAACATTTCACGTCGATCTTGAGTTTGTCTGATGAAAGCTTATAAGCTAGCTTTATAATTACGATGTCTTTACTCGCTGTTTCCGTGTAACCTTTGCCTTCTGATTGTAAAGGACTGTACACTGTTACTTATTAAGCTGAAGACAAAAAAATATGTGTAATGACTTAAGCTTACTTGTTGAATTTCAGAAGTGACCAATCCATTCAAGCGTGTTCTGGTTCTGCATCTCCAACACAACGATCGAAAACAGGTAATTCAGTTTCTCTTTTTCACTCGTCAGAAATCAGAAAATCACATGACAAAAGCTGAAATCACACTTTTACTGCTATTGTTGTTCCGGAAGATCAGTTTACCGTGTTTTTTACTACAGATGATTATTTATCACCTAATACATGTGATGAAGCGACTTCGCTAAGTGAACAAGTTTGTGAAGTCCCAGGTGACGACCCTCCAGCTTACATACTTTGTTTGCCGAATGAGATGTTGATAAAAATATTGAGCTACATACCCCTCAGATATACCATTGTCAATATATCTCTGGTCTGTAAGTATTTTAACATGTTGGTAAAATGTGGAGTACTCTGGAAATCCTTTGGTAGTTTGACTGATTTTGGCTGTATCAGCTATGACAAACAAACTTTTCAGGTTGATAATATATTTCAGCATTCGCACCGCTTCAAAATGTTGTACTTCAGTGGCGATTTAAAAAAAATTTCTTTCGGAAGTTTCTATGGAATACATTTAATATAAAAATTAGGTACTACCTAATAGCGGAGCTCCCATTTAAATATAAAAATAATTTTAAATACTTTGTTTTATTTTTTGATGTTTTTGATTTAAATGAATTGGGCTTCCTGTGGTAATAGGCAAACAAAGATTGCATTTTGTTGTAAAAGTCGAAATAAAGATTATAGGTCAAGCTTTATTTCTTGCCCTTCAGCCTCCTGAAAATTATAAGGCTTTCAGCCTCAGTCACCATAGTGATGCTTATTCAGATTCAGTCAGATTTTATAATTGACTTTGAAGTAGTGGTTCATAATTCTCAGAAATAGAATGCAAAAAATCCCTCAAACTGATTTCATTCACATAAATACTGTTCAACCTGATTTCAACATCCTTCAATTAAACAATTTAACATTGCAGAACATTATATTTAGATTTTTCTGTCTTGACAGTATTGTGGCATCTGGTTTTTGTACTATGTAGAATAGAATGACACAGATAAATAGTTGTCTTTACACAAAACAAGAATTCTCTCTTCCATGCAGGTTCCACTAATTATGACTTTAGATGAAATTGTAAAACAACTCAAAACAACTACTACCTAAAAGCAGAGCTCCAATTTCAATTTCAATATTTTTATGTTCTTGATTCAAATGAATTGGATTTCCTGTGGTAATTGTAAAAGTATTTTTAAAATAAGTTTTGGTTTTGGTTTGTATAGTGGGCTTGTAAGCTCAGTGACCTTTATTACAGTGAATTTTAATATTCAGATTCACTGTCAGATTTCATAACTGACTTTGTAGTGGTTCATAATTTTCAGAAATATAAAGCAAAATCTCCAAACCCTTTTTTAAATTGATACAAGTAATTAAACCTTTTCAACATCCTGAATATTACAGAACAACATATCTTCATGTGTCTGTCTTTACTATAGTAAATTTGTGACATATCTTGTTTTTTTGTGGTTGTTGTTGTTGTTTTGTTATTTAATGTGGAATAGAATGACACACTAGCTAGGTGAATACTTGTCTCCCACTTGTCTCTTCCAGATTACACTGATAATACAGTTTTAAGTGACTATAAAAACAGCCACTCGACATTACAAGAAAACAAGGAATTAAGCATTTTCAGTCTGCATGCATTTAAGGTCTCGTAGGGTTCACTGACAGAGCATGCAAAATTCCTTCTTTTATTCCTGTCAATTTTTTTCATTAAATTCCAGACCCAAACTTGAGCTGTATTTACACATTAGTGGGGTTGAAATAAGTTCAAAATCATTTTTTTACTTATTTTATTATTATTAGAACTAGTGCAAAAAGTTCACCGTAAAACAAATGTCGTTGTACATTTTATGTAAGCTTACTTGATCGAGTGTTTGTTTAAACTTGGCCACAGTTCAACGTGCATAAAAGTTTATTTTTTTAAAGACATCAATCCCAAATAAAAGATAAAAGATCAAATATAGGTACAAGAGACGTTTTGACATCATTTTCTGGCCAAGGTCTTTACCTTGAAGTGCTTTCCTAATTGCTGTCTTTAGAAGCATAGTCCTAGATCCTTGTTTCACGCTCAATGCAGATGATTCTTGATTGCCAACTTTGGCTAGATTTTTAAGCAGCTTTACTGAAGGCATCTTCACGAAACGAAGAATACACGACCTCGATGACTCGTTCATTATGAGAAGTTTTTTGAAGCTACAAATCCAACTAAAAAGTCGTCCAACTTTGAAAATGCTCTCTGTGTCCTTCGTCTTTCGAGCAGTTTTTGAAATGACACCGGGCCCGAAAAAATTCAAATGCACGTTGTTTTTCGCTTTAACCTGTCAAGATTGGCACAGATTAATGATCATGAAAATCGCTAAATTTTTACGAGGTTTCTAGAGTAATATTTTTAAGTTTTGCAAGTTAAAACTGCAAGGAAACTGTAAATTGGCCAGCGGTTACCCCTGTGGGATGTACAGGGACGTATGTACGTACGTACGGACACTGGGCTTCCTGTGTCGGTCCATGAAAAATCAACTGGATGGGTTACCATTTTTTCTTAGGTATGGTGCTCCGCTCGCGCGGGCCTTCGGCCCGCGCGGGAGCTCCGCTATAAATCGCTGTCTGTGTGCTTCAACTTATGCAATAGTCAAGTGTTCGTCAAATTTGAGCAGGAATTTTTAATGTTTTGTTCCCTGCTAGCAGAGTCTCTCTCGTTACGGTCCTGCAATGAAAATGAGAGACTCTGCCGATCTAAGCCGTTTTCTTTGTTGAGCATGCGCTCCGGTATCTTAGCAACGCACGTGAATATTTAGACTTTTGCACAATCAACACATTTCAGTTATTCCCAAAGCATTTATTTTCCGCAGATATTCAATAAATCTAGGGAAAATCTATAAAGGATGGAATGGAATGGAATGGAATGGAATGGAATGGAAACTTTATTTAGCCACGGTAAAAACATCAGTACATACAAATATATAACTATTATAATAATATAAAAAGTTTAAAAATTGTATTAAACTGTTTTACATGTTTGCCGTGCGGGAGTACTTTGTAGATAGTGACATCTAATGACATGATGTAAGCTCTAGACTAAATTTTAAAACTATTAATATACAGCTGGAAAGAATCTCAGTTTTGATTCTTTATGAAGAGTTAAATTAAGATAATTATTTTCAATTGATTTAACTTAATTTATATTGTAAGTTATATCTCTACCATGTACTCTTCTGTTTTCATTGCATAGGTTCTTGTTCAGTATGGTACTTCGAGGAAAGCAGTTGAGCTTACTGACCATGCGTTTGGACTCAAACACAAAGAAATAATGATACAAATCTATAGTGAAGAGTGGCAAGATTACATTGATGTTGATGATGATAAACAGATTGCGGACAGGGCAAAACTGTGTATAGTAACCCAAGAACAGGTGTGGCTCTATATTACAAACAGATGTGATTATTATATCCATTCTAAATTTAGCTAAATTTGTCTAGTTGTAAGTAATACATAGTCTCTGTAGTGTAAGCTTAAATGTTGATTGTGTGGTTATTTCTGTCTTCAGTATTGATATACAGAATTCAAGCAACTTAGATGATCCAACAGATCAAGATTTGTCCCTTACTTGTGAAGGTATATTTTGCTTAATTGTTTTAACAATTTAAAACATTTTATCTTGCTTTGCTGGTGCTATTCATAGCATAGAATTTTACCCTTGAATTTAATTCACTTGCATGTTTGCCTTATAAATACAGCTAGCAATACAAATACAGCATGTACTGTAGCCCTTCAATGAACAATTAAAGGCGCTTTATAAGCGCATGTGCCTGCTTAATGTTTAAATATCTGTGGAATGAGGGCATACGTATTGTATGGGTTGTGTACTTGGATGTTTTTTTTATTGTTAAATGAATTTAGCTGGAGTGGTTTTGATAGAGTGATTTTCATAAACCCGTGAAAGACATTATAGCGTAATAAATAACATTACACTGTTATTCCTTTGTTTTCTATTGTTCCAATCTGGTTATTCCTAATTGATAAGTAACTTTTTTTACGAGTTTCTGAAAACCCTGCTAGACCCGTGAAACAAAAGTTAATTAGCTGGTAATAGTGATGTTCAAAAACCCGTGAAACAATTGATTAGTTCACAATAAATTTATAATTGATTTTATTAACTTTTTCATTAACTGAAAACAATCTGGGAAATGATACATGAGTATATATATAATCTGGATTTTTAAAATTTTGCTGTATAATATTTAGAATAACACTTAATATATTGAAAACAGTTATATGATTATTAGGAAAAGCAAATAACAATAAAATGTCAAAAGATACATCCATTTGCATGTCTTGCAAGACATCCTATAAAAATAAACAAAAATAAGAACTATCAGTTAGTGTAGGGAGTCTTGAAGCGCCTCCGAAGAGGCTGAATATACCCACAATGG
This sequence comes from Telmatactis stephensoni, assembly GCA_029948255.1. Classification (NCBI taxonomy): domain Eukaryota; kingdom Metazoa; phylum Cnidaria; class Anthozoa; order Actiniaria; family Isophelliidae; genus Telmatactis; species Telmatactis stephensoni. The sequence continues at coordinate 380,473 of JALIZF010001780.1, forward strand.
GGTTGGTTTTTGATTCCCCGAAGGGTTGTATTTATCCCGATCAATACGGGCTGATTTCTCCCATATAATATGGGCTTAAATATCCTCCGAAGAGGCTGAATATACCCACAATGGGGTTGATTGTGTTTATATGAAAGTAAAATTGTGTTTTGTTGTGTTCTGTTTGAGTTTGTTTGTCCTTGTGTAAAGTCACGTTGCATGAAAGTGTCGTCGAGTGTCGAGTTGCATCTTGACGTTTGGGAAGAATATTCGAGCCATGTCGTTGCAAACAAGCACCTAAAACCTTGAAAATACTTTTCATTACACCGAGCAGTAGTGTAAGAAAGCTGTAATAAACAAGAATTAACGATAAAAGTAATGTAAATACACTCACCAGCAGCACTACACCAGATTCCACCACAAGCGCCACGAGGAAAGAAAGCTCAGCGATCGATCAAAGTTATTGGGGGAGACGATAGCGATTTCAAGGGGCACCGTGACGTATTTCGTCGATTCCATTGTGACGTCAAGTTACTTACCATCCCGATGACAAGAGTGCCTGCTTTTTGCTAAGCAGGCACAAAAATAATAATGAACAAATACTAGAGTACAAACACTTTGAGCATGACAATGTAATAGTCCAGTCCCAGACTCTCTTTCTTGCCGCTCCAGGACTCGCGGAGAAAGAGAGTCCAGTATAACTTGCATGCGCATGTCAGCTTAGTGACCACGCGATCACCACATTCATGTGGTGATCGCGTGGTTACAAATCCCAAAGTCATCTAATGATTCAAGATGGCTGAAGAAGAAAGTGTTTTATATACACGATATCAGTCTCATTTCGGAAAGCCATTTGTTGATTCAGTGAGCTATGCACTTGGAAAAAGCAACTATAATCTTTTACCAAAGTTTGAGCAGTTACAGGCCATTTACGGATGGACAGTTGTGAAAGACGTATTTGTGAATTTTTCGATACGCATCACTACCACTGCTACCAAACACTGACATTTGCATATTGCAAGCTCGCAAAATACTAATTAATCAATTGATTGGCTCATTTTGCACATGCGCATGCAAGTTATACTGGACTCTCTTTCTCCGCGAGTCCTGGAGCGACAAGAAAGAGAGTCTGGGACTGGACTAGACAATGTAATAACTGAATTGCACTATTTTGTGCAAATTAGAAAAATAAGTTGTCATTGCACAATGCATTTGTAAAGCATGTTCTGCTTCAGTTGCAGATTTAGTACAAGTTTGTACTGTTTAGATTTAGTACAATTTCATACTTTAAGAATGAATGTCAAGAAAAAATTTGAAAATCGCGGCAAAAAATCAAAAAATCGGATTCGCCCATATTTAAAAGTTAGATAGGCTAGGGTGTTACAAGAATCGCCGTGTAGTTAGTTTCAGCAAATAACGTTGCGTTTTCGAGAAAAAAGGAAAAATCTCATTTCTGTCGAAAATTGCCTCTGAACCCCACAAATTGTGACTCAAGTTTGGTGCCCTCGTATCACAATATACGGAGCTCAATCGTTCTATAATTCCTACTACGCTTAATACGACCTCTAATCTGTCGTTCTGTGTGATTATCTGGATAATAACTCAAGATTTTGCGTGTTAGCAAGATTGTTTTGTAGACATATAGTTTGAGTCGATAGAAAGTATGTCCCAATAAAAAAATTATTTCGCCATGTGGTAGTGCTGCAAATTTCTTGAAACAAATATTATTCAGAACTGGAATAATATACTCTAAAATGGTGAAGATACTTTGCTGGGCAAATAACTATGTGCAACGGTATCGTGTTTTGAAAACCGTTGAAAATTGTATTTCTCTGACCTCTAGGGTCATCACTTTAACGCACGTTTTTGCAATAATTCTGTACTTCTATTCCTTTCGTTGGTTTATATTAGTCATTAAAATGTCTAATAAGTCTTTCACAACAAGAAAATAATAATCTTACCTAATTTGAAGCGAAATTTCGATTGTTAATGCCGGTTTGGTCAGCAAACTCATCATTTTCCAAAACAAACTATAAACTGTCAACACAGGAATTCCTCCACGACCAGAAACCAAGAGTCGATAATATTCATTGAAGCAAACAAGAAGTCTCCATTTTAGCCAGCTTCAGGTACAGTTTAAAGCTGATTTGAGCTTCGAGCGAGGAGTATTACCGGGACCCACAACTATCATACCATCTTTGAAAGATCAAAGGCATTTATGCTAATTGCTCTGCCTGTCAATCATTATTTTGTTTACCCAAGTTCTAAGTTTATTTTTAGAACAAGCAAAAATTGTAACAAATACAAAGGGACTACTGTAAAATTTACGATAGATTCGTTGTAATGAGGCTAAAGTCCATAAACCAACGTGTGTAATGTTGCGAGTTGGAAATAACTTCACTATTTGGTCTAATCAGGAAAGCATATAAACCAGTAGGCGTGCTGTCCCATATTTTGAGCTATTCTTAAAATTCGTTTCCAACGCTGTTCAGCGTGCGCTGATAGAAAAATGCATGGCAAATATTTACAAATTTTCAACGCGTAGTGCAGTCGCTGGCGCGTTCTAAAAACAACCCAAATGTTGGACAACCACATCACGTGATGCGCGTCTCTCAGTCTTTTGGTTATGCTCTCCTTGGTCTAATGTATATCGCTACTAGTTTGCTAATGTAACAATTTTTAAGGAAGGATATGCAATTCTATAGTACATTTGGGGGGGGGGGGGGATAGAAAGGGGAAAATGGTGATAGAAATATGTTCAAATAATATGGAAAATGGAATGGAAAATGGAATGGAAAATGGAAAAATGACAAATTGAGAATGAATTGTAAATAAAGGGTATGAAATTAAATAGGGCACATACTCTTCTTGTAGAGTGAAAAGGAAGAGCATAACTTCTATATCTTGATAATGTACCGTTTTTGTAGAGAAATGGTGTAGGACCTGCATCTTGACAATGAAGGGTGTGGTAACTGTATCTTGACAACTTGCTGTTCTTCTAACTATAGAAGAATGGCGTGACAACTGTACCTTGACAACGTGCTGTTCTTACAGCCAAAATCGTTGCATCGCGACCAGCAAATTACAAATTTTGTTTTGATTTTGGGTTTTACTGAGCCGTCAATCAGTTTGGGGGCGGAGGTTCTTTCAAATCAACCAATAACTGAACGAGTTCATGAAAGCTCCACCCCCAAGAATGACGGACGGATCAGAAAAGAACAAAATCTTACCGACGTTAGAGGTCGCGATGCAACGATTTTCGCTGTAAAGAGAAAGGGTGTGACAACTGTACCTTGTGAGGATAAAAGTGTACACACAGGAAACCCATCTCTTTACCCACCGTACCAACTTACCCCATTGCGCCGCCTTTGCCGTTCCGCCCCCTATCACTTTACAGCCTTTCTTGTGCTTCTCAACTACCTACGTATACCGCATGGAAAACGTACCAAAGATCCCATTGGTTTATTCCATGGGGGTTTCTCGCTCTTTGCGATACTGCAGTAAGTCACATTTATTTCTTATAACCTATCACCCGACATTTGCATCTTCAATTCCTATATATTGTAACCCTCCACCCTCCCTGTGGCATCTTTCGTCCTCTTGTTGTCCGAACACACACAGGGCAAGACTTGAAGCGCTTTTAAGTTACGAAACGCGTGGGTTTTCATCCGCAGCTTTGTATTTTGCTCCAGATGAATAGTACACAAGCAGTGTTGGCGACCTTCCCGTCGGTTCACCTTGTACGAGACGCGACCACTCTCCCTTCTATTTGAGCTCACTTAGATTTACTTATAAGTTAAATTACCTTATTTTAAGCAAACTAGTAGCGATATACATTAGACCAAGGAGAAAATAACCAAAAGACTGAGAGACGCGCATCCCCGGGGGGAACTCCCTTATAAAAGGAGGCGCGGTCCTCGTCAGAAATTCTGAAAATAAGCCCTAAAAGGGATCTATAATTTAAGATTATGGGTGACGTGCATGGCAGTGATAAAATTTCACCCCTACGAGGGGCCAATCAATAACGTATAATTTTGGTTCAATTTCTCAATCCCGCCCCCTTTTATAAGGGAGTCCTTTTATAAGCCATTAAAATAAAATCAATCTTTGAAAAGAAGCATTGTTGTTGATCTTATAACCTTAAAAGGACCACAAAACTCAGCTGGTGGGCATTCTTGTCATTATCACCCTAAGAAGGACCAAAACACCGATTTCAAACCCTAAAAGGGACGACGAGGACCCCACCCCCTTTTATAAGGGAGTTCCCCCCCGAGCGCGCATCACGTGATGTGGTTGTCCAACATTTGGGTTGTTTTTAGAACGCGCCAGCGACTGCACTACGCGTTGAAAATTTGTAAATATTTGCCATGCATTTTTCTATCAGCGCACGCTGAACAGCGTTGGAAACGAATTTTAAGAATAGCTCAAAATATGGGACAGCACGCCACATTTGATCTACCGAAGGTTATATTAGGGCGCGCCTACTGGTTTATATGCTTTCCTGATTAGACCAAATAGTGAAGTTATTCCCAACTCGCAACATTACACA